>OY754971.1:35030966-35485966 GCA_963576475.1 Molanna angustata | reverse complement strand
AGACCACAAGACATTCCTACAGGGCTTACGACCTGTCATCGGCTGGCTTAAGTGATCACTTTGCACCATGGCAACATTCACCAATTAAATGTCTTACAGTGAATGTCTTCCTTGTGACAATCGAAAAGTTGAAAGTTGTATATATCTAGTCAATTGAAATCTGTTTACAAGTGTGTTCTAAGCGTCCATCTGTCGGATGAGACACAAACTAATTTCTGCTGTCATTCTTTTTGTTGAAACATTGAGAAATGTCATTTCCTCGGCCATCTTTCGAAAGCTTCGAGGTTTTGGACTACAGATATCACTGTAGATCGACAAATTATGACACCTCCTTTATTTTATTGAAAAATCGCTAGAATATTGTATTACAGATCTATACAGATTGCAGGGAACAGGCGTTTCTTATATTTTTCAATTTAATTAATGTTTCATTCGGACATTGCACGCTGTCAGGCGTTTCTAAATGTGATGGGATAGTTTTTCTGCATTAAACACATGCTAGGTATGTGTGGAAGCAAATGCAGCAGACAGAAGTACGTACTCATAGGTATCCTTGAAGAGATCTCAAGTAGAGATAGAGGGATGGAGAGAGATTTGTGTATGAAGACAAGGAAGACCACAAGACATTCCTACAGGGCTTACGACCTGTCATCGGCTGGCTTAAGTGATCACTTTGCACCATGGCAACATTCACCAATTAAATGTCTTACAGTGAATGTCTTCCTTGTGACAATCGAAAAGTTGAAAGTTGTATATATCTAGTCAATTGAAATCTGTTTACAAGTGTGTTCTAAGCGTCCATCTGTCGGATGAGACACAAACTAATTTCTGCTGTCATTCTTTTTGTTGAAACATTGAGAAATGTCATTTCCTCGGCCATCTTTCGAAAGCTTCGAGGTTTTGGACTACAGATATCACTGTAGATCGACAAATTATGACACCTCCTTTATTTTATTGAAAAATCGCTAGAATATTGTATTACAGATCTATACAGATTGCAGGGAACAGGCGTTTCTTATATTTTTCAATTTAATTAATGTTTCATTCGGACATTGCACGCTGTCAGGCGTTTCTAAATGTGATGGGATAGTTTTTCTGCATTAAACACATGCTAGGTATGTGTGGAAGCAAATGCAGCAGACAGAAGTACGTACTCATAGGTATCCTTGAAGAGATCTCAAGTAGAGATAGAGGGATGGAGAGAGATTTGTGTATGAAGACAAGGAAGACCACAAGACATTCCTACAGGGCTTACGACCTGTCATCGGCTGGCTTAAGTGATCACTTTGCACCATGGCAACATTCACCAATTAAATGTCTTACAGTGAATGTCTTCCTTGTGACAATCGAAAAGTTGAAAGTTGTATATATCTAGTCAATTGAAATCTGTTTACAAGTGTGTTCTAAGCGTCCATCTGTCGGATGAGACACAAACTAATTTCTGCTGTCATTCTTTTTGTTGAAACATTGAGAAATGTCATTTCCTCGGCCATCTTTCGAAAGCTTCGAGGTTTTGGACTACAGATATCACTGTAGATCGACAAATTATGACACCTCCTTTATTTTATTGAAAAATCGCTAGAATATTGTATTACAGATCTATACAGATTGCAGGGAACAGGCGTTTCTTATATTTTTCAATTTAATTAATGTTTCATTCGGACATTGCACGCTGTCAGGCGTTTCTAAATGTGATGGGATAGTTTTTCTGCATTAAACACATGCTAGGTATGTGTGGAAGCAAATGCAGCAGACAGAAGTACGTACTCATAGGTATCCTTGAAGAGATCTCAAGTAGAGATAGAGGGATGGAGAGAGATTTGTGTATGAAGACAAGGAAGACCACAAGACATTCCTACAGGGCTTACGACCTGTCATCGGCTGGCTTAAGTGATCACTTTGCACCATGGCAACATTCACCAATTAAATGTCTTACAGTGAATGTCTTCCTTGTGACAATCGAAAAGTTGAAAGTTGTATATATCTAGTCAATTGAAATCTGTTTACAAGTGTGTTCTAAGCGTCCATCTGTCGGATGAGACACAAACTAATTTCTGCTGTCATTCTTTTTGTTGAAACATTGAGAAATGTCATTTCCTCGGCCATCTTTCGAAAGCTTCGAGGTTTTGGACTACAGATATCACTGTAGATCGACAAATTATGACACCTCCTTTATTTTATTGAAAAATCGCTAGAATATTGTATTACAGATCTATACAGATTGCAGGGAACAGGCGTTTCTTATATTTTTCAATTTAATTAATGTTTCATTCGGACATTGCACGCTGTCAGGCGTTTCTAAATGTGATGGGATAGTTTTTCTGCATTAAACACATGCTAGGTATGTGTGGAAGCAAATGCAGCAGACAGAAGTACGTACTCATAGGTATCCTTGAAGAGATCTCAAGTAGAGATAGAGGGATGGAGAGAGATTTGTGTATGAAGACAAGGAAGACCACAAGACATTCCTACAGGGCTTACGACCTGTCATCGGCTGGCTTAAGTGATCACTTTGCACCATGGCAACATTCACCAATTAAATGTCTTACAGTGAATGTCTTCCTTGTGACAATCGAAAAGTTGAAAGTTGTATATATCTAGTCAATTGAAATCTGTTTACAAGTGTGTTCTAAGCGTCCATCTGTCGGATGAGACACAAACTAATTTCTGCTGTCATTCTTTTTGTTGAAACATTGAGAAATGTCATTTCCTCGGCCATCTTTCGAAAGCTTCGAGGTTTTGGACTACAGATATCACTGCTTCCACACATACCTAGCATGTGTTTAATGCAGAAAAACTATCCCATCACATTTAGAAACGCCTGACAGCGTGCAATGTCCGAATGAAACATTAATTAAATTGAAAAATATAAGAAACGCCTGTTCCCTGCAATCTGTATAGATCTGTAATACAATATTCTAGCGATTTTTCAATAAAATAAAGGAGGTGTCATAATTTGTCGATCTACAGTGATATCTGTAGTCCAAAACCTCGAAGCTTTCGAAAGATGGCCGAGGAAATGACATTTCTCAATGTTTCAACAAAAAGAATGACAGCAGAAATTAGTTTGTGTCTCATCCGACAGATGGACGCTTAGAACACACTTGTAAACAGATTTCAATTGACTAGATATATACAACTTTCAACTTTTCGATTGTCACAAGGAAGACATTCACTGTAAGACATTTAATTGGTGAATGTTGCCATGGTGCAAAGTGATCACTTAAGCCAGCCGATGACAGGTCGTAAGCCCTGTAGGAATGTCTTGTGGTCTTCCTTGTCTTCATACACAAATCTCTCTCCATCCCTCTATCTCTACTTGAGATCTCTTCAAGGATACCTATGAGTACGTACTTCTGTCTGCTGCATTTGCTTCCACACATACCTAGCATGTGTTTAATGCAGAAAAACTATCCCATCACATTTAGAAACGCCTGACAGCGTGCAATGTCCGAATGAAACATTAATTAAATTGAAAAATATAAGAAACGCCTGTTCCCTGCAATCTGTATAGATCTGTAATACAATATTCTAGCGATTTTTCAATAAAATAAAGGAGGTGTCATAATTTGTCGATCTACAGTGATATCTGTAGTCCAAAACCTCGAAGCTTTCGAAAGATGGCCGAGGAAATGACATTTCTCAATGTTTCAACAAAAAGAATGACAGCAGAAATTAGTTTGTGTCTCATCCGACAGATGGACGCTTAGAACACACTTGTAAACAGATTTCAATTGACTAGATATATACAACTTTCAACTTTTCGATTGTCACAAGGAAGACATTCACTGTAAGACATTTAATTGGTGAATGTTGCCATGGTGCAAAGTGATCACTTAAGCCAGCCGATGACAGGTCGTAAGCCCTGTAGGAATGTCTTGTGGTCTTCCTTGTCTTCATACACAAATCTCTCTCCATCCCTCTATCTCTACTTGAGATCTCTTCAAGGATACCTATGAGTACGTACTTCTGTCTGCTGCATTTGCTTCCACACATACCTAGCATGTGTTTAATGCAGAAAAACTATCCCATCACATTTAGAAACGCCTGACAGCGTGCAATGTCCGAATGAAACATTAATTAAATTGAAAAATATAAGAAACGCCTGTTCCCTGCAATCTGTATAGATCTGTAATACAATATTCTAGCGATTTTTCAATAAAATAAAGGAGGTGTCATAATTTGTCGATCTACAGTGATATCTGTAGTCCAAAACCTCGAAGCTTTCGAAAGATGGCCGAGGAAATGACATTTCTCAATGTTTCAACAAAAAGAATGACAGCAGAAATTAGTTTGTGTCTCATCCGACAGATGGACGCTTAGAACACACTTGTAAACAGATTTCAATTGACTAGATATATACAACTTTCAACTTTTCGATTGTCACAAGGAAGACATTCACTGTAAGACATTTAATTGGTGAATGTTGCCATGGTGCAAAGTGATCACTTAAGCCAGCCGATGACAGGTCGTAAGCCCTGTAGGAATGTCTTGTGGTCTTCCTTGTCTTCATACACAAATCTCTCTCCATCCCTCTATCTCTACTTGAGATCTCTTCAAGGATACCTATGAGTACGTACTTCTGTCTGCTGCATTTGCTTCCACACATACCTAGCATGTGTTTAATGCAGAAAAACTATCCCATCACATTTAGAAACGCCTGACAGCGTGCAATGTCCGAATGAAACATTAATTAAATTGAAAAATATAAGAAACGCCTGTTCCCTGCAATCTGTATAGATCTGTAATACAATATTCTAGCGATTTTTCAATAAAATAAAGGAGGTGTCATAATTTGTCGATCTACAGTGATATCTGTAGTCCAAAACCTCGAAGCTTTCGAAAGATGGCCGAGGAAATGACATTTCTCAATGTTTCAACAAAAAGAATGACAGCAGAAATTAGTTTGTGTCTCATCCGACAGATGGACGCTTAGAACACACTTGTAAACAGATTTCAATTGACTAGATATATACAACTTTCAACTTTTCGATTGTCACAAGGAAGACATTCACTGTAAGACATTTAATTGGTGAATGTTGCCATGGTGCAAAGTGATCACTTAAGCCAGCCGATGACAGGTCGTAAGCCCTGTAGGAATGTCTTGTGGTCTTCCTTGTCTTCATACACAAATCTCTCTCCATCCCTCTATCTCTACTTGAGATCTCTTCAAGGATACCTATGAGTACGTACTTCTGTCTGCTGCATTTGCTTCCACACATACCTAGCATGTGTTTAATGCAGAAAAACTATCCCATCACATTTAGAAACGCCTGACAGCGTGCAATGTCCGAATGAAACATTAATTAAATTGAAAAATATAAGAAACGCCTGTTCCCTGCAATCTGTATAGATCTGTAATACAATATTCTAGCGATTTTTCAATAAAATAAAGGAGGTGTCATAATTTGTCGATCTACAGTGATATCTGTAGTCCAAAACCTCGAAGCTTTCGAAAGATGGCCGAGGAAATGACATTTCTCAATGTTTCAACAAAAAGAATGACAGCAGAAATTAGTTTGTGTCTCATCCGACAGATGGACGCTTAGAACACACTTGTAAACAGATTTCAATTGACTAGATATATACAACTTTCAACTTTTCGATTGTCACAAGGAAGACATTCACTGTAAGACATTTAATTGGTGAATGTTGCCATGGTGCAAAGTGATCACTTAAGCCAGCCGATGACAGGTCGTAAGCCCTGTAGGAATGTCTTGTGGTCTTCCTTGTCTTCATACACAAATCTCTCTCCATCCCTCTATCTCTACTTGAGATCTCTTCAAGGATACCTATGAGTACGTACTTCTGTCTGCTGCATTTGCTTCCACACATACCTAGCATGTGTTTAATGCAGAAAAACTATCCCATCACATTTAGAAACGCCTGACAGCGTGCAATGTCCGAATGAAACATTAATTAAATTGAAAAATATAAGAAACGCCTGTTCCCTGCAATCTGTATAGATCTGTAATACAATATTCTAGCGATTTTTCAATAAAATAAAGGAGGTGTCATAATTTGTCGATCTACAGTGATATCTGTAGTCCAAAACCTCGAAGCTTTCGAAAGATGGCCGAGGAAATGACATTTCTCAATGTTTCAACAAAAAGAATGACAGCAGAAATTAGTTTGTGTCTCATCCGACAGATGGACGCTTAGAACACACTTGTAAACAGATTTCAATTGACTAGATATATACAACTTTCAACTTTTCGATTGTCACAAGGAAGACATTCACTGTAAGACATTTAATTGGTGAATGTTGCCATGGTGCAAAGTGATCACTTAAGCCAGCCGATGACAGGTCGTAAGCCCTGTAGGAATGTCTTGTGGTCTTCCTTGTCTTCATACACAAATCTCTCTCCATCCCTCTATCTCTACTTGAGATCTCTTCAAGGATACCTATGAGTACGTACTTCTGTCTGCTGCATTTGCTTCCACACATACCTAGCATGTGTTTAATGCAGAAAAACTATCCCATCACATTTAGAAACGCCTGACAGCGTGCAATGTCCGAATGAAACATTAATTAAATTGAAAAATATAAGAAACGCCTGTTCCCTGCAATCTGTATAGATCTGTAATACAATATTCTAGCGATTTTTCAATAAAATAAAGGAGGTGTCATAATTTGTCGATCTACAGTGATATCTGTAGTCCAAAACCTCGAAGCTTTCGAAAGATGGCCGAGGAAATGACATTTCTCAATGTTTCAACAAAAAGAATGACAGCAGAAATTAGTTTGTGTCTCATCCGACAGATGGACGCTTAGAACACACTTGTAAACAGATTTCAATTGACTAGATATATACAACTTTCAACTTTTCGATTGTCACAAGGAAGACATTCACTGTAAGACATTTAATTGGTGAATGTTGCCATGGTGCAAAGTGATCACTTAAGCCAGCCGATGACAGGTCGTAAGCCCTGTAGGAATGTCTTGTGGTCTTCCTTGTCTTCATACACAAATCTCTCTCCATCCCTCTATCTCTACTTGAGATCTCTTCAAGGATACCTATGAGTACGTACTTCTGTCTGCTGCATTTGCTTCCACACATACCTAGCATGTGTTTAATGCAGAAAAACTATCCCATCACATTTAGAAACGCCTGACAGCGTGCAATGTCCGAATGAAACATTAATTAAATTGAAAAATATAAGAAACGCCTGTTCCCTGCAATCTGTATAGATCTGTAATACAATATTCTAGCGATTTTTCAATAAAATAAAGGAGGTGTCATAATTTGTCGATCTACAGTGATATCTGTAGTCCAAAACCTCGAAGCTTTCGAAAGATGGCCGAGGAAATGACATTTCTCAATGTTTCAACAAAAAGAATGACAGCAGAAATTAGTTTGTGTCTCATCCGACAGATGGACGCTTAGAACACACTTGTAAACAGATTTCAATTGACTAGATATATACAACTTTCAACTTTTCGATTGTCACAAGGAAGACATTCACTGTAAGACATTTAATTGGTGAATGTTGCCATGGTGCAAAGTGATCACTTAAGCCAGCCGATGACAGGTCGTAAGCCCTGTAGGAATGTCTTGTGGTCTTCCTTGTCTTCATACACAAATCTCTCTCCATCCCTCTATCTCTACTTGAGATCTCTTCAAGGATACCTATGAGTACGTACTTCTGTCTGCTGCATTTGCTTCCACACATACCTAGCATGTGTTTAATGCAGAAAAACTATCCCATCACATTTAGAAACGCCTGACAGCGTGCAATGTCCGAATGAAACATTAATTAAATTGAAAAATATAAGAAACGCCTGTTCCCTGCAATCTGTATAGATCTGTAATACAATATTCTAGCGATTTTTCAATAAAATAAAGGAGGTGTCATAATTTGTCGATCTACAGTGATATCTGTAGTCCAAAACCTCGAAGCTTTCGAAAGATGGCCGAGGAAATGACATTTCTCAATGTTTCAACAAAAAGAATGACAGCAGAAATTAGTTTGTGTCTCATCCGACAGATGGACGCTTAGAACACACTTGTAAACAGATTTCAATTGACTAGATATATACAACTTTCAACTTTTCGATTGTCACAAGGAAGACATTCACTGTAAGACATTTAATTGGTGAATGTTGCCATGGTGCAAAGTGATCACTTAAGCCAGCCGATGACAGGTCGTAAGCCCTGTAGGAATGTCTTGTGGTCTTCCTTGTCTTCATACACAAATCTCTCTCCATCCCTCTATCTCTACTTGAGATCTCTTCAAGGATACCTATGAGTACGTACTTCTGTCTGCTGCATTTGCTTCCACACATACCTAGCATGTGTTTAATGCAGAAAAACTATCCCATCACATTTAGAAACGCCTGACAGCGTGCAATGTCCGAATGAAACATTAATTAAATTGAAAAATATAAGAAACGCCTGTTCCCTGCAATCTGTATAGATCTGTAATACAATATTCTAGCGATTTTTCAATAAAATAAAGGAGGTGTCATAATTTGTCGATCTACAGTGATATCTGTAGTCCAAAACCTCGAAGCTTTCGAAAGATGGCCGAGGAAATGACATTTCTCAATGTTTCAACAAAAAGAATGACAGCAGAAATTAGTTTGTGTCTCATCCGACAGATGGACGCTTAGAACACACTTGTAAACAGATTTCAATTGACTAGATATATACAACTTTCAACTTTTCGATTGTCACAAGGAAGACATTCACTGTAAGACATTTAATTGGTGAATGTTGCCATGGTGCAAAGTGATCACTTAAGCCAGCCGATGACAGGTCGTAAGCCCTGTAGGAATGTCTTGTGGTCTTCCTTGTCTTCATACACAAATCTCTCTCCATCCCTCTATCTCTACTTGAGATCTCTTCAAGGATACCTATGAGTACGTACTTCTGTCTGCTGCATTTGCTTCCACACATACCTAGCATGTGTTTAATGCAGAAAAACTATCCCATCACATTTAGAAACGCCTGACAGCGTGCAATGTCCGAATGAAACATTAATTAAATTGAAAAATATAAGAAACGCCTGTTCCCTGCAATCTGTATAGATCTGTAATACAATATTCTAGCGATTTTTCAATAAAATAAAGGAGGTGTCATAATTTGTCGATCTACAGTGATATCTGTAGTCCAAAACCTCGAAGCTTTCGAAAGATGGCCGAGGAAATGACATTTCTCAATGTTTCAACAAAAAGAATGACAGCAGAAATTAGTTTGTGTCTCATCCGACAGATGGACGCTTAGAACACACTTGTAAACAGATTTCAATTGACTAGATATATACAACTTTCAACTTTTCGATTGTCACAAGGAAGACATTCACTGTAAGACATTTAATTGGTGAATGTTGCCATGGTGCAAAGTGATCACTTAAGCCAGCCGATGACAGGTCGTAAGCCCTGTAGGAATGTCTTGTGGTCTTCCTTGTCTTCATACACAAATCTCTCTCCATCCCTCTATCTCTACTTGAGATCTCTTCAAGGATACCTATGAGTACGTACTTCTGTCTGCTGCATTTGCTTCCACACATACCTAGCATGTGTTTAATGCAGAAAAACTATCCCATCACATTTAGAAACGCCTGACAGCGTGCAATGTCCGAATGAAACATTAATTAAATTGAAAAATATAAGAAACGCCTGTTCCCTGCAATCTGTATAGATCTGTAATACAATATTCTAGCGATTTTTCAATAAAATAAAGGAGGTGTCATAATTTGTCGATCTACAGTGATATCTGTAGTCCAAAACCTCGAAGCTTTCGAAAGATGGCCGAGGAAATGACATTTCTCAATGTTTCAACAAAAAGAATGACAGCAGAAATTAGTTTGTGTCTCATCCGACAGATGGACGCTTAGAACACACTTGTAAACAGATTTCAATTGACTAGATATATACAACTTTCAACTTTTCGATTGTCACAAGGAAGACATTCACTGTAAGACATTTAATTGGTGAATGTTGCCATGGTGCAAAGTGATCACTTAAGCCAGCCGATGACAGGTCGTAAGCCCTGTAGGAATGTCTTGTGGTCTTCCTTGTCTTCATACACAAATCTCTCTCCATCCCTCTATCTCTACTTGAGATCTCTTCAAGGATACCTATGAGTACGTACTTCTGTCTGCTGCATTTGCTTCCACACATACCTAGCATGTGTTTAATGCAGAAAAACTATCCCATCACATTTAGAAACGCCTGACAGCGTGCAATGTCCGAATGAAACATTAATTAAATTGAAAAATATAAGAAACGCCTGTTCCCTGCAATCTGTATAGATCTGTAATACAATATTCTAGCGATTTTTCAATAAAATAAAGGAGGTGTCATAATTTGTCGATCTACAGTGATATCTGTAGTCCAAAACCTCGAAGCTTTCGAAAGATGGCCGAGGAAATGACATTTCTCAATGTTTCAACAAAAAGAATGACAGCAGAAATTAGTTTGTGTCTCATCCGACAGATGGACGCTTAGAACACACTTGTAAACAGATTTCAATTGACTAGATATATACAACTTTCAACTTTTCGATTGTCACAAGGAAGACATTCACTGTAAGACATTTAATTGGTGAATGTTGCCATGGTGCAAAGTGATCACTTAAGCCAGCCGATGACAGGTCGTAAGCCCTGTAGGAATGTCTTGTGGTCTTCCTTGTCTTCATACACAAATCTCTCTCCATCCCTCTATCTCTACTTGAGATCTCTTCAAGGATACCTATGAGTACGTACTTCTGTCTGCTGCATTTGCTTCCACACATACCTAGCATGTGTTTAATGCAGAAAAACTATCCCATCACATTTAGAAACGCCTGACAGCGTGCAATGTCCGAATGAAACATTAATTAAATTGAAAAATATAAGAAACGCCTGTTCCCTGCAATCTGTATAGATCTGTAATACAATATTCTAGCGATTTTTCAATAAAATAAAGGAGGTGTCATAATTTGTCGATCTACAGTGATATCTGTAGTCCAAAACCTCGAAGCTTTCGAAAGATGGCCGAGGAAATGACATTTCTCAATGTTTCAACAAAAAGAATGACAGCAGAAATTAGTTTGTGTCTCATCCGACAGATGGACGCTTAGAACACACTTGTAAACAGATTTCAATTGACTAGATATATACAACTTTCAACTTTTCGATTGTCACAAGGAAGACATTCACTGTAAGACATTTAATTGGTGAATGTTGCCATGGTGCAAAGTGATCACTTAAGCCAGCCGATGACAGGTCGTAAGCCCTGTAGGAATGTCTTGTGGTCTTCCTTGTCTTCATACACAAATCTCTCTCCATCCCTCTATCTCTACTTGAGATCTCTTCAAGGATACCTATGAGTACGTACTTCTGTCTGCTGCATTTGCTTCCACACATACCTAGCATGTGTTTAATGCAGAAAAACTATCCCATCACATTTAGAAACGCCTGACAGCGTGCAATGTCCGAATGAAACATTAATTAAATTGAAAAATATAAGAAACGCCTGTTCCCTGCAATCTGTATAGATCTGTAATACAATATTCTAGCGATTTTTCAATAAAATAAAGGAGGTGTCATAATTTGTCGATCTACAGTGATATCTGTAGTCCAAAACCTCGAAGCTTTCGAAAGATGGCCGAGGAAATGACATTTCTCAATGTTTCAACAAAAAGAATGACAGCAGAAATTAGTTTGTGTCTCATCCGACAGATGGACGCTTAGAACACACTTGTAAACAGATTTCAATTGACTAGATATATACAACTTTCAACTTTTCGATTGTCACAAGGAAGACATTCACTGTAAGACATTTAATTGGTGAATGTTGCCATGGTGCAAAGTGATCACTTAAGCCAGCCGATGACAGGTCGTAAGCCCTGTAGGAATGTCTTGTGGTCTTCCTTGTCTTCATACACAAATCTCTCTCCATCCCTCTATCTCTACTTGAGATCTCTTCAAGGATACCTATGAGTACGTACTTCTGTCTGCTGCATTTGCTTCCACACATACCTAGCATGTGTTTAATGCAGAAAAACTATCCCATCACATATATATATATATATATATATATATATATATATATATATATATAATATATATATATATATATATATATATATATATATATATATATATATATATATATATATATATATATATATATATATATATATATATATATATATATATATATATATATATATATATATATATATATATATATATATATATATATATATATATATATATATATATATATATATATATATATATATATATATATATATATATATATATATATATATATATATATATATATATATATATATATATATATATATATATATATATATATATATATATATATATATATATATATATATATATATATATATATATATATATATATATATATATATATATATATATATATATATATATATATATATATATATATATATATATATATATATATATATATATATATATATATATATATATATATATATATATATATATATATATATATATATATATATATATATATATATATATATATATATATATATATATATATATATATATATATATATATATATATATATATATATATATATATATATATATATATATATAAACCACAATGGTTATGCCTGATGTTTTAATTACAATTTCTAAAAACAAAACAAACATAATATCCCCATAGGAATAAAAAGTTATCGATGACTTTAAATTCTACCATATAAATAAAAAGTCTAATATTTACCGTATTAATTATTCTATTATATATTATTCCTTGTTATACTCGTTTTATACGAGGCCATACGACAAATATTGACTATGACGCGGCACCACATGACATCATAAAAGTAATGACAGGCCATACGACAAATATTGACTATGACGCGGCACCACATGACATCATAAAAGTAATGACAGGCCATACGACAAACACAGGCCGTGGCGTGGTACCATGACAGGCCATATGACAAATACAGGTCATGGCACGGTACCGGTGCGGTATCATGTGACGATATCAAAGTAGTGACAGGCCAATCGACCGGTGACTTTGGGTCTCATAACACTACTAAACGTCACTAATTAGATGACGTCACGTGGTACCGCACCACGGCCTGTATTTGTCTATCGTCTGCCTTTTTATATTAATCTTATAAAATATTTAGGTACTACATATTATTTACGATCAATGTGAAATCTCCATCGTTTGTCTCTGAAGACTTTTTATCTCGGAGCCGACTACTTGAGGAGATGTACGAGGTAATGAAGAGAGATGTGGAGAGAGGAGGGAAACTTAAATATCTTGTGACCTTTTGGCCAAGTTAAATGTGTTTTCCTTCAACCCTTAACCCCTGCTAACCGTTATATATTACATAGGCCCTTCATAGTTTTACTCAGTCTTGTGTAATATGTACATTCGGAGATAAAATATTACCATGTTTTATGATATTTGAATCACAACATAGTTGTATGGGTTTCCTTTATGACAAATTGTCTGAAATGTGTTTGTTTTTCATGGCATATCCCACAATGGGGAGTAAATAAAGAATCATTATCAAAATTATATTAAAAAAGAGATTTGATTATCCAACTATTAATGTAGGTATTTCAAGATTTTAATGTTTCAACTGTTGAAAATATCTACCAAAAAATGTCATTGTTCCAAATTCATAAAGATATTCGTATAAATTCAAACCAATTGTCATTTTCTATAAGCAGCAGAATAAATTCACAAGGATGTCTTACTATTCCTCTTTTACGTACAACTGCCTCACAACATTTCTATATAATTATAAAGGAACTAAGTGGTTTAATGAACTCCCTTTGAGTCTTAACGTCGAAAAAAATTATAATATATTTAAAAATAAAATGAAAAAGTTGTACTGATTTATTTATTTATTTTTTGTTATTTCATTCTTGTTTTTGTGTAGCTTCATATTTTTTAGTAGATGTACAATGTTTTGGCAAATGTAACAATATTATATAGATACTCCCGTCTTTTAACACGAGATTTTATCTCAATTAAAGAGGGTTATTATGAATCATATGCTGGAAATTGTATACCTTTTAAAATTGTGATTTATATGTAAAATTTGTATTGATTTTGTAATAAATATATATGTATATAAAAAAGAAAACCAGCCAGAGTTAACCAGTAGCCAGTATGGAGGTCAGTCTATTTTTCCTACCGAGAATATGAAAACAGCATGATGTATTTTTGAAGATTAAGTAGGTATTAAACTATTGAGTGAGATATTGTGTAGTGTTTACTGCCTTACAAATTGTATGAAACAATGTCGTTACTAAATTCAATTTTTGTACAAATTGTTAAAAAAAAACATTGAGATGATGTACTATTACAATGTTTATATTTTTTATTGAAAATTAAATTAATATTTGGGGTGTTTCAGCTTTTATTCGATATTTTTAAAAACGTTGGAAATATAGGCAGGTAAACACATTAAATTATCATAAAAATGATTGAGAAACTGAAATTTTGAAAAAAAACAAATTTGAGATTTTGTATCTTTCTATATTTATACCAATTTTCAGCGTTCTAGCTTTTATCGTTTTTGAGATATATGAAAAAATAAAGTAAAAACTTAAAAGTTATTTACCCCTGATTGAAACAAAAAATACTCCAATAAAGCACACAGAGAGAACAGTGATTAGACGTGAATTTATTATAATTTCTTAAACTTACGATATATAGATTTAATTAAGAAAGTGGGAAGCTCAGTGTATCCGATAGAGCCAGGTTATAGGTATATCTTCATATAAGAGTATAAATATCCGCAAAGAAAATTTAGATCTCAAATCATATATTATGTATGCCATCTGTGAACGATTTTACGAATGAATGAAATAGGGTTTTATCGGAAATCATTCAATACCAGGTGGTAGGTGAACCTATCACTTGAGAATACAATTATAAAAAAATGAGTTTTCTGCCAATAAGTGTGAATTCAAAAAATAGATATAACTCCAGTACCGAATTTGCGTGAAAATGTCACGAAAAAATTGTGTGAAAATGTCACGAGAAAATTGTGTGTAAATGTCAAAATATTATGTACAATTTGTAATACAAAACGACCTGTGCAAGTGGAATGTACGACAAAAATAATCTTTCATATAAACGAGAGGGTTGTGGCCAACGCTATGCTCCTCACTACCAATTCACTCTACAAAGTATTCAATTTTTGTATAGATTCCAGCATTTTCATGAAATTAGTTTGTTAAATAATATTTTATTGTGAAAACTTCGTAATTATTCAATACCATTTCATGAACATGATGTACCTTTTTACAATGATATCTCACATAGTTAAACAATGAGGTTCACCAACCATTCTGTTGTTGGTAAGCCGTCGTCTTCTATGCGGGCGTCCTGGGTTTGATCCCCAGCAAAGGAGAAATTTATTTATCACGCAAAAATTGCTTATCTGGGTTGAAAACACTGGCTGTTTGGACGAAATTGCCAAACGGCAATAAACTCGACACTTGCGCATAGTGCAAGGAAGTTTTTGTTATTTTTATTATTTTTTGCCTAAAAGAAATGAGGAAAATACTTTCCGCCAAATTGAATTGATCTATTTAATTAATGAAAACAATAATCACTTCACAATATAAACAATTTAATAACAATACATTTCGTATTTTTGTATGTCAGCCTTAGTAGCTCAGTTGGTTGGGTATCTGATCCAAAGGTCCCGGGTTCGATACACAATGGAGACATAGATTTTAATTTTGTTTTCAGTTTGTATCTGTGAGACGATTAATATCGTAAGTCTCCAGAATGTGGCAAGTTGTTATTGGGTGTGTTTTGAATTAATATTCGACAAAGTTACTGTTAGTTTCCCGAAAAGTAATATAAAATAAAATAAAAAATAAGACGACACAACATCAAATAGAAAAATCCCCGTGTTTTGTAAGTGGGTCATGCATAAATACTTAAATTGATATAGAAACAATAATATGAAAACTCAAGAAAAAATATCTAATAGTTAATCCTAATGAATAAAAATAAAATAAAAATTCACATGTTATTTAAGAAATTATTTCAATGTTGCAAGATTTTTTTAAAATTGATCACAGTTAATTATTTAAATTGCACTGGTAAATAAATATACCATTTTACAACATAGAGTGAATACCTAATGATTTTGAACAAAAGATGTATTTTTTATGATGGGTGGTGGGAGAGCGGTTAGCGCACTGAGTTAGTTATCCAGTGGTCGCGAGTTCGAATCCTGCCACGACCAATTACGTTCATTAATGCTTTATTTAAGGAATGTATGAGGATGAATATGTACATGTTACATGGATACATATTCATTCTTTAAAAAATGTGTCACATTTCGTAAAATATACTAACTAACTAAAAATAAAATAAATTTAAAAATAATTAATTTAGGCATATTATCATATTTATGAGTAGGTACATATTTACATAGATACACACATATATAAATAAATAAAAAAAATAAACGAAAAATGACAAAAAATCTCAAAAACTAAACAATCATAACAAAATTAAAAATATCAGCAATCAATATAAATTATTTTGATAAGTAAGTACCTATCAATATAACAAAGAAAAACAACAAAAAATAAATTAATTGATAATACACAAAATCCTTGTTAGATGGTAATTATACCTACAAAACGTTGAAGCGATAAGATAAATTAAATCCCTAATTAACTATATTCTTTATCAATTTATTATTAAAGTACGTTTGATATTATAATATCCTCTAATTAAATATTATACACTGTTATTTTCAATTTACATAATTCTGTTTAGTGGTCTGTCAGTTTCACACGATCTAACCGTACTTATACAAATTTTACCTAACCGTAGAAACTAATTTATTCATACCATCACGGCAGATCCCACTATGTGGGATGACCAACGACAGGTATGCGGGTGTGCATTGCGGTATAAATAGGAAGTACGAAACATGCGTGTATAGTCACACACCAGTGTCGCCTCACCTAAAAAGGCACTAGATTAGATATTTGGCTTTTGTGCGGGCGTCCTAGTTTCGATCCCCAGCAGGGAAGAAATTTATTTTAAATTAATTTGTCACGCAAATGTTGCTTCTCTAGGCTGGAAACATCGGTTAGTTGGAAGAAATTGCCATGTGGCAATAAACTCGCCACTTGCGCAGGGTGCATAAATTGTTTATTAATATTTTGTATTCAGAATAGGTGGTGAAAATCTTTGCTGAACTATGTGGGATGTTATTTTACAGTTTGTTACAGTTTAAGTCAAAAATACTTCATTTTTGATAAATTTTCAACATTTCAAAAAAGACGAAGCTGGAACATTAGTGGAGAAACGGGAAACCGAGAATATATTGTCATTAAAATATCATTGTCTCTCGACAACGAGAAAAAAAGCCATGTTTGCGCAGAAAAATTATTATTCAAAAATAGTTATAAAAGAAAGATCATTCTAAGCGAATAGTGCCCTGGTATAACAAAAACGAGTGGGTTGTGGCCAACACTGAACTCTCCACACCATAGTAAGCGTTCATGTTTTCTTCTTGAAAGGTTGACAATCTCTAAATGCATTTTTATGAAGTAAATTTCTATTAGATTCTTAAATAAATATGAGATTCCCAGAGGACAAAAGTTTTCACAATACACCATACGCACAAAAACATTGTCACGAAACTCATAGTACCTATGTATTTTCTACATGATACCTGTTGAGAAATTTTAAGTAAAATTGCATTACTAGCAAGATGAGCATGTATGATACAGTGTATCAATGTTGATGAGGCGATGTATGTGTCAAGATAGAAGAATGCAGTGTTGTTCTCACTGCCTACACTTGTCTATAGAAACACATCGATTTTTCAGACCCTAAAAGCATTTTGAAAATTTGTACAGATGAAATCATCGAGAAGAAATCAACGGATATCTATGGAAAACTAATCAGCTCTAGGTCTATGCATTTATACATCAATATGAAGTCGATCGGACTTATAGTTTGGGCTGTAGAGAGGACACAAAAAGGATAATCCGTACGCCGTACGCCATACATACAAACACATCACGACGAAACTCACAGTGTGCACTCTCTACATGACACCCGTTGAGAAATTGATGAAAAAAATACGCTTAAAAAATGTGAAACCATGACTTTCCACTATTTCTTAGTGTGGAGAGTAAAAAAGGTTTTTAATTGACTTTGGACATTTGGAGGATTTACTAATTGGAAAAGAAAAACATAAAGCAGGATCTCTTTACAAACTGCGCCCACGGATGAGTGTGAGATTCGGCATAGTTTCGGCATTGTCGGCCTTCGTGGCTCAGTTGGATGGGCATCTGACTGCTGATCCAAAGGTCCCGGGTTCGATCCCCGGTGAAAACACAGTTTTTAATTGTGTTTTCAGTCTGGATCTGTGAGACGATTAATATCGCAAGTCTCCAGAATGTGGCAACTTGTTATTGGGTGCGTGTTAAATTAATATTTGACATAGTACCATTTAGTTGCCCGAGAAGCAATATTAAATAAATAAGTAAATAAATAAATAAATAGTTAAAGTTTATATGGAGAAGGACTGTAGGTACACAATTTGTGACATAAATACATTCAATTAAATAAAAAAAAAATTCATGGCAACCCATAAATTGTATGGTGACAGGAAAATTATTCGAAAAACAATTATTCGAATGCTCAATTTTACGAATGGCAATTATTCGAATCACATTTTTTCGAAAAACAATTTTCCGAACACACAATTATCAGAATTTACAATTGTTCGAATTTTTATGACGTCATGTTGGTAGTATTGTGAGAGGAATAAACCATAGATTTTTATTATAATATACTAGATGTCGTAGTTAGCAAATTTTGTATGAATCGAAAACAAATGACTCACTTTTTGCACGGAGTACTACATCTACATAGTATATTATGTTTAATAAAAATCTATGATATAAACAACATGGCGACGCACCGCGCTGTCAGATATCCTAAGATGTACACCTATTTTTTAAACCTAAACCTACAAAACATTGATAAAAATAGGTTGGTAAGGTTTGTTTGTAGTTATAATTGCGACTGGCGTGAGCCAATTGCATTATATATTTAAAAAAGTAACTATTATATTAAAATAAAATAACTAAATTGGTGTGATACTAGATAAACATAAACTGGTGTACAAACTAGGCTATCCCGCGCTGTCAAACATCAGTTATTAAAAATGTGCAAACATACGTACCCAATAATAATACAACAAGTAATAATAGTCTTCATCGAATATATTTTACTGGCAACAAATATGTCAAAGAAGGCAACATAATGACACAAAAATATATTAAATTCGGTTAATTGGTTTTCCAACAAATGTTAGTTCGAATAATTTGCTTTCGGACAATTGTCATTCTGATAACTGATTTTCGAAAAATTGTTATTCGTACAATTGCGCATTCGAACAATTGTGTTTCGAAGAATTTTCATGTAATCAGATTGTATACTTTCATGCCGCCAATGTCAAATGTATAATGTCAAATGTATAGTTGCTATAAATTCAAATACAAAACATGTTAAAGAAAAATACATCATCTATTTTGAAATAATATAAATGGTACCTAATTGAACAAATACACTTTGCAATATGTGAAATGAAAAATTTGCACCAGTTGATGAAAACATGATATTTTTTATCATAGATAGGGGGGCAAGTCTGGTGCGACCGGTGAAATCAAAACCCCAGTGATTACGCATATCATGGATATAATTATTATATGAAGTTCTGCAATATCTTTATATGTCATAGAACTCCATATAATAATTTGGGTAATCACTAGAGTTTTGATTTCGCCGGTCGGACCAGACTTGCCCCCCAGGCCAATTGACTTAAAATTTAGTGAACTACGAATATTGATCTCTGGACGATAATTAGTATATTTTGTATATTAAAATGGTTGATCGTCCAACGAACGGGTTAACGTGAGTTATCTTAAGTATTAATTGGCTTCTCATAGTTAATTAAACATTGTTTTAACTCTGATATTTTTAATAGTTTTACTCCACTAATACAAACGTAGATGGGTCGATGGCAGAGCGGTTAGCGCGCTGGGCTAATAATACAGTGGTCGCGAGTTCGAATCCTGCCCCGACCGATATCGTTCAACTATAGCACATGCATTTATGCTTATTTTAGGGAACGTAGGAAGATGAATATGTATTTGTATAACAAATGAATATTCATTAAAAAAATGTGAAGAGTTATGACGTGGTAATTTACATATAATATAACATTCTTTTACAATTTTTAACCTACATGGAAATCAATGGTTTGTTTGCGAATCTTTAATATCATAAAATATTTTACGATAATATGAAACATTTATGTAATTGTAGATGAATTATTTACTCTATGTCGTTAATGATCTTTTTCTTTTATATTCTATCTAGTAAACTAGCTTTTCAACAACATAACAGTTGACATATATTTATTTATCTTTTGTACACAATATAAAAAAATATACTAAGGGCGGGCTTATTGCCATTAGGCAAATTCCACAAACAACCAGATTACAAAGTAAGCACTACAAAATGACTTCACTTGAAAGCCGTAGAACTGTGGCAGATATTATTTTTTTATTCAAAATTGCTAATTCAACGGTTGACTGCCCTGATCTGCTAGAACGCTTGACTCTGAGAGTGCCAACAAGACCGACTAGACTGACTAACTTACTTTACCTCCCCATTTGCAACACAAATGCCAGACAGAACTCCTTCATATACCGCACTTCCCATTTTTATAACTCCCAGATTAGTGATACAGATCTTTTTAACTCCCCATTAATTACAATAAAAAATAAATTATTAAGCATTCTGCCATAATCTTAACTTTCCACTCTGATGAATTGGGTGTATCGCATAAAAATTCACGCACATACATACACACACCCACACATACTCACACACTCTCACACACACACACAAGGTAGCATATATTGTTGTTTTAACTTTTGCCTTACTTAATATTCATTGTTTTTTTCTTACACTACTATAATTTATAAGGTAATAATGTATACATGTAATTGATGCTGGGCGTGACTATTTTTTTATATTGTATATCACCATTTTACTTGTCCAGTCATTGTTTGTGTACTTTCAATAAAATAAAATAAAATAAAAATATAATAAGACAAAATTATATAATATGTACTTACATCAACAATAGAATGAAATTGAAAAAGAACAAGAAATATGCATTACACTAAGATTGATTGATAAAAAGCAAAAACAAAGTGATTGGTAAAGGACAAAGGACAAGGTGTATAGGGATAAATATTGAACGACTATCTGAATTGTAACATTTGGGTATTATAAAGTACAGGTACATAAAAAATAATGTAAAACAAAAATCAGATTAAGCATAGAAATAATGAAAGAATGCAAGAATTACTTGGTAAGTATAGCTTTTTAGTTTTTTTTAATATTTGTATATTATATGTTATATTGAAATACTTATGTGTCGGTGTTGATTCTGTGGTAGAGTGGTTAGGGCGCTGGTATAGTAATCCAGAAATCAGAGTTCTAATCTCGCATCGGCCGATTTCATTTACTTTATAGCGGAATATACTACATATATACATATACATTGTAAAAATGTATTTTTATTGTATTATTCAAAATCGTCAACACTTATTGTATACATATCATGAAATGCATTAATTCATTCATACCCAAAATGTGCGGTAACCTGCGACATTGCATTACATTGTGAAAGAAAGTACGACGCATGCGTGCCTCCCCACACACCAGTCTGTTCACGAAATATAAGTTTTGTAATAAAATAATCCAATGATATATTTTAAAATATTTTATAGTTATAAATAATTGATTCCCTCTATTATAACCGTCAAGTCAGTTGATAATATACAGTACATTACATCACAAAGTAATAACATAATATGTTGGTACATATGTATGTAGGTTAATATTACTAGTTGAGTGGTAACACTATATAGAACCTTTAGTACAGGGATGACCTAATTCTGTAACAGAGAGACAGTAGCGAGTGAGGTTTTACAAGAAAATACCAAATAAAAACAGATCGAGGGCGAGGTTTTCCAAGTATGATTTCATAAAGTAAGAAACTTCATGATAAGAAGAGAAATAAAGAAGAGTTAGCGATTGTGACGCTGCTTTTCTGTGAATAAGATGTGTGTCAAATCTATATGTGTGAAGTTTTAGAATGTATGTATTCTCATTAAGGGAGTTCAGCTTCAATAGTTTTATCCAAGCTGTAATAAAGAACTAGTAAGTTAAAAAAAAGAAATGACATCACAAAGAATATTCAAACTAAATATATTTAAAATTCCTCATAAATTATGGGAGGACAGAACTAACACAAATACTTAGTATTCAACAATAATTACTTAATCGAATATTTTTATTATTGCATATGCGCAAACATTGGATTTTTTTCCTCATAAAGTGATTACGTAATTGGTGAAGTTGCGCATTGGTGAACATTGCGCAAGCGCATAAAGTGATCACGTAAACCAGCCGATGACAGGTCGAAAGCCCTGTAGGTGCCTTGATTTCCCGGTTCTCCTACAATAAATATTCCAACTTCGTCTCTATTGAGATAATTTAAAATCTGTTAAAAAATAATTACTTAAATAATTCAAAATTAAAATTATTAACAACATTTGTAACTATGCCGTATTGTGTTTCCGATGCTCTTTGAGTAACACATAAAAATATTTGATTTGATTTGGGAACTATTTGATTCATATTAACTTCACCAACATAGTAAACTAGGTAGTCTCTTTCTATGGTTCTGAAATTAAAATCACGTTAGAGATTGGATTTATGACAGGTACTATGGCGGACATTTGTGTGAGCCCATATGTTTGTTGAGGTAGTGATTGTGAGTGCAGAAAGTTGAGATTGTGTACATATTTAGTGTGGAACGGGAACAATCACCTGGTTCATAATTACATATAATTGTCAATAAAAATTGTAAACTGCTAGCCCTAAAACTGGATTTCCTAGTTGGGCAGCAGTGATCTACTTATTGTTGTCATTATTGATGTGGTGTGATAAAGGGTAAAAAAATAAATAAATAATAAATAGGTAAAATCAATCTAGATAGAATCGCATATTGTAATCCCTCCCAACGCTACGTAGTGCGCTTCTTCGGTATATTAGAATGGACCCAGTTCCTTAAAGGTGGTATTGCCTATTTCTTCTTTTACTTCTGGAGCCCCGTCAAGAACCCCGAAGTTGGCGATCATTCTGGTGAATCACTCTCAATCCTATGCTGCTCGGAATATCTGCTCCACAGTTCTCTAGCCCGTCCAATCCATAATCTGTCCATTAGTCATGAGGATTTTTAGATCTCGAAGAACAATTTTAAAGCCTTAATGAAGTTCTGTCGTAGCTATGGTGCCTAACTATTAAAAAAAATATATCAACCTCATTGTTTTACTTGTAAGTACCTTTTATTATTCACTAAAAATATGATCGTATTGTTTTAATTAGCCATTTCGCCCACTTGAAAAAGCCATCACTGAGAGAAGATAGTGATTAAAAACCCTAGTGTTTTTCGTTTAAACATTCTTAATTTTGGAACGGATTTCTGGTTTCTGTATAAATTTTTATTTGCCTTTTCTCTCAGAGAAAGAATAACAGTTTTCTTGTTTTTCCAGAATAAAAAATGTATAAGTAAAACAGTTATTTTATAATTTATTATTTGATCCTAAGTATAACTTTGTATTATGAAAATCACTGTAATTCTGAAACGCGAAATTCGCGATGAGTTTCATTTTCATTTTGAAATGAGTATTCAGAGTTGAGATAAAAAGTTTTTACTGCTTTTGAAGGAGTTCGTTTCTCCGGTTTGAGAAGATGCATCCATAGGGAGAAATAGTATGTACGAGTACATAGTTGCGGGGAGTGTATTCTTCACTTAATGGATCAATTATGAGACCACCTTCCATTCAAGAACCCATCCAATTCTACTGTAGCGAGGAATGAAGATGAAGTTGTATCATGAAGAAGGTAGATGCTTTTATAAATTAACATCATGATTCACTTCATTTTATGCAGTCGTTTAGAAAAGAGACGGAAGAGTCGTGGAAGATGATACCGTTATTTAATAACTAGTTTACATTTTTCACTACGAGGTATTTAAAAAAATAAAGTAGGTATAATATAAAATGTGGATGTGTTAACTGTATTTTTGAAACATGAATGTTTATTTCTAATTTTTGGACTGCTAATTCTTGATGGAATTCCATTATCAACTTTATAAAATAACTTAAAAAAAATAAAAACACAAATTTTTAACTTTTTCGACTAATTTAAAAGAATTGACCACTGACGCGTTTCGCTTAAAGAGCATCTACAGAATGAGCTGTAGATGCTCCATTCTCTAGATGCTCTTTAAGCGAAACGCGTCAGTGGTCAATACTATTAAATTAGATCGAAAAAGGTAAAAAAAATTGTTTTTATTTATTTTTAAGTAATTTTATATAATTGAAAATGTATGTTACTAAAACTATCAGTATACAATATTATTCACTAATCAGAAGTAAACTGGAATATTGTTCAGATTTTTTTGGAATCCTTACTACAATAATATATAATTTGACAGTAGCAATAATCCAACTGTCGATTTGTTCAAGAAAATTTAGTTCTCTTAATACTCATATCGACATAGTTTCAAGCCATGATACGCGAAATTTGTATGCCAGGGGGGCTACTCATGACACATTCTTAATACGTGCTTATCTTGCCTTAATCTT
Organism: Molanna angustata; assembly: GCA_963576475.1. Classification (NCBI taxonomy): domain Eukaryota; kingdom Metazoa; phylum Arthropoda; class Insecta; order Trichoptera; family Molannidae; genus Molanna; species Molanna angustata. The sequence goes on along the minus strand of OY754971.1, from coordinate 35,461,204 downwards.
AAAAATGTATAAATCAGCACTCGATCATAATTTAATTTAAATCTTTCTCTGCATTTAATCATAAAAATTTGTTACCACCAACGTTTAGTATGAAGTTGTTATTAATTTTTGTATAAACAAATACAAATATTTAATTAATTTGAAGATTTCTAAAGTCTGAAGCTGATCTTAAACTTATGTTGATCAACTTCATGAGTAGCCCTGCATGTCTATATTGTTCATGATTTATCCAACTTTGATCTTTTGATCCGCTTGATTCACAGAGCCTGAAATTTCAGAAAGTATGGAAAATATAAAGCCTACAAAACTTCATACTCAGAATTCTATAGTTTTGATTTTGATTTTTCATATATCTCAAAAACCATTAAATATAGGACGCTGAAAATTGGTATAAATCTCAAATTAATTTCTTTAAAAAAAAAATCTATAGTTTCTCAAACATTTTAAACGAAGAAAAACATTTTTTTATGATAAATTTGTGTTTAGCTGACTATATTTCCATTTTTTTTAAATATCGGAAAACGTCGAAACACCCCAACTAGATAATTTATTATTTAATAAATATGTGCATTATAATCGTGGTCCAGTTGGTTAGATATCTGACTGCTGAGCCAAAGGTCCCGGGTTCGATTCCCGGTGGAGACACAGTTTTTAATTGTGTTTTCAGTCTGGATCTGTGAGTCTCCAGAATGTGGCAACTTGTTGTTGGGTGCGTGTTAAATAAATATTTGACATAGTGCCTGTTAGTTGCCCGAGAAGCAATATTAAATAAAATAAATAATAAAAATATGTGCAATGTGTAGTACTACTCAAACTTTATTCAACAATAAAAAATAAAAATAAAATATTCTGGGTAGGAAAAACTGACTGACCTCCATACTGTCCTATCCTCACATACATAACCTACATGTTTTGTATTTATATCTTAAAATATTCAATAATTTGGATTTATGGATTTATAGTTTGGTAGGTACGTATTCTTCAACTATGCATACTAATGTATTACATTCAACTAGTAATAATAATATACTGCAACCGTTGGATATATTAAGACATAGAAATATCGATTAAATATTTCTGAGAGATTTAAAAAATGGTTTTATTGGTTTTCAGGAATTACTTAATGTACTGTTAGACGGACAAGGCACTCTGCATTGCTTTTTATTAATAAATGTAACCCAAACATTGGAAGTTATGCCCCGTTGTACAGGAGCATAACTTCTGTGCAAAAATTGTAAATGAATCTGATGACCTAGACATATTCCACCTGTTAGGATCAAAGAAATGAATTATAAATAATTAGAAATGGAGACTGCATATGGAGACGGTATGAACTAGAATCAGCAACCAAAAATAATGCATAGCATGAAGAAGAGTAGTCATGAAGCCCTCTATATTAGCGATCTCGGCACCATGGTACAAAAAGAACAATCAACTAATGCAAATCGAGTTCCATACGTAACTAAAAATTAATTATTAAATAATTACTACAATAATTGTCGTCATCAAATATTGTGTTACTTTTTAAATCAAGTCAAAAGATTTCACAAGAAATAGCCACTATGAAAAAAATCAAAGAAGGTTATCACGACAAGTGTCACGTGATTATTTTAATTAATTTTTACCCCGGTAACAGACCAGTTCCGAGAAGATCAACACGAAGAAATTGTGTAATGAAATAATTTTTCACTTAAAAAAATGGTGTCATAAAATTTTCAATCGGCAATGAAATTACTTATATTTTGTTGAAATTTTCAGGTGATAATATGAGTGTATTTAAAAGAAATGAATGAGAAACGGAAACGGAACTATGAAACGGAAGAGCTGTATGGAAGTTGGATAATAAGTGAATATTTAATATAAAAATAATTTTGAATAACTAATAAATTAAACCAGAGACTTCTCCCAACATAACACATGAAATATCCCTAGCTAATGGAGATTAAAAGCGCCATTAAACACGAAGTTTTTACTTTGTGGCTCCATTATTTATACATAGTAATAACAAATTCAGTTTTTATATACCACTTTATTGACTAATGTCTACATGTTTCGAGAACCAAGTTCTATTCTTCAGGTCAACAAGTGTACTAATTAATTAGGTGATCAAAAACACTGATGGTAAAACGTACATAACAGAGTGTCAATGGAATGGATATGTATGTAGGTGCACAAAATGACGAATGTAATGTGTCCCGTCTATTGTTGATGTATACGTGTGTCAACCATAGATTTTCATATATTGTAGGTACTAGATTTGATGTCGCAGTTAGCAAATTTTGTATGAATCGTGTGAGGATTTTACCCTCGGGTCTTTTGACAACAAGGTGGGCAGAAAACATCGTTTTTTATAGAGAATAACGACAAATGTGAATTGTTTTCGGATTTATTTGTCGAGAAAAAAAAAACGTTTTGTTCATTTAGATTTAGATAATAGTTATCTAGGAAGTGTTGAAATGTATGGAAAACTGCAATATTTTGCCAACCAAGAAATCAAACGCGCGATATACCATGACTCGCTCATTGTACGGAGTACTCCATCTAGTATATTATATGGAAATCTTTGGTGTCAACCTATGTCTATTATGATCTGGATGGGTGGATGGCAGAGCGGTTAGCGCGCTGGGTTAGTAATCCAGTGGTCGCGAGTTCGAATCCTGCCTCGACCGATCTCGTTCACCTATAGGACAAGCATTTATGCTTAGTTTAGGGAACGTAGGAAGATGTATATGTACTTGTTTAACAAGGACATATTCATTTTTTTCTAAAAAAAAAAAAAATCTTTGTTTCTTTAATTTTAAATCGTTATTAATGTTAAACCTCTTTTGTACGCTTGTGCGGCACATATAAAATATGTCTAGATACGTATATGTAGTGTTCAGATCTCTCTACCTATCCCGTAAAGGATTTCATGATTGTATATAATGTACCCTTCTTCATCTTTAAAACGGTGTTTTTTTACAATGAATAAATTGTTTTATCGAATCAAGAAAATAAGATTATAAAAATTTGAATGCGGGAAATATAATGCCTGTTAAAAATCAAAGTCGGTAAAACGAATTATAAAAAATATATATAAGGTTTCTGAATGTTGTTCCAATTAGAGGTGATTGAAGGCACAAACTTCTTGAATAATTTAAGATCCCTCGAGAGTAATTCCCGGATTATATGGGATGATAAGGGATTTGTCAAATTAATTCTGAACTAAGGCCTTTCAATATAACGTGTCTGGAACGAATCAGACACAGATGGATGCTTAATTTGATGTAATAATATATATTTGCTATGTGTTACTTGAGGCTTATGTTGTCCGTTGGATAAATAACATTAACCCGATAGATTATAATTGAATGAGATGTCATTTAATCGTACAAACATCGTATCAAGTGATGGAGTTGAACCATAATGGCGGGGAAAATTGGTAAAACGACATTTTGAAAGTCAACTGAACGCACGCCTATGAGTATTGGAGTAAAATTTATTTTATAATAAATATACATAACCCCTTAGGGGTTTTGTCCCGTTTCTATCGGGGTACGCTTTGACCATGATCCTGGAATTGGCGAGTCCGGTTATTACATTTAAGCGACTGCCATCTGACCTTCGCAACCCTTAGAAAGGGGAACCAGACAAATTCGATCATGGCTACACATAGCTAGTGATATAAATCCGCACAAAGATTTTTTAAAAATCCAGAGGTGCGTGCCCCGCCCGGATTCGAACCGTCGACCTCACGCATGTGATGCGACGACATTACCGCTGGGCTATCACCGCTTTATAAATAATGAGAAAAATCAAACGGACGATGGACAAAGGGACTGGAGGACTGGAGGCCAGAACAGGACGCAAAGGCGTGGGAAGGCCCCAAAATGGATGGTCCGATGACATAAAAGTGGCTGGTCCGGAATGACGGAAATTAAGGCAAGACTGGCCACTGGCAATAGGTGCTATTATGGTCTAATAAAGCACATAAGGTCCAAAATATTATAATAACAAGGAAATCAATAATCCTGATTTATAAAACTCTTCTCAGACCTGTCGCAGTGTATGGAGCTGAATGCTGGGTCTTAACAAAAAGAGACGAAAACAGAATCTTGATATTTGAACGGAAAATCCTGAGAAAGATTTTTGACCCAGTAAATGAAAACGGACTTTGGAGGGTGCGATATAATCACGAACTACAAGCATTATATGACGATGAATGATGATCGTATTCCCAAAAAGGTTCTTAATACCAATCCAGAGGGCAGAAGAAGAAGAGGCAGGCCCAAGCTAAGATGGCTGGACGACACAGAAGATGACATAAGAGCGATCGGAATAGCAAACTGGAGAAGAGCGGTGGAGGACAGGGACGGCTGGAGAAGGATTCTGGAGGAGGCCAGGGCCCACACAGAGCTGTAGCACCAATGATGATGATGATGAGCACAGGAAAGAGATCAGTGGAAGTCCAAGCGGGAGGCCTTTGTCCAGTACTGGTAATCAAGAAAGATTAGTTCTACTAATTTTAGTATCTACTGTTTTTAAGAGGATAGTCTCTAGTTGCTTACTTTTACATCTTTTTATTTGATTGAAATAAAGTTTTTTTTAATTATGAACAACCTGTTAGAGCATTAATTATTTAACCATATTTTTTGGTTATCAGAAATATTTGCGTTATAATTATATCATTAGCGTTATAATTATATCATTAGCGTTATAATGATATCATTAGCGTTATAATTACATCAAAATGATAGAATTTTATTGTATTTATTTTATTTTGTATTTTTTCTCGGGCAAATAACAACTGCTCTAACATGCATCTAATAATAAGTTGCAACATTACGAAGACTACTGAACACATACTATATACACACTATAACCTCATTGTTTTTCGAGACACTCCTGCGTAAGAATCAAGAGCGAAGAAAAGAAAAATAGATGCTGAATGCAATGGAATGAATTTAGAAAGAACAACAATACTAAAGCAACAGGTTTCCAGAATATGAGAAAACAAAAACATTAATTTCCCTCGTAAAATTGAATAATGAGAAAAAAATGAGGCTTCCATTTCTCTCGAGACGTGATCAGAGGAAGTTCGGAGATGAGAGGATATATAGGAGGGGGGGGAGAGATTCTGGGGCTCCGGGCATATTTATAATACAAGAAGAGGGATGGGGGTTTGAATAAAGTAAGGGATGACGTATAGAGGATGAGTTTGTGAAGGTGGATAATACTTTTATTATACCTATGTGTTAACTGAACAGATGCTCTAACTTATTTTAGATTTTCCCTTTTCTACATACGTACAATGCTATCGCGCTGAGTCCCTTTCAAGATAGTAGGCTGAACATTCTACAAATAATCATCCAATTTAGAATTTACGTTTGGAACTTGTCGCCTGCGTACATTCAAATGATCGACAATAACGATTAAAATATTTCTCATAATCATTGACGCTACAGCCCTGTGTAGGCCCTGGCCTCCTCCAGAATCCTTCTCCAGCCGTCCCTGTCCTCCACCGCTCTCCTCCAGTTTGCTATTCTGATCGCCCTTTTGCCGTCTAAAAACCTTTTTGAGGATACGATCATCATTCATCCGGCTGACCACTGTAGTCAACGTACTTTTATGACTTGTAAAATGTTGGGTTCGTAATATAATGCCTGTAGTTCGTGATTATATCGTATCCTGCAAAGTCCATTATCATTTAAATATATTTATCTACCGCATAAAGGCTAGCGTTCATACAGACGCAGAAGACGGAGCACATCAGACAGAGATTAGAATTCTTTTTATAGGAATTAATACAAGTGCGTCCACTGATCGGCATCATTTAATTTTTTTTATAAAACAAATTTTAATAATGCGTATTAATTAACCACGATATTGAAATTGTGACCGGTTTCGGAACAAACTGTTTTCAACATTTTCATCATATTTCCGTAGTTAGATAGTGGAAGTATCTCAATATTATTATAAATTTGAATGTTTGCGTGTTTGTAACTCAATCACGCGAAAACGGCTGAAAGATTTTGGATGAAATTCGGCATGAAGATTTGTGTATCCTAGAAAAGTGTCTGGGTTATATATTTTTTGCATTCATTCTTATTTTCGTAAAATAAAATTAACAAAACAAACCTTTGTATTTGGATTTTCCACGAAAAATTTTCGACAAATGCAAATGATATTTGTGTTGGCAATCCGATTGGTGCTCCTTTATGGACGCATTGTCACAAACAAATCTGATGCGCTTCGTTCGATTCGTCTGCTGCAACTGTATGGACGCTAGTCTTTATTCTCCGTTACAAAGGTAGGTTCTTAGCGAAAATTTCGAAATAAGGATCGGGTTTGCAGTAGAGAGTATGGCCGTAGGTCGGGTCTAAGCTTTCTATAGAATTTGTCTCCATGACTGTAGGTTTCATGGCGCCACGTTAATTCTGGACACCGATGCTGTGCTATGAGAATGTAGAATGAAATATACATGGGCGTATTTAATTAAATATATTATAATTTTAAAGAGTTAGTTTTCATAAGATGTTTTTCGTACTAAATGAATTAATGAAAAGAAAACACGGTACGTGTACCTACTCTTGCTTTAGATAAAATTGAACATAAATATTATTCGTTTGGGAATAAGATACCCATACAAAGAGCTCGTATTTTGGAATAACAGATTAATTCAAATTGAAAAATATCTCTAAAGGCAACTTGATTTAATCACGATGAGAGAATTTATTAAAATATCTACCCCTCTATAATGATGTTTATAATAGAAAACAGATTTCATGTAACGTTAATAAATGTAAATCTATCACAAACAGGTTTCAGCTGATTTATTTGAATGTTGAATTTATTTGAGTGAAGTGAATATAACTTACTATGAATTGTATGTTATTATGACTCGGTGAAATTTGAATTGTATATTTATACATCAAAGTATTATTGAAAGCTTTAATTATAATTTAAACTCTCACGAGCGAATAATGATCTGAATCTGAATCAAATGGAGGATGGATTTATTGAATATGAAAAACATATTAAAAATTAATCAAAATCGGTATACGGCAACGATTTCTTAAAATGCAAAAGAAAAATCAAAAGCGTTAATTGAATGCTGTGTAGAGCGGTCTTAGACTAATCGAAAATATTTTATGATTCCGTAGTAGACTTAACAAGATAGTCAAGTCTACTAAATTAAAGAATGTTTTACACTCTCAGTTTTTTATAACGACGAGCTTATAGATTTAATTAGGAGTCCTTCTGGAAGCACATCCAAAAAAATGAAGGGTGCGTTGTAAGCAGATGTGTTCATAGTAGTTTATATAATATGCTCATTTTGGTTCTTCTAGCAGTCCATGGAATTCAAAACATTTTCCACCCACATCATATTTCGAAGGCATATTATTTTGTATATTTTAATATATTTTTTAATAAAATAAAAGAGAAATTCGTCGGGAATTCGATGAACTGAAAATGATTAATACTGGGTAAGCTTAGAAAAAACCTTTTAAATATGTGTGGGAAATATTTTTGGCGAAGCTTAGAGAAAAATAAATCAGACTTAGGGTGGAATCTTACAATAGGCTATATATTTTCAGACTGTGTGCCAATCTTCAAACTCTCACTGTTGCCAAGAGTAACATAGATAAATAAACTTATGTCCATATATTACAACAAAAATAAAGCAGTGGTTACACACTGAAAATCTGAATTTTAATATCATGTAATCCATTGATTCATGCAATGTTTGTGGATGGGGCAATATTTAATATCATGTAATTCATTGATTCATGCAATGTTTGTGGATGGGACAATATTTAATATCACGTAATCTATTGATTCATGCAATGTTTGTGGATGGGACAATATTTAATATCACGTAATCTATTGATTCATGCAATGTTTGTGGATGGGACAATATTTAATATCACGTAATCTATTGATTCATGCAATGTTTGTGGATGGGACAACATTTAATATCACGTAATCTATTGATTCATGCAATGTTTGTGGATGGGACAATATTTAATATCACGTAATCTATTGATTCATGCAATGTTTGTGGACAATATTTAATATCATGTAATTCATTGATTCATGCAATGTTTGTGAATGGGACAATATTTTGAAGTCAGGTTTCTAAACATGTAAATATAGGTATTTGTTTTACTAAGGAGTGAAATCATTTTACTGTCATTGATGTTGATAGAATTCCTACTTAGATCATACGCCATATATGAAAATAAAATAGTTTGAATATGTGAATGAACATATAATTTATTAAAAAATAGTTTCTAATTTAAAAAAATAGCATTTAAAAAAACGACTTTGAACACTACTAGTTTAAAAGGAGCAGTATGATCAATGGATGGGTCGATGGCAGAGCGGTGAGCGCTCTGGGTTAGTAATCCAGTGGTCGCGAGTTCGAATCCTGCTTCGACCGATTTCGTTCACCTATAGCACAAGCATTTATGCATATATGTACTTGTTTAATAAGGACATATTCATTTTTTTAAATAAAAAATATACTTAAACATTTCTTTCTCAATTCCACATACACGACTAGGAACACTTTCACTCAATACTTTATTTCGTAGAGTAAACAATTATCCAATAGCGCCCTTGGAATGATGCTGTATAAATTCTCAACATAATTACCTATTATTATGAAGATCTGATTCAGATTATGATTAAAGTTTTTTAAGTGAATATAAATAAGCAAATAGGTGTTTATAGCCTCACAGAGGATCAGCAGTTAAGTCTTATTCTGGTCAAAGGATACCTGTGCTTTGTAAAATGTACATTTGATGTAAATGGCTTAGTCAATAAATGAATGTTTCTGTGGAAACATAAAGTTTTATACAACGACCGAAGTGTTAGCCCAAAGCTAACTTGTTCACACAGAACCCAAGAGAATAATATTAACTTTAAGTAAAAAGGACGAACAAATGGTTTGTTGTCAACGAAAAGGATAATCGTAGAATCCAAAGTGAAAGCGTTTAAATTTTTCTTTGAAATATTTGTTATTCATGGAAAAAATCACAGCGAGAACAATTTGGTGTATTGAATCATATTTAAGCTATTTCTTTCACTGAAATCACATCCATTTTGGAATCTGAAATTGAGTTTTTATAATATATTATTTTGAGACTTAATCCCTTTCGTATCCTTGTTTTACATATTACATTTTTTTGTACAAAGGACAGTACACAGTACACAATTATTAAAAGGTAATAATCATAAATATAAATAAATCTGTAGATGTCCACCATAGATAAGTCTTTCGCTATATTATCAAAAACAAAATAAGTATCAGTCGTGCCCTCCGAAAATGTGTGACATTTTCATAAAATATGTATGAGTCTTCGCGAGAGAAATCCACATATTTGACTAAGCCCCTTGAATCGTGGAAATGTAGGATGCTGGAAGTGATTACTTATATAGGGGAGGAAGCAGCTTAGGGAAATCTCGACGATTCCTCTTTACTAGATAGTGTTACATATGAAATTTTGGTAAAAAAACATATATTTAAAATATATTTAAAAAGAGTGGGTTGTGGTCATCACTAAACTCTCCACTACATAGTAAGTGTACATTATTTCTTCTTGAAAGGTTAAAAATCCAAAAATATTTTTTATGAAGGACTCAGTAATTAAGTTTTAATTCCATGCAATCAATATTTAATATAACCAATAGAAGATCTGCATTTGATCATATTGTGATTTAAGAATAAGTATTATCTAAATATAAAATGGATGTTTTTTAACAGATTTTTAAATTATCTCAATAGAGACGAAGTTGGAATATTTATTGTAGGAGAACCGGGAAATCAAGGCACCTACAGGGCTTACGACCTGTCATCGGCTGGTTTACGTGATCACTTTATGCGCTTGCAAGCGCATAAAATGATCACGTAAACCAGCCGATGACAGGTCGTAAGCCCTGTAGGTGCCTTGATTTCCCGGTTCTCCTACATTAAATATTCCAACTTCGTCTCTATTGAGATAATTAAAAAATCTGTTAAAAAATATCTTTGACTCCCGACAGGGAAAAAATCCAATGTTTGCGCATATGCAATAATAAAAATATTCGATAAAACGGATGAGTTTAAAGTGTGTTGATAGGCTATAGTAGGCTAAATAGTAAAGTTTGAAAACCATTCCCTCACTACCCTCAAAAGATACGTCTTTGAAATAAAGAAAAGTTTTTTGTACATCTTTATTCTATTGCGTAAGTTTTATGAAATTTGAATTTGTTAAAAATGTTCTTGTACAATGTGTTTTAAAAAACCATTTATTCATTTTTTTATTGTACCTAAGTAACTAAAAAACTACATGGTTCATGAAGTAGATTTTTACTACAATCGAAAGGTAATATAAAAATCTACTGGCTGAGTTTATAACTATTTCAATATTTCAATTACTTTTAAAATATTTTAGGTATATCACAGATTTGCTGCTCTACATTATTTTTTCGTGTTTCATACATTAGAATTTTAATTTAATGTGCATATTTGTGTACATTTGTATGCCCAAGGAGTTCAAGGGCTTTAAAAAATACACAATTTAAAATATTATTTTGAGTTGAGTACATATATTTTGAGCTGTCCAACATTTTTCGTGCTTGGTGGCTTTTCCATACAAGCTGTATATTTGGATTTGTTCGTACACGACTCATATGTTAGTTATTATTCAAAACGTTACCTACGGATTTTATTTGGCCAAAGCATTCATTTGGATACAAAACAACTCGCATTCACTGTAATTATATGTCTTTATGGCGCAGAACAACAATATGTTGCGTCATATACATTTCATTATATAATATACCTTCAGGTTAGTACACAACATGAACCTTTGAAATATGTGAGAGAAACATTCAAATTCTCTTTAGACGTTCAAATTGTAATATTCACATCCAGGATCGCATCTACTACTCTCGACGCCTGGCTCACTTAATTCAAAAGGCACATCTTTCCTTGAAAATGTCGCCTTTCCTTATGTTTGACGACCCAGATTTATTTGTGCCTAGCGCAGTTGCGCCGTTTGAACTTAGTGTGAATACTGACATATTATAACATTCTAGAATTTTTATCTATCTACTATCGCCAATAAATTGAGATTTCTCACATTGGTGAGTCAACATACGTTTTAAAAGTTTTTAAATCATACCCTACTCATAGATTTTCATATAATATCGACTGTGTTCAGCTAAAAGGCATTAATCCACATTGGTACAATTTTACAGGAGAAGCTAAATATTATAGGCTAAAGAAAACATCCCATTAGAGTCTTAATTTTTTTTACAATTTAATTGAAATGTATTTATTTAATTGTGTCACAAAATTTGAAACATTCACTAAACATTCCACGCACGGCGAACTGTCAGACAATAATCAGCGATTTGTGTGTATACGGTTTGAAACCATAATAACTGAACCGTTTTGGGGTATGTCTATGGCCATCTTAGATATTGCTAGAACAAAATGTACCCAGATGTTTGAGTTACGCGGTATAATGCCTTTTGCTTCGTCGTAAAATAATCTGGATGGTAGATTTAGGTGCACAAATGAAATTTGTGTGGTTAAAATCCTTTTACCTGGTTGATATTTTCATTTAAGTCCCAGCATGAAAATATTATTTTGATTTTTTTAAAAAAACTATACTTCTTCGTATTTTTTGCCAGAATGTGTAAAATACCCCGAAGATTGATATTTCACCATAAAACTTGGTTTGTCAAAATTGTGAATTAATACTAGATATCGCACTTAGCAAATTTTGTATGAATCGAAGTGAGGATTTTTTCCGCGGGACTTTTGACAACAAGGTTGGCAGACCACATCGTTTTTCTATAGAGAATAACCACTATCGTGAAATTGAGTTGATAGGTTTTCCACACACAGTGGCAAGAGTTGTAGCCAAATATTTTGAACTTTTAGCAGAGAAGGGGGGCGATTTGCACGTAAATCAACGAAGCAAATAGACGCAAACCGGAAGCTCGTTCAAGATGTTTGGCAAAAATATATCTTGTTTAAGATTTTATTTGTCAAAATATTGTAAAAGCCCTCACATTCTAGAAAAATGATATTATTTTTTTAAACATGGACTCAATGAAATATTGAGAGTGGAATGTTAGCCACAGCTTACCTATTTAAAAGTAAAATCGGCACCCAAAGTTGTATTAAGCTCACGGTTGGATCCGGGTTTTAAAGTCCGAGACAAAATGAACCTATCTTAATAATTTCCCCTTAGGGTGTAGGGTAAAGGAGATTTTGTACCTACCTACCTTTGTATATTTGACCGAGGTAAATAATTTACTGTTGTTACAATTCATGTTTTGTAAAATACCCACCGGTTGATATAATACAAATAATAATAACGTAAAACATAGTCTAAATATTGCGAATTCAAACGGTCCAGAAAAAACTTTATATATTTTATGAAAATATTTAATATAGTTATTCGGTAATCCATTTCTTTTTATTGAAAAGAAAGGATGAAAATCAAACCGTGGCATTTCACGTGATCATGAACGGTCAAGTTCGATGAATGGTCAAGTTCACGAGTTGTTATTTGACCGTTCGCACATCAATCGATGGCTTTATTTAGTCTTTATCAGCTTCAACTTGCCTTCAAGAACAAACTAATACAGACCAGATCTTGCACTGGCGTTCTGTTAATACATCTTTTCTATACACCAAGAGTATTTTTTTCTTTCATGAAATTGTCCATTTTTTAGCGTTTGGCCGCATATATCACAGTTAAAATATTAAATTTGCTATTCTTAACATAAATTATTGTTGCGCAGGGTTAAGATTCCATCCCCCCTAGACAACGTGTCATTTTGCTCAAGAAAAGAAAAGATAATTCAATGTATGGTGACAGTTGTCACGCGAAAGACTACTATTATTCTTCTACATATCTTGACACATATGCATCGCCTCATCAACAATGATACACTGTCTCATACGTGCTCATCTTGCTAGTAATGCAATTTTACTTAAAATATCTCAACAGGTATCACATAGAAAGTGCGTACTATGAGTTTTGTGACAATGTTTTTGTGCGTTTGGTGTATTGTGAAAACTTTTGTCTTCTGGGAATCTTAAATTTGTTTAAGAATCTAATAGAAATGTTCTTCATAAAAATGCATTTAGAGATTGTCAACCTTATACCTCCACTACACTAATTGCGAAGTTCCTCGACGAAGTATTCGGGAAAGTTGACCGAAGTCCGAAGTACGTCGCCACACACTCGTTCTACTTCGCGAGGAACTCAGTTGTCCGACAGCGCTCGCACGCAACGAGTCATGGATAATGTTCAAGTGGCAGCTGCCGTTGCAATGTGCACTCTCGCGTATTATAACTACTTTAGTATTTATCACTCGAAGAAAATTAAAAAGAAGATGGTGGATGATTAGTATATATCAAAACTGTATCACTCCATGTACCGAATAGACATACCCGCTCACAAAATTTATTCCACATACCAGTATGCCACACTAATTACAAATACTTTTCACCCATGTTTAGAATTCAGCGAGATTATAATACACATTTCAAACATACAGATATTACCAAAATCAGATAAAGATGTTCTTAAACTCTAATACACAATCCAACAATCCCCTCCTCATTCGCTAAAGGTCCGTCCTCCTAATAATAAAATTTAAAAAAATAAAATAAAATTACTATATAATCAATAATTTAAATTAAAGAAAGCACTTTTGGCTCAACTTTTATGCAATAAATATAATGCAAAATAAATTAATTATAGCTGTAGCTTTCTGAGAGAAAATAAATTATATATTAGTATATTATATGATGATGATGAAGTTAGCCGAGTAGTGTAGAGAGGCACCTCGTGTCGGCACTTCGTGCAACTTCGAGTCCTTTGACTCGGGCGCAAAAACCGACAACAAACGGAGGTCGCCCGAGGCGAGCCGAGGTTGGACGAAGTAAGGCGAAGTGCCTCTCCACACTATCGTATTCGCCTATCTTCGATCAACTTCGCGAGTAGTGTAGTGGAGGTTTTAGATTTTGTCAACATTGCAAGAAGAAAAAAATGAACGATTTTTATGGTGTGGAGAGTTTAGTGGTGGCCACAACCCACTCATTTTCGTCAGTTATTAAAATCTTATTCTGTTGATTTTCCATGTAGCCGCTTCCGCTATGTTTATTCGCCATTCCATAAAGTGTTTTCAGCGTACCTAGTTTGGTAAATAAATTATATATTCCTTTCAAAATGTCTTTTTGACAATGTTATTTTATAACGTAGAAACGTTGCAAGGTAGTGCTACGTTTCGTGAGGCGGAAAATAACGATTAATTCAGCAAACTCTGAATAATGTATGAGATTCTGGTAACAGTTTTGTATTTCAATTGTATCGGAAGTGTTGGGATAGACATGACCAAACATTCAGGGCCTTACTTACTATTTAAAATGCGAGTTTAATCCAATGTTAAGTCAGTTTTGGCCATACAAAAAACTGGGTAAGTATCAGCTTAAACACAAATTGCAAATAGCAAGAAAGACCGTCAAAGTTGTCACCCGTCTTGAGAAACAAGCGGTCGTCTCGAAACCGGTCGAATAGAATAAATCAGTCGTGGATAAACAAAAAAAAAAAATTGATTAAAAATCAATCTTTAAGTACAACAGCTTTCGAAAAAGAAGACCTCCCATCGATCGGTGAGCAAACAGTTATGTTTTACTAAATTGTCTATGTTTCATAATATAGTTGTACTATGTTGCACTGTTGTAATATTGTTATTTTTGTATGTTAATGTGGATTTAAATAAAAAAAAATATATATATTACACAATAAAAACACAATAAAAGCTTTACTTAGTAGCGTCTATTCCCAGCTTTTCTTTTCTGCATTCTTATGTTAGGTTTAAGTTTGTTTATAATAATAAAAGCGATTCGCGTGAGTGAGTTGCTTCATAAATAGAATTATGAATTATTTTAAATTAAATTTATAATTCAAGATATTCAATATATTTTAAGATATTCGCATTTAATATAAAACTTAAAAGCTCATTTGATTTAATACTACGAGATCTAAACCAATCAGAGAGCCAACCGGAAACTTTGACTTACTACACCGGAAACAGGTAAATGCGGATTGAAGACGCTAGTTTATTTTTTTCTATCTCAAAAACGCCTTGTAAAGGTAAAATCCATTTCTCTTTGGTTCCTTCGTTTCCGTGTCCAGACCATCTATGTACATATATGCACCCTCTCCAATAACTTGCAGCCGTCACTGCCTTGTCGTTTGCAGCCATTTCTCTTCGGTTAGTATTTTTTTATGCAAGTGAATGAGGCAGGCATAATTAAAGAAATTCACCAATGATTATATTACTTTCATAATACATTTATAAATAAATAAATAAATAATGCATACCTAATACCTACACATAAAATAATATGGTACAAAATCAAATGTGTATACCAATAATAGTTTTTACTCCTCACTAACCCAAAGGGATATAGTGTGAATTTTGTGATTTCGAAATTTTTAAGGGTATTTTTTTTATTTCAGATTATCAACAAGTATCATGCTGAGATTGTTTTCTGAAAGTTTCATCCCAATGTATCTGTGTGTGTGCTATGTGCAATGTACGGCGTGTTTATTTTACTTTATTGATTATATATAGACTAAAGTACTCATTCGATTCCTTTTATAAGATTTGAAGGATATCTGAATAGTACTTCTCATTTTTTTAACTGTCAAATATTTCAAAGTGACCCAAAGCTCAGGAAACTTAAAATTTGAATATTTTATTTTCAAATTGGTAAAAAAGCATATCACTTTTATAAAATTTCATTGAAGAGTTATCAAGTTTTCGTAATAAAATATTACAATAATATAACAAACTCATTTCATGAAAATGCTGAAAATTTTCCATACATAATTTGAATACTTTATAGAATGACTTGTTAGTGAGGAGTATGTCGTTGGCCACAACCCACTCGTTTTTTTATTAAATATGCATTTATATGGAAGTCAAAAGGTGAATTTGCTCTCCAATATGCTAGAGACGCATTGTATTGTATACAATTATTAGATCTCTGTACTTAAGCAAATTGTATAGTACAGACAGAAAGACCTGATTCATTTATTTATTCATTTATTTATTGAGACAATCAAGGCTCAAAGCCCTTTACAAAACAAAATATTAGATGACACAGCATAAATTTATCCAAAGAAATACAATTTATAAACATTTATAACATCTATACATATTAATAGTGTCCGACCGAAGGTCAGATTTTGGCCGAAGCCGAAGCTGATTGTTCGGTCTTAGCCGTAACCTTCGGCTTCGGCCGAAGGTTTGATTTCACTAAAAAATTCGATTAAAATAATAAATAATCTGCTTTCGTGACTTTGTTGCTTAGATATCTAACTACTGAGCCAAGGGTCCTGGGTCGTTTGTTTCTGTCGACAGTCGGTATGCGACACTGGGCCGGCCGAATCTACATATACACCCGCTACACATGTCACGTTCGCGCATGTTATTACAAGTTTTAACTGTTTTTAGCGGCTGACAAAAAGCTTCGGCTTCGGCCGAAAATTTGGGTTATTTTTGGCATAAGCCGAAGCCGAAGTCGAAGGTGTTTTTTTTTTGGCCGAAGGTGGCCGAAGCCGAAGCCGAAGCTTCGGTCGGACACTACGATATCAATCATCTATTTAACACATCTATTAAACAAGTGACTACACAATCAATTGGGGGTATGTTTTTGAAAAAGTTTTAATAAAGTATATTTATAGTCCTTAAAAGAATTAAAGAAAGGATATTTTCAATGTGGAAAGCTTAGTGTTGGCCACAATCCAATCGTTTCTTTTTGAAATCTCAGGTCAAGTTTGGTAAGGTAAGTACCTACTCAAATCTCCCACAGCAAACCACTGAAGGTACGGCTATAATGTTATAACATTCACAAAGGTCTAAAGGGAAAAATCTCCGTTGGTTTTATTTGAAGAAATAAGTCGGATCAAGCGCTTGTACAGTTGAAAGGTTTTCACCTCCCCCATCCATCGATTTCACTGACGTCACCAGCGACCCCCAGTGACGTCACGACCCCATATCCTACCTCCACCCTTATTATATTCTCCCACGATACAATTCTAGAATTCGATAAGATAAAAGGTTTTTAACAATAAACTGGTGATTTTTTTGCAAATAAGCGCGTCATTTGAAGTCCAAAAAAACATTCAGGAATACAATATGTCCTATTCTGATTCGTCTAAATTTATATGTCTGAATTTTAGTATATGAGAAATGTCAAAAAGTTGACTGCCTATAGTGCATATATACGGGATTCATTACGTCAAACCGCGCGGATAAAATCGTTTTATCCACAGTCGCTCGTTGATTTAGACTTTTTCGTACTCTGAAACGAATCAATGGACATATTGATCGCTACTTTACTCTACATACTACTTACGAAGATGGATCATGACCCTCATGAACCTTACGTAAAAGTCACAGAAGACAAGTGAAAGAATGAAAAAAGATCTGTCATTTTAGCGACATACACATTTTGATATTTGAAATTATGTTTAATTTTCACCTAAAACTTTTTTGGTCACATTGTGTGTTTGCTATGTAGGTCACACAATGAGTATTTTATGTCAATTTATTGTAAACTCATTAACCGATTTAAGATAGCGGATGAGTTCATCTAATCAATGTGAATTTATTTTTTCATGTAGGTATGTTCAGCGATAAGTTTATACCACGTTGTCCGATTTAGATTATTTTTTTTTCTTTAGAAAAAAACATCTTCTGATAGCTTCAATTTCAATTTGCCATGATCGGGGGCAAGTCTGGTCCGACCCGCAAAAATCAAACCCTAGTGATTACCCATATCATGGATATAATTAATATATGGAGTTCTATAATATCTTTAGATGTCAAGTCTGGTCCAACCGGCGAAATCAAAACCCTAGTGATTACCCATATCATGGATATAATTAATATATGGAGTTCAATAATATCTTTAGATGTCATAGAACTCCATTTGATAATTATATCCATGATATGGGTAATCACTATAGGGTTTTGATTTCGCCGATCGGACCGAACTTGCCCCCTGATGATCGGGTCCACGGAGAAATCATCAAAATCAGCGATAATTCGTCGTCCGAATTTGATGATTAGTTTTTTATTAGAAAGGGATTACTTTAGGGGTGGTTCCATCTCTAAACTAAGCCAAGAGATTTGACGATGTATTATTGTGTAGGCGAATCGTGTGAATATTACTACATCACCATCACCATGATAATACCATTATGCCATGACTCTCATGGGGTAGGCAGAGAGAACCGAACACAATTTTTTTTATCTTGACGTACATTAATTTTGAAGTCGGTTTTTTATTGCCATCAATTGGTTAAGACAAAAAAAGTTCTCATCTTCACCCCTTTGTGCTGTCTTTAAATTCAATTAATTATGATATTTCCTCACATATTGCACTTAAATTTTTTTCCTTATTCTATCCTTGTCCCTCCCCTCTCCTGTCCCCTTTTTTATGTAATTATATTTTTAATTATATGTTGTATTCATATAAATATAGGTACGTATCATAAATACAATATTTTTCACCAAATGAATATGATTGGTTGGAAGATATTGCCATTTGGCAATAAGCCCGCCATTGTGCACATGTGCTCAAAAAGCTATAAATAAATAAATATTACTTAGATTTAACTTTTTGATCGTCAGTTCTTGGTGGAATTCCATTTAAATTAATTTATATTTTTAATAAATAAAAAAAAATATTTATTAAAAATATAAATTAATTTAAATATTACTTTTTAAAGCGACCAGCTGCAAAATAAGGGGTAGCGGCTTCTTCTATAACATTTCCAATTTAAAAGTTTCGTTTTAATTTCATCAAAACATATTCGTTATTATTTTTTAATATAACAAAAGTAATGTTTCACTCGTGTGTGGAAGACAACTTGTTAAACACAGTATTAAGGTACATATATCGTATACAATATATTGTAAATATTATGATATTAAAATCATATCAAATAACTAACAGACTGTTCTGATATTCACTACACGTGCTCATTAGAGATACGTGGAATTATTTTTAAAAGAAAATGTTGCTATGATTGTATTACATACAATTTGATTATGTTGGTTCTCAAAATAATAAAAATGGATCTCAAAGTAAAAGAACATTAAATAATAGGAATGGATCTCAAAGAATTAATGCATTTAAGAATTGAGATATAGAAATATAATAACTCATAATTTTTCATGTACTTATTGCTTACCATCTTATTTCTCAATAGATGGAGTTTGAAAGAAGGATACGTAAAAAGTTCAAATAAGAGACGAACATGTATGTGGATGAGGCAATGGATGCTTGCATAAATAGGAACACGTGGCGCTCAGTTCTCTCCGCCTATTCCATTAGGGACATGGCGTGATGGTATGTATTTATATTCAAATCCTTATTCAAACATTCATAAGTAGCTTCAGATAAATTGATTTGTTTGAAGAAGTAAAGTTGTGACTTATTAGTTATTTTCTTTCTGTTATCTCCGTATAATTATACCATTTCCTTATTTGGCGTAGGCAGAGAGAACCCAACGCCAGACTTGCGCCTCTCCCTCCAGACTCAATTTTATGCTTTATTCTTGTCCATGCATCGTCTTATAAATGGTGTTCTATCATTCTTACTTCTCCAGTTGAAAAAAGCTTTCGTCCAGTTGAAATAAACCCTTGAAATTATTACTTTACTTATGTAATGGCTAAAGCGATTTGTACACTATCTGCGTCGGTGGCTCGATGATAAATCGTAACATTGGAACATAAAATTTAACGATTTTTTTGTGAAAAAGTATGAAAAACACAAATGTTTCTTAATTAATAACGCAACTCACTTACGCGAGTCTCAGTTGCATTGTATTAGGAAATAAGTTTAAATATGGTTTAACTAATCACCGCTCAATCTGTTAAGTGCATATGAGATTTAAAATTATGTGTTTCTTGAAGTAAAATGTTATATATATATATATATATATATATATATATATATATATATATATATATATATATATATATATATATATATATATATATATATATATATATATATATATATATATATATATATATATTCAACACATACATAGATACATACAAACATTCAAATTTATAATATAGATATATATATATATATATATATATATATATATATATATATATATATATATATATATATATATATATATATATATATTATATATATATATATATATATATATATATATATATATATATATATATATATATATATATATATATATATATATATATATATATATATATATATATATATATATATATATATATATATATATATATATATATATATATATATATATATATATATATATATATATATATATATATATATATATATATATATATATATATATATATATATATATATATATATATATATATATATATATATATATATATATATATATATATATATATATATATATATATATATATATATATATATATATATATATATATATATATATATATATATATATATATATATATATATATATATATATATATATATATATATATATGTTGGTTTTGATGTTTTCGCGGATCGTAGAATATGAATTATCATTATTTTTCACTGTCATTATCTTCGTGCACGCGCTCGAGTTAATAGCCTCGATAATGCCCGATGTTATTCGGGCGAAACGTCGGCAAGACAACCAAAAGAAGCCACAGCGGATTATCCGGAAAAATAATGATAATTCATATATATATATATATATATATATATATATATATATATATATATATATATATATATATATATATATATATATATATATATATATATATATATATATATATATATATATATATATATATATATATATATATATATATATATATATATATATATATATATATATATATATATATATATATATATATATATATATATATATATATATATATATATATATATATATATATATATATATATATATATATATATATATATATATATATATATATATATATATATATATATATATATATATATATATATATATATATATATATATATATATATATATATATATATATATATATATATATATATATATATATTTTATTTTTTTATTTATTTATAATAAACATGACATTGTACATTAAGAGGTTTGACATCAATATTAAAGGTATATATAAAAAAAAATATTATGTATATATTTGAGACAGAGACAATGGAAGGGTACACAGACACATCCAGACCATTGACACTCTCTTGCGCTTTGTTGTCAATTAGAGGTTTTGCTCTCCAATATGCTAGGGATAATCCCTGTGTTATATTGGATGCAGTCTTTGGTTTTGTAAGTTAAACAACATTATTTTAAAGTGGATTTAGCACAATTGATCATACACTTCCTAACATACATGCACAGGCACTCTCCATACACACGTAATATACTGAACCATATAAAATACACACACAGCACACACACACACAAACACACACACACACACACACATACATACAGTAAACAAACAATAAGTTAAAGAAATGAGAAAGAAGTTACTGTGGTGGGTTTGATTCGATGATCCATAGGGTTATTTCCCTTTTGAACCTTTGGTAGTTATTGATATTTTTAATAGAATCTGGGATGGTATTGTAAATAGTGGGAGCTTGATATGAATAGTGTCGCTGAGCAAGGCTAGTGTTTGGATGAGGTATATGGTAGTTTAAGTGAGATGACGTACGTGTAGATCTTGTTTGTTGTGATCGTGTTTTATCGGTGTCTTTAAATGTAAAGTAGCAAATAAGGCATTTAGTGTAGAGTTGATGTAGAGTTAGGACTTTGAAGTTTTCAAAAAGGTTTCGAGTAGGGAATCTTATAGGGCGGGACAAAATAATTTTGATTACAAGTTTTTGACTCTTGTAAAGGGAATTTAATATTGAATTTGCGCAGTTGCCCCAAATAAGAATGCCATAAGTAATGATGGATTGACATAGTGCGTAGTAAATAGTTTTGATAGTTCGATGGTCGACAATATTTCTTATACTCCTGAAGATATATACCAACTGACGTGTTCTTTTAGTGACATGTTCTATATGTTTATCCCATCTAAGTGATGAGTCTATAGTTACTCCCAAACATTTGATAGAGTCTGCTCTCTCTAGAGGTAAACAGTGACAAGGTACACCATTATGACAGTCATGAATAGTTAGTGTATGATTGGCCGATGGTAGAGGTCTATTTTTTATGCCAAATGTAAGATATTTGGTCTTTGTCACGTAGGTCTATTTTTTATGCCAAATGTAAGATATTTGGTCTTTGTCACGTATATATATATATATATATATATATATATATATATATATATATATATATATATATATATATATATATATATATATATATATATATATATATATATATATATATATATATATATATATATATATATATATATATATATATATATATATATATATATATATATATATATATATATATATATATATATATATATATATATATATATATTATAATATTTTTATCTCGGTTTTCCCGTGTCAGTAGGTCTTGCCTAAGACCATTTGTCTTCCGACGTTTCGCCTGAATATCACCAGGCATTTTCAAGGACTTAACGAAAAGCACGCGCGCGACACACGTCTACTCACACTGAAAGCTCACCGTCAAGTGAGTAGACGTGTGTCGCGCGCGTGCTTTTCGTTAAGTCCTTGAAAATGCCTGGTGATATTCAGGCGAAACGTCGGAAGACAAATGGTCTTAGGCAAGACCTACTGACACGGGAAAACCGAGATAAAAATATTATAACATATTTCACCCGTGAAAACATCAAATATAACATATATATATATATATATATATATATATATATATATATATATATATATATATATATATATATATATATATATATATATATATATATATATATATATATATATATATATATATATCCCGCAATACTTGTTGCGTCACCTATGTGAAATTCGTATAGGGTTGTTGCGTCCACCAACTTTTCGCGTCCGGTATACGGACGCAAGATAATTTTCACGCCAAAAACTACCATTCTGTTGCTTATACCATAGAGAATCAACTGGCAAAAATTTACATGGAAGCAAAAAAAATATCAAAATATCTTGAAATGAATATTATTAGTTCAACCATTGGCCGCACGGAGATTTGTTCAGTGTATATTTTGAAGGTGTATATTTTTACTAAGCCACCGATCGTTTTGCATCCGCGGCAAAATATTACATGTTGACCTTGGCCGCACGGAGATTTGTTCGGAGTATATTTTGAAGGTGTTTTATATATATGGCTCCGATCGTCTTGCGTCTGCACTCAATACTGTTCTACCATGTCTCTGTGACCTTCGCGATATAATGAATACAATTCAACGCATTTTAAATATTGCCTTGAAAAAGCGCGTACCTACTTACTTTTATTTTTACGACTTCATACAACTGTCGATATATGTATTGATACCTACTCTCTCTCGTGCGCGTACCTACTTACTTTCAGTTTTACAAAGTTCATACTATATGTTGATTTGATTATTGTTACTCTCTCATGCGCGTACCTACTTACTTTTATTTTTACATCGTTCATAATACTATCAATTTGTTTATTGTTACTCTGATGCGCGTACCTACTTACTTACTATTGCAATGTTAATATTTTTTATAGAAAATTAAATTATCTCGTTTTGGTGTTTCGGCTTGTTTCGATATTTTTAAAAACTTTGGAAATATAGGCAGTTAAACACATAAATTTATCATGATAAATATTTTTATTAATAAAAAAATTTTGAGAATTTCTAGAATTTTTTGAAAACATCTATTTGATATTTTTTATTTATCTATATTTTGTGTGTCATGACGTCTGTGTGTCCCCCCCCCTTATAACATTTGATTCGCTCAATGCACAGAGCCCAAAATTTCAGAATATATAAATAGTAATAGGCCTACAAAACTTTTATACTCAGAATTTTGAATTTTCGTTTCAGTCAGGGGTTATCAACTTTTGAATTTTTACTTTATTTTTCCATATATCTCAGAAACCATAAAAGCTAGAACGCTGAAAATTGGTACCACAAATAAACAAATACATAATCTCAAATAAGTTTTTTAAAAATAACCAAACAACATTTTTTAAACATTTTTTATTAGGAAAAATATTTTTTTATGATAAATTTATGTGTTTAACGGCCTATATTTCCAAAGTTTTAAAAAATATCGAAAAAAATTGAAATACCCCAACTAGATAATTTAATTTTCTATAAAAAATATTAACATTGTAGCAGTACATCTCAATTTCTTTTTAACATTTTTTATTGAAATTGAATTTAGTGACGACTTCGCTTCATACAATTTGTATGGTAGTCCCATAGCCATACCATCACTCCATTTCCCTATTTGGGGTAGTCAGAGAGAACCGAATGCCAGACTCCTCTCTCTTGAAATACCTTCCTCGCCTCATTCACGTTCATACATCGTCTCATACACGCTCTTCTATTATTCTTACTTCTAACATCACCATCTTTCAAAATCCCATTTATGTGATCGTGCCAAATTTTTATTGGCCGACCTCTACTTTTCGTTCCTCTTTTATCAGACTTGTATACTTTTTTTGTCAGACGGTCATCTTTCATTCTTTCTATGTGGCCGAACCACCTTAGGGCATTTATTTTAATCTTACTTACGATATTTCTTTCAATCATACATTCTCGTCTAATATCCTCATTTCTTATTCTATCATACATCGTTTTACCACACATTCGTCTTAGTGACCTCATTTCAACCGAGTTAATTCTACTTTCATGCGTCTTCTGCCATGTCCATGTCTCACTAGCATACATTAGAGTCGGTGCGACGATACCATTGTGTACCGCGAGCTTCGCTTGCCTCGAAATAATTGGGTCTGCCATTACTGGTCTTAATGCACCGTTCACTCTATTACCTGCCGTTACTCTCCTTTCAATATCTTTTTCCAATCTTCCATCACGCTGAAACATGCTTCCTAAGTATGGTATGGTAGTCGTCTATACACATTACACAATATATTATGTAAGAAGACCTTATAGTTTGTTACTTTATCTCCAAATACATACATACCATCAGGCTGTTTTCATATTCCGGGTTGGAAAAGAGGACTGACCTCCATACTGTCCACGTATTTGGATGGTAAAATCATGAGAATAGCCATGTGATCAATAACATCAGGTATTTTTTTTTTCATGAATGCGGGTTTGTTATTTAAAAATACGCACTTACATCAGAAACTGAAAGTTTATTGGGTAAGAAATATTCTGCACTAAGTTGTATTATTTTTATGCACAACAGATATTTAATGTATTTTAAACTCAAGGAGACAAGTCCCGTCAATCGGTGAAATCAAAACCCTCACGATTACCCTTATCAAGGATATAATTTTCATGTGGATTCTATAATATCTTAAGATATCTAATATAATTATATCCAGGATTTCACTTCTTGGCCGGACTTGCCCCTGATCTAGTCGTATTTGTCAAATCTTTTCATAAATGTATATATTCCATATACGGATTTACTCAAAATTCGGAGTAGAACATTTCGTGTCTGTGTGTGTGTCCCTCCCCCCTTATAACTTTTGATCCGCTCAATAAACAGAGCCCAAAATTTCAGAATATATTAACAGTTATAGACCTACAAAACTTTTTTACTCAGAATTTTGAATTTTTGTTTCAGTCAGGGGTTATCAACTTTTAAATTTTTGGTTTATTTTTCCATATATCTCAGAAACCATAAAAGCTAGAACGCTGAAAATTCGTGTGAACATAGAAAAATACGAAGTATCAAATTAATTTATTCAACAAAATTCCAAAATTTCTCAAACATTTTTTATTAAGAAAAATATTCTTTTTATTATAAATTTATGAGTTTAACTGCCTATATTTCCAATATTTTAAAAATATCGAAAAAACCCGAAACAACCCAACTAGATAATTTAATTTTCTATAAAAAATATCAGCATTGTATTGGCACATCTCAATTTTTTTTTAACAATTTTTATAAAAATTGAATTTAGTGACGATATTGCTTCATACAATTTGTATGGCAGTCGCCTATACACAATATGTAAGAAGACTTAGGGCCGGTCTTATAAACGTCCGTTAGTTAGATTTCAGACCAAACAAACCGAAATTTGATACAAATGCTCTATATTTCGTCTTATAACAATCCGTTAGTTAAATTTTAGTAAAAGTTTACCGATAGCCTTTACCGACGGTCGGACCACCGATTAAGCGTTCGTTAACGATAAGTTATGGAAGGATTGAGTTTTACCACACTTGTTTTTTTTATGTTGTGGTACATTTTCAATATTACGAATATTTTGAAATATACTGTTTTATATTTTATTGGATTTTTATATTGAATTGCTTTTTTTCAGTAAAAAATGTCGTCCGACAGTGATTTTGAATAACCAAAACAAATTTGATTACAAGTTTGTGTTTGACCAAATATTTTATTATTTCAACATGACATTGATGACACTGAATTTCGTTTTTTTTTATATTAATTATTTTTTTTTATTTAAAAAAAAGAATTTCAGTTGAGGCGAGGTTTGAACGAACCCGCGTCCACTGAATTACTAATCCAGCGCGCTAGTTAAATAATAAAGGATTATCACCATTTTTGTAATTTTTGATATTGTTTGAAGTACGCAAAAAAATAAACACTCTCTGTTTATATATTGCAATGACAGCACCGCTTAATCCATTACAATCCATTATAGTCCAATACAAATCGATTGAAAATCCATTGTAGTCTAATTAGACTGTAACTGTCAAATAAACGGACAGTTAAAATAGTTTTATAATACCGCCGATAGTAATATCTACTTAGGAACATCCATCCGTTAGTAAATCGTAAACATACTTACGAATATTTGGTCTCTCGTTTATAAGACTGGCCCTTAATAGTTTGATACTTAATCTCCAAACATACATACAGAATCATCATGCTGTTTTCATATTCCGGGTAGGAAAAGAGGACTGACCTCCATACTGTCCTATCTTGACATACATACCAACATGTGTTATAATTTTCAATAATTTGGATTTATGGGTTTATAGATTGATTCTTATTCTTCAACTTCACATAGTATCGCTATCAACAGTTGGATCTCATGTGTTACATGCGACTAGTTAAACAATATTTTATCCAACTGTCGATTCGTTCATGAGAATTCAATTCTCTTAATGAATCGACATTATTAAGCCAAGATGCGTGTACGAAGGAAAATTTTGTATGGTGTAGTGGACTTTTTGCATGCTAATAACACCAACTAGAGGCCTCGCAGCATATATGTTCCCATACATGGATTTACTCAGAATTCGGAGTAGAACATTTTATGTGAGTTTGTGTGTGTGTGTGTGTGTGTGTGTGTGTGTGTGTGTGTGTGTGTGTGAGAGAGGGTGTGTGTGTGTGAGAGGGTGTGTGTGTGTGAGAGGGTGTGTGTGTGTGTGTGTGGTGTGTGTGTGTGTGTCTGTCTCCCCCTTATAACTTTTGGTCCGCTCAATTCACAGAGCCCAAATTTTTAGAATATATAAACAGTTATAGGCCTACAAAACTTTTATACTCAGAAATGTGAATTTTTGTATCAGTCAGGGGTTATCAACTTTTGAAATTTTGGTTTATTTTTCCATATATCTCAGAAACCATAAAAGTTAGATTTAAGAAAAATATTTTTTTTATGATAAATTTATGAGTTTAACTGCCTATATTTCCAATTTTTTTAAAAATATCAAGAAAAGCCGAAACACCCCAACTAGATAATTTAATTTTCTATAAAAAATATTAACATGGTATTAGCACATCTCAATTTTTTTTTAATAATTTTTATAAAAATTGAATTTAGTGACGACATTGCTTCATACAATTTTTATGGCAATCGCCTTCACACAATATCTAAGAAGACTTAAATAGTTTGATACTAATCTCCAAACAAACATACGTACATACCATCATGCTGTTTTCATATTCTGGGTAGGATCAAAGGACTGACCTCCATACTATCCTATCTTGACATACATACCTACATGTGTTGTATAGAAAAACAAATATCTTAAAATATTAAATAATTTGTATTTATGGGTTTATAGTTTGGTTATTCTTCAACTATACATTCTATCGCTATCGACAGTTGGATCTCATGTGTGACATGCAACTAGTAAATATTAAATTTAGTGAAGACATCGCTTCATACAATTTTGTATGGCAGTCACCTATACACGATATCAAGGAAGACTTATAGTTTGATAATTAATCTCCATATCATATATAATCTAAGCTCCAAACATACAAACATACCATCAGGCTGTTTATATTCCCTGGGTAGGAAAAAAGGACTGACCTCCATACTATCCTATCTTGACATACTTACCAACATGTGCTGTATAAAAAAAATATCTTAAAATATTCAATAATTTGGATTTATGGGTTTATACATAGAATTATATATAATCTAAGGGTTTATAGTTTGGTACTTATTCTTCAACTATACATGCTATCGCTATCGACAGTTGGATCTCATACGATACATGCAACGATGCAACTAGTGTTCAAAGAGAATATTATAACCTACGGTCTATCCAATTTTTGTATCGACGGCCGCGTATTTGTACGTAACAAGTCAAGGATCATTTCATTTACTCCGTATATTATTGAAATCAATGGTTTACAGTGAAACTTTGAGGAGTGCGTATAATTACTTAACCTTTTTTCAATCCATAGATCGGCCGCGTCCCGGCTTTAATAGTAATTTGTCAGTGGTAAACAAAATTTCTACACTTCCGTAAAAGGGATTTAGGCTTGTATTATAGACTTCCCGTTCGTCACGCAGATCAGATAACACATTGATTAGCGATCGTTTAGCTTAACTCTTGTTACACATTCTCTATCGAACCCACCACAGTATCCTGTATTTGCCAAGAAAATAAAATAATAATGATACTTTCAACAAAATTTTAAAATATTACTTAACTTGCGAAACCCGGCAGACGTTGTACTAACTTTATTTATCTAAACATATCGACAGTATTAAGCCAAGATGCGCGAATTAGGAACATTTTGTATGTCGTAGTGGACTTATTACATGCAAAATCTAACACTAACATGAATATGCTCATACTTGGAGACTACAATATTCCTAGCATAGATTGGACACATGACTCACCTACAAATAACATTATTAATATCAGAAATCCCGTCGCTGGAGCTCTAATTAATTTAATGTCTCTCATGAATCTTTCTCAACATAACAAAATACTTAACATAAATAATAAAACACTAGATCTAGTTATGTCTCATGACCGTTGCTCAGTTACTCAGTCCATCGATCCAATCACCCACGAAGATCGACATCACCCAGCACTGAACATAATCTTATCCACACAAGCTCTAACTACATTGCCTACTCAAGACCTGAAAAAATTCGACTACAGAAATGGTAATTACGAAGCGATCAACGAACACATACTTTATACAAACTGGGAAAACATTTTTAGAGACATAAATGCCTCTACTGCCGTTGATTACTTCTACGATATTATTTATACAATCATCAACGAATATGTACCGCTCAAGAAAACACGCAGCCTCAAATATCCCATTTGGTTCTCTCCTGCTCTAATCCATATCTCAAAAGAAAAATGTAAGTACTGGAAGAAATGGAAAATTTACGGAAACGAAGCAGACTTCAACTCCTATTCTTTACTTCGACGACGTTTCAAAAAATTACTAAAAGATCATCACCGAACATACATAGCTAACATTGAGAATAACTTGACTAGTAATCTTAAAAGTTTCTGGGCGTATACTAAATCCCTAAAAACTACATCAGGCTATCCTTCTACGATGACATACAAAGTTAAAACCTCCAGTCAGCCAAACGAAATAGCAAACATGTTCTCAGATTATTTTGAATCGGTATTTGAACCCGAATTACCATCTGACCAAAACAACATCATTCCAGATAGTAATAATTCTGTCAATCTGTCATCTATCAGGATAAATCTAGGTGAACTTAGGGAAATTCTTATTTCCTTAGATATCAGTAAAGGTCCAGGCCCGGACAAAATTCCCCCATTCTTTCTTCAAAAAACTGCATACTCAATAAGTCACCCTTTAGCGCTGATATTCAATCAGTGTTTATCAGAAGGGGTATTCCCCGATAAATGGAAAAAAGCTTTCATTACCCCTATTCACAAAGGCGGCAACACAAATGACATCGAAAATTATAGACCTATATCAATACTGTCAGCAATACCTAAGGTTCTTGAAAAAATCGTTCATGGACAAATATTAGCAACCGTGAAAAGAAATATAGTAGATGAGCAACATGGTTTCATGCCTAACAAATCAACGACAACTAACTTGCTAGTATACTCAGAATATCTCTTCCAATCACTCGACGACAAAATTCAAATTGACTCAATTTATACAGACTTCAAGAAGGCCTTCGACAAAGTGGACCATAGTATATTAATGGAAAAATTATCAGATAATGGAATTAAAGGCAGCCTACTCAGGTGGACAAAATCATACATTACAAATAGGCATCAGGTAGTTGTTCTCAACGGCCATTCCTCCAATAAAGTAAAAATAACATCTGGAGTACCTCAAGGTTCAATCCTTGGCCCACTACTCTTCACGATATTAATTAACGATATCAACTCATGTTTCATAAATAGTAATTTTTTAATATTTGCTGACGATTTAAAAATTTTCCTTAAAATTAAACATGTACACGATTGCACAGCTCTCCAGGACGACCTAAATAGATTAAACGATTACTGTCAGCGAAATAAACTATATCTTAATTTAGCTAAATGCAAGACTATCACATTTACAAAAAATAAAAATATTATCCAACATAATTACTACATCGACACTCATCCACTTGACAAAGTCAACAATATTCGGGATCTAGGAGTTGTGTTTGATAGCAAACTTCATTTTGACATCCATGTGGAAAACATAATCAACAAAGCATATAAAATGATGGGTTTTGTGATGAGATTGACTAAAGAATTCAAAAAAACCAGCTCATATTTAATATTATATAATACGTTAATCCGCTCACAACTCGAATACTGCTCTCAAATATGGAATCCACATTACAACATATACGCCGAAAAAATTGAAACAATTCAGAAAAAATACCTCAAGACTATGCAATACAGAACACAGAATCCCCGACTACCATACACTGACCTACTTAATAATTACAATATATGCACACTAAAAGAGAGACGTACCCTATTTGACATGACAACACTACACAAAATAATCAATAGCACGTTTGACTGTCCAGCACTCGTTAGCTCAATTAACATACATGCACCACTCAGATGCCTAAGAAACAACTTGCTCTTCCTCCCGTCAACTTCAAACACAAATGCAGGATTTAGGAAACCAACCAACAGAATGTGCAATGAATACAACAAAACAAAACCTTTCCAGACACACACATCTTCTCCAAATCATACACAGCATTCAAACACGAAATAAAACACATTCAAAAATCATCACCACAACACGCGATGACATAATAATACACATACTCCATTGAGATATTAATCATCTGTCATAACATACTACACCATCTCTTTTATTGAATTATGGCTCCTTAATTTTAATTTTATTTTATGTATTTTTGTTTTTTTTTTCTCTTTTTTATCATTATGTTAATGTATAACTCTTGTTTCTCTATTTCTCGCCTCAATATTTATTTCTCGCCTCAATACTTATTTCTGTATAATTAATTTCTTATCTATTTCATTTCGTTTATGTTAATTTAAATTGATTTTTTTTTCTTTCTTCTTTACTTGTTTTGTCTTTTATTAGTATTGTATTACTTTGCAAATTTTCACTTTCATATGTTTATATTGTGAATACTGTAAGGTTGCAGATAAACTTTGAATTCTATGTTACTATTAGTTATATGCATATTTTCTGTAACTGTTTGTATTCCTAAATGAATAAATAAATAAATAAATAAAAAACACAAACTTAGAGGCTTCGCAGCATATCTTATGTTCTATATAATATCTTCAATCATACCATCATGCTGTTTTCATATTCTGGTTAGAAAAAAGGACTGACCTCCATATTGTCCTTTCTTGACATACATAGGTACCTACATCTGTTGTATAGAAAACAAAATATCTTAAGATATTCAATAATTTGTATTTATGGGTTTATAATTTGGTACTTATTCTTCAACTAACATACTATCGCTATCGACAGTTGGATCTCATGTATTACAATACATGCAACTAGTTTATTATTGTTTTTTTGCGTTTATCTTAATTACATATTTCAACTGTCGATTTGTTCAAGAGAACTTTGTTCTCCTAACATACCTATCGACAATGTTTCAAGCCAGGATACGCGAGAATTGTATACAGGGTCTACTTTTTTCACGGCTTTTCCAATTTTGAAGTCATGAAACACCAACATAGAGGCTTCGCAGCATATATGTTCCATACACGGATTTACTCAGAATTCGGAGTAGAACATTTCGTGTGTCTGTGTGTGCGCGTGTGTGTGAGTCCGTTTCCCCTTATAACTTTTGATCTGCTTTAAATTTATTAAATAAATTTAAGGTAATTTTTTGATTACATTAAATTTATACATGGGCATCTATTAACAGACTGTCCATCGTCAGTGTGCAGAAAGAAAACATTTGCATTCATAACTATCACGCCATTTCCTAATAAGGTTATTCTGTGTTCCACTTAAAAGTGCACCTCGTGATATTGTTGCCACATCTCCAAATTAAGTTCCTCTTATATCATTTTTAAAACTTTAAAATAGACAATCTGAGTTTAAAATGATGGAATGATATCATGGATTTTTATTATACTAGTTGCATGTAACACATGAGATCCAACTGTCGATAGCGATAGTATGTATAGTTGAAGAATAAGAATCAAACTATAAACCCATAAATACAAAATATTGAAAATTTAAAGACATGTTGGTATGTATGTCAAGATAGGACAGTATGGATGTCAGTCCTCTTTTCCTACCCGGAATATGAAAACAGCGTGATGGTTCTGTATGTATGTTTGGATATTAAGTTCCTATCAAACTATTAAGTTAGTCTTCTTACATATTGTGTATAAGCGACTGCCATACAAATTGTATGAAGCAATGTCGTCACTAAATTCAATTTTTATAAAAATTGTTAAAAAAAATTGAGCCCAAACTTTTATACTCAGAATTTTGAATTTTTGTTTCAGTCAGGGTATCATTCAGTCAGGATATTTTTGTATCAACTTTTGAATTTATACATTATTTTTCCATATATCGATTTTTTAAACACATATCGGAAATGTGATCGATTTTTTAAGTTCAAAGATGAAGCAGATACAAACATCATATTATTAACATGTAGAGCTATTAATCTGTTTTGATTTTTTAAACACATATTATTTAAACTAATAAACACATATAATATGCACAACATAATCATTATCGCGCCGCTAACTTGTTGAACTGAAAAAAAAATAACTTGCTAAGCTGTCAATAATTTATGTATGACAAACACACACAATCTTAGTAGAATATATGAATATTTACAGGTCTACAAAACTTTTATACTCAGAATTTTGAATTTTTGTTTCAGTCAGGGGTTATCAACTTTTGAATTTTACTTTATTTTTCCATATATCTCAGAAACCATAAAAGCTTGAACGCTGAAAATTGGTACGAACATATACAAATACAAAATCTCAAACGAATTTTTTCAAATAAATTCCAGAGTTTCTCAAACATTTTTTATTAAGAAAAACATTTTTTTATGTTAAATATATGTGATTAACTGCCTGTATTTCCTAAGTTTTTAAAAATATCGAAAAAAGCCGAAACAATCCAAATAGATAATTTAATTTTCTATAAAACATAGTAACATTGAAGTAGTACATATCTCAAATTTATATAAATTGAATTTAGTGAAGACATTGCTTCATACGATTTCTATGGCAGTCGCCTATACACAATATTATATGTAAGTATTTACAGTTTGATACTTAAATCTCCGAACATACACACATACCATCATGCTGATTTCATATTCTGGGTAGGATAAAAGGACTGACCTCCATACTTTCCTATCTTGACAAACATACCTACATGTGTTGTATAGAAAACAAAATATCTTAAAATATTCAATAATTTGGATTTAAGTGTTTATAGCTTGGTACTTATTCTTCAACTATACATACTATCGCTATCGACAGTTGGATCTCATGAGTTACATGCAACTAGTAAAAATATATATGATTGTCCATGATTATTTAGAATGTGATATTGAATAGTATACAACACTCATTTCGAAATGAATGTTGAATACCTACTATTATTGTTTAATAATGATATTCTTTTGTACCTTATGTAAATAAATAAAATATTAACAAACTCATTCATTTTATTGTTAATCATTGGTATTATACTGTACACTATCATGGATTGATCCTCAATGCGATCCACACAATGTGGGGTTACCATCGGCAGGTGAGAGCGGGTGTGCATTATCCTATAAAAGAAGCTCGACTTGCGCATATTTTTGACACACCGGCATCTATATCAAAAATTAAAATAATATAAAGGGTAAAAGAATATTTTCAAGCTTGGTGACAGTTTATTTTCTATGCCTATAATATATTTTATTGTACGTAGTGAAATATGTACCTAAGTAGGTACTTACATTATTATTGCATCATGATTCATAAGAAAATAAATACGATTGTAAATTATTATGTTTTCACCGAAATCAGGATTTTATCAGTATTATCCTACATGGGATTTTATCTGCAGGATTTTATCTATGGTTTCAAGTCTCCGAAGGTCAGATTTTGGGCGAAGCCGATGGTTTAACCACGTAGAAATATACAATATCAATATTTGCGTGAGAAATGAATTTAAATAAATATCTCCTCTGCTGGGATTCGAACCCAGGACGCCCGCACAGAAACCGAACGGCTTACCAACTGTCCCACGGCGGTCGGCGTAGTAATAAAGTTAAAAAATAATAAAAAATATCGAATGATACACACATGGACGCAAGAATGATGTCAATTATGCATACGAAAGTTTTTTAATATACACCGGAAGTAGTAATAAAGATAGAAGAATATGACGTGAAAACTGTATGAAGAAATATATAAAATATACAAAAATATACACCGGACGCAGTAATAAAGATAAAAAAATGGTCGTGAAAAATATACGAAGATATATATAAAATATACAAAAAATATACTCCGGAAGCAGTAATAAAGATAAAAAAATGGACGTGAAAAATATAGGAAGACATATATAAAATATACAAAAAATATACACTTGGACGCAAGTATGAAAAAGACGTAAAAAACGTACCAAAACAGGATAAAACTGAATATTTATATTTTGAAATTTATAAGAAAAACCTTATGCCTACAATGATTGTGAGCTACAAATAACGCTAAATTCAGTGAGATAAAACTAAAATAATATGTAGAAGTGGTGGACGCCGATCCGTCGGATATTTGGCGGACGCAAAAAGTGTAGTGGGATCTATATATATATATATATATATATATATATATATATATATATATATATATATATATATATATATATATATATATATATATATATATATATATATATATATATATATATATATATATATATATATATATATATATATATATATATATATATATATATATATATATATATATATATATATATATATATATATATATATTCATAGATGTGAATAAGTAATAAATAATATTGTAAGTTTGGTAAAAATGCCCCAAAAGACTGGTGGTTAACGCGATGTACCTACACGGTACAACGTTTGCTATGTTTTATGTAATTCCTGACAGCCTTGAGGTGAAGGCACCATCATCAAATATTCTTCTCACGGACTCTTGAAGGTTTAATGGCGTAGGTAAGGGATAATCTATATTTTACGAATTCTCGTCGGTACATCTAGATGTTCATGCAGTGCCGGCGCGTGGCTTTTGACGCCAATTTAAAAATAACAGGCGATTCATTAAATAATAATTTTGAAATATAAGAATTTTTTTTTAAATCTAGATTAAGAGAATTCTGTTCGTAGTCTAGGTAGGGAACATCAGATATGGTAGTGTAAAATGATATATGAATTACACATATACATATATTTTTTTTTCAAAAACGTGGCCAAAGAATCCATCGCCGAAGGTTTTCTAGAACAGTATTTTTGTGTTACAGAAAACCGAATTATAAATTAAACACATGTCTTATATAGAGTGGACACATCTAAACGATTCCATTGACTGTTTATGAGATGTAATTGAATGATATATTTTTTGGGTTTGAAATTTTACTAATCTATATTATGAAATGAAAATGAAATTATTTATTTCCATTTACACATATATAAAAACAATAACAAAAAAAGCTATATTTTAAAAAATACTTATCATAAACATAGTATATATAATTGTTCTTATTTGGAAATTTACTGCCTCTCTAGACAAGTCTGTTCTGAGGCAGTACTGTTTCAATTTGCCCAGTGGTTACATGTTTTTGAAATATAACAGAGATAATCAAATTGCCGTTAGGCAATAAGTCCGCCATTTGTACTAGCTATTAAGTAATGTACATGTACAATAAAGTGTGTGAACTCTCATTTTATTTTAGTCCATATAATTGTAGTGGAAATGTTTGATGGAACCAAGCTGCGGTAGAGATTTTCAGGTTATGAAGGCACAGATCAGTGAACTATGTTAGGATATTTAACAAGACATGATCATATTGTATTCTACCATTTCTTTTCAGCCAATCAATTACCAGTTTTTTGAAGTTTGTTTCGTCGCTTGAGATATTGTGTTCAATGTCAGGTAATATTTTATTGTAGAGTCTAGGAGCAAGAAAAGGGTAATGTCGCTGGGCAAAAGTCGTCCTTATTAGTGGAGGTCTTATCTGTAGTCTATTTCGGGTACTGTTGGAGAAAACGTAGTCAGGTAAGAATTCCGTCCTTTGTTTATGAAGGTAGGTCATTATAGTTTTCATGTATACATACATACATACATACCATCACGCCATGTCCCTTGCGGGGTAGGCAGAGAGAACCGAACGCCACATCTTTCTATCCTGGCAAGCATCTCTCGCCTCGTCCACATTCATGCATCGTCTCATACATGTTCGTCTATTGCTCACACTTCTAACATTTCCGTCTTTCAAAATTTCGTTCACATGGTCGTGCCACCCCTTGCTTGGGCGTCCCCGACCTCTCATTCCATTCCTTTCCGCTCTGTATATTTTCTTCGTCAGGCGCTCCTCATTCATTCTCCCCATGTGACCAAACCATCTCAATGTGTTCACTTTCATTCTAGTAATGACATCTTTCTTCATCTTACATTCTTTCCTTATGTCCTCATTTCTTACCCGGTCATACATCGTTCTATTACAAATCCTTCTTAACGATCTCATTTCAACTGCATTTATTCTACTTTCATGCGTCTTCTGCCAAGTCCAGGTTTCACTTGCATACGTCAAGGTTGGCACTACGATGGCGTTATGAATGGCAACTTTGGCATCCTTTGATATGTTGCGATCATTCATAATTGGTCTTAGTGCTCCATTCACTCTGTTTCCTGCCATAACTCTTCTTTCGATCTCTTTATCGAGTCGTCCGTTCCGTTGAAATATGCTTCCCAAGTATACATATTCATCGACTTGCTCGAGCCATTCGTTCTTTACTCTTATTTTACACGCTGTTCTGCTTTCACTCTTTTCAAAGACCATTGTCTTTGATTTGCTGGCATTCATCCTAAGTCCGTTCTCTATACATCCATCATAAACCATACTTACAAGATACTGTAACTCTTCCATACTTTCTGCTAATAGAACTTTATCGTCTGCATACATCAAATCTCGCACCATTACGGTACTCAATTTCAGACCCTTGCTTTCATCCTTAAGGGCTCTTATGCAGAAATCAATGTACAAGTTAAAGAGCCATGGAGATAGCACGCACCCTTGTCTAACGCCATTATTTATAGAGAACCATGTTGTCACTGTGTCGTTGACACGAACACATGCTTCGCTGTTCTCATATAATGACGCGATTGCGCGTATTAGTTTGCTCTTCACTCCATACACTGCTAGTATATCCCATAATTTTTCTCTAACAACTTTATCATACGCCTTTTCTAGGTCTATGAAGGCACAGAAAATTTTCTGATTTTTATCCAGAACCTTTTCTGTGACCGTGCGCAGAGAAAAAATTTGGTCTATACATCCTCTGCCGCCCACAAACGCACCTTGGACATCCCATATCTTGCTTTCTGTATACTTTCGCACTCTTTGATCCAGGATCCTTGCATACATCTTACCAACTGCGCTTAATAAACTGATGGCTCTATAGTTTTTGCAGTCGAGCTTCGATCCTTTACCTTTATACAAAGGTACCACGACTGCATTTCTCCAGTCTGAGGGAGTGTGTCCTTCTTCCCAACATTTGTTGAAAAGAGAGAGACACCACTCCAACGTCTGTTCGCCGCCATATTTTATAAGTTCAGCTGATACACTGTCATATCCGGCAGCTTTCCCCGCTTTTGCGTGTTTTACTGCTTCAAACACTTCTTCTTGCGTTATTTCATCCTTATCACTTTCGCTTACTTGCCATGTTCTTTGACTCACGTCCCCACTTACTCCGCTATCATACAGTACCTTGAAATATTCCTTCCATCGTTCTTTCACGCCGTCTTCGTCCATAATTATTTTTCCATCTTTATCATTTATTCCTTTCGAAGCTTTCACAGTTCCATTTTTTCTTTTCGCTACGCCTTTCCAGAACATTTTCATGTTTCCAGGAAAGTCGTTGGCTATTTTCAGGCTTTCTTTCTCTTTTATACCATCTTTTTCCCTTTTCACTGTGTCTTTGACTACCTTCTTGCACACTTTATAATTCTCTTTTGCTCTATCTTCATTATTCGATCCTTTCGCGGCTATTAATGCCATCCATGCTTTCTTCTTTTCACCCACAACTATCTTAACTCTCTCATTCCACCATGCATCGCCTTTCATTCCACCTCTTTTAGCAATACCACATACCTTTTTCGCTGTCTTACATACGGTCTCTTTCAGTGTCATCCATGCTTCTTCGATATTTTCACTCCTGTGTATTGCTCTAAGAAGTTCACTTTCCGTATCTTTCGTATATTGTTTTCTTACACTCTCATCTTGCAGCCTTTCTACTTTGGTTCGCTTCGGTGGTTCACTTCGGTGGGTTTTAGAGCGCCAGCCAGTAAACAGAACAATTCTTGATATCACCAAGTAGTGATCTGACTCCAGCTCCGCGCCCCTGTACACTCTAGTGTCCACTGTCGCTTTCCTTAGTGCGGCGTCAACACATACATAGTCTATTATCGACCTTTCATTCCCCCTTTCCCATGTATACTGGTGAACTCTTTTGTGGCTGAATACTGAATTCGCCACAAATAAATTCCCTTCCGTGCACACTTCCAGTAATCTCTTACCATTGTCATTCACTCTGCTATCACCGTGGGGTCCAAGGACAGATTCATAATCTTTCCTACGGACTCCAACCCATCCATTTAGATCTCCAGCCAGAATCACTCTTTCATTATCTTTTTTCTCATTTATTATTTCGGTCACACTGTTCCAAAAGTCATCCTTTTCACTTTCACTGTCGGAGTTTCCAGGCGCATATCCTACTATTAGGAAAACGCTTGTAATTCCGATCTTCAGCCTTACCCACATCAGTCTAGAGCTTTCAAGTTTGTACTCTTTCATACATTTCCCCATACGTTTCGCTAGAATCACACCGACCCCTTTGCATGCAAATTCGTCTCTCTTCACTCCTGACCAAAGCTCTATCGTTCCATCATTCCTAACGTTCATTCCTCTATCTTTCTTTTTTGTCTCACTTACACACAATATGTCAATTTCTTTTCCTTTCATTATATCACACAATTCATTCATCTTTCTGTCCATCCCTCCTCTGATATTCCAGACTCCCACTCTACACTCGGTTCTCCTCTTTTCGCCTACCCCCTGGACCGTAACATGACGAGTGGCGGGCTTCATCGATGTTTTCCCGGAGGAGTCCAGGAGGTTTTATTTATTTTACTTATACATACATCGCACTTTTACATACATCACCTACAATTGGGCACACTATTTGACTTATATACTTATACTACTTACACACTATATACTTATACTACTTACAATTACCTACAAAATAACTCACTTACAAAAACTTATGACACTATGTTAGTCCCAATTTTTCACTCTTCTACTGATACTTATACTCTACATATACTTATACTCTACTTATAATCACTTTACATCTACTGATACTTATACTACATATTGTTTTTTTATCACTATTTTATACAAAATTAGTCCGCTTAATCACTTAATCACTTAAATCTAGGTGAAGTTTATATAAAATTAGACAGCTTTCGGTTTCTTCTATCTGGATAGAAACGGTATTCGTAGGGCATGTCACTTTTACATAGGGCATGTCACTTTTAGGGGGGGTTATCGAGGCATCCCAGGATATAAGTTCGGCAAATGTGCAGGAAACCATTCCACAGACTCACCCGTTCATCTTCTGCGGTATGTATTTGACATATTCCTTCTTTCCAGCCGCTCGTGCCAAGTTTGATCTTTCCTTGTCCACTGAATATTTCAAAAGGGGCATCGTAATATATGGCATGTTGTTCCCACCTATACTGTCATAATAATTGACCGTCTTTTTTTTTCCTGGGGTCAGTCGCAAAAAAAATATGCACCATTACTAGGAATATTCCGTCATGTGTTTATGAAGGTAGGTCATTATAGTTTTCATGTATAACTGTCTAATATCTAAAAACGTAGTCAGGTAAGAATTCCGTCATGTGTTTATGAAGGTAGGTCATTATAGTTTTCATGTATAACTGTCTAATATCTAAAAACGTAGTCAGGTAAGAATTCCGTCATGTGTTTATGAAGGTAGGTCATTATAGTTTTCATGTATAACTGTCTAATATCTAAAAACGTAGTCAGGTAAGAATTCCGTCATGTGTTTATGAAGGTAGGTCATTATAGTTTTCATGTATAACTGTCTAATATCTAAAAACGTAGTCAGGTAAGAATTCCGTCATGTGTTTATGAAGGTAGGTCATTATAGTTTTCATGTATAACTGTCTAATATCTAAAAACGTAGTCAGGTAAGAATTCCGTCATGTGTTTATGAAGGTAGGTCATTATAGTTTTCATGTATAACTGTCTAATATCTAAAAACGTAGTCAGGTAAGAATTCCGTCATGTGTTTATGAAGGTAGGTCATTATAGTTTTCATGTATAACTGTCTAATATCTAAAAACGTAATCAGGTAAGAATTCCGTCATGTGTTTATGAAGGTAGGTCATTATAGTTTTCATGTATATCTGTCTAATATCTAAAAAACCACTGTCTGTGTAAATTTGGTCTGTATAAATTTGAATATTTGTATGTACATATGTGTTGAATGCGCTCCTAAACCGTTCATCCAATAGCAATGAAACTTTGGTGAATTGTCGAGAGTATACCAGATATGGTTTCTGGATCAAAAAATTTTTTCTTCTTCTTCTTCTTCATCCACCTTCATTTTACCTATGAAGGTGGATTATCCTGGGAACCGTTCATCCGATTGCAATGAAACTTTAATGAATTGTCGAGCCTATGCCCGGGATGGTTTCTGGATTAAAAAAATTCTTCTTCTTCTTCTTCATCGGGTATTAGGTCATTTTACCTATGAAGTGGACTATCCTGGGAACCGTTCATCCGATTGCAATGAAACTTTAGTGAATTGTCGAGCGTATGCTCGGGATGGTTTCTGAATTAAATAAAATCTTCTTCTTCTTCGGGTATTAGGTCATTTTACCTATGAAGGTAAAATGACCTAATACTCAACTGTCAGAAGCTTCAACTGTCCTTCCATCTCTTCGCAGGTCTTCCCAGTATTGTGTCGGGAATTAAACTTTTTCTTAACCTACTGAAGGGACGGGAGGTAATGAAGGGAAGGGAGGTACTGGTGGGTCTGACGGGACGGGTGGTACTGAAGGGTCTGAAGGGACGGGAATAACTGAAGGGACGGGAGTAACTGAAGGGACGGGAGTAACCGAAGGGACGGGAGTAACCGAAGGGACGGGAGTAACCGAAGG
This sequence comes from Molanna angustata, assembly GCA_963576475.1. Lineage (NCBI taxonomy): Eukaryota > Metazoa > Arthropoda > Insecta > Trichoptera > Molannidae > Molanna > Molanna angustata. The sequence continues at coordinate 35,418,913 of OY754971.1, read as the reverse complement.
GACGGGAGTAACCGAAGGGACGGGAGTAACTGAAGGGACGGGAGTAACTGAAGGGACTGGAGTAACTGAAGGGACGGGAGTAACTGAAGGGACAGGAGTAACTGAAGGGACGGGAGTAACTGAAGGGACGGGAGTAACTGAAGGGACGGGAGTAACTGAAGGGACGGGAGTAACTGAAGGGACGGGAGTAACTGAAGGGACGGGAGTAACTGAAAGGGACGGGAGGTACTGAAGGGACGGGAAGTACTGAAGGGATGGGAGGTATTGAAGAGTCTGAAGCGACGGGTGGTTATGGAGGACGATTTTTAATTATACAGGCGATACGAAGTTTGCCGGGGGTTCACTAGTATTTTATAATTTTACTGGATTTGAAATCTGACAAAAATCCCTTAAAAGGGGAAGATTGACGCAAGTATGTGTGTACATTTACAAAATGACCGATATAGGAAGTTGGATGTGACGCTCATCGCTTGTACGAACGCAAAACTATTTGACTCATACAAAAAATATTGCGTTACAAAATGCTCGTAGGTAGTGCAACACAAAAAATTCGAATCAAATTAAAATAATACCGCGCCTTAAAAAATTGCGTCAGAAATTGTTGACCACCATCACGCACTGATACCAAATATAGTTAGTGGAATCTTTGGTTATCTTGGTCTTGTACTTGTAAATGTTGAAATAAAAAAAAATGCACGTGAATTTCACGAAGGTTCATTCACAAAAAAGTTCGATACACAAAAACATTCTTAAATTTAATACATACATAAATACCATCACGCCATATCCCTTACGGGGTAAGCAGAGAGAACCGAGCGCCATAATCTTCTATTTTTCCACACATTCCTAGCTTCCTTTACATCCATGCATCGTCTCATATATGCTCGTCGATTATTCAAGCTTCTTGTATTTCCTTCTTTCAAAATATCATTCACATGACCACTCCATCTCTTACACCCATGTATATTTTTTTGGTCAGTCGTTCATCATTCATTCTTTCAATATGTCCAAACCACCTCAAGGAATTCACTTTCATTTTACTTATAGTACTCTTCTTCATCTTGCATTCCCTCCTTATGTCCTCATTTTTTATTCTATCATATATCGTTCTATTAAATTGAATCATCTCAGAAATCAAGGTTTTCGTCATTTTGTATGAAAATTTGAATTTTCAACCTTCAATATCAGGACTACTTGATGTGCAAATTTGATCAAATAAAAATGGTGCCGCTTCTATCGACCCAGACAAGATTTATTTAAAATTTGGTGGTCATATGGAAAAGAGAAAGAGTGAAAAAGTTCGCGTAGATATGTAATATGCAAGTTTTCAGTACAATATTTGTATGGGTAGGTAAAAAAAAATGTATGGGTATTTTATTATATGTAACTTTACCGCTTCGCGGAATGTTTATCTTTTGGACAGGATGGAGAATTGCGTCACGGGCCTATGATAAATTTAATAAAAATAATGCAAAATTATAGTTTCGACTCTGTACTGAAAAAATCACGTAGGCAGGCAGGTACTGAGTTTTTGGAAAATAATAACGTGTTTTCCGTCTGTTTCATTTAAAAACTTTTTATTGAAATTTTACGTATTTCAATTCGTCATTCAAATTTCACTCTGAGTTTATGACTCCTTAGTGATAAAGAGACATCTTTCAAAAATATTTTAGTATCAGAAAAGATTCAACGCAAGCGCTTTGAATTCTTGGAAAATGCTTTAATATTTTTCTAGCATTTAAAGAAATGTCAGAATCATATTCTTCTTATTCTTAACACAATGTGATTTGTACAATTATTGTATGATATATGTTCATCTTAAAGTAAATGAACCGATTTCGAAGAGATCAAGCATTCTTTACATAGTTTGTAAAATTTCAAAAATAAATGTTAAGTGTTAAATTGAAAAGTAAAATTAAATGATGTTTAAAATTCATACCATAAGATATAAGTTCATACCATAATACACGAGATTAAACTAACACAAATTTAAGTTTTCGTATTTGTGTAATTTACTTTTTCTAATGTAATACCAAATGTTTATATTTATTTTTTAACAGATTTTTTAATTATCTCAATAGAGACGAAGTTGGAATATTTACTGTAGGAGAACTGGGAAATCAAGGCACCTACAGGGCTTAAGACCTGTCATCGGCTGGTTTACGTGATCACTTTATGCGCTTGCGCAACGTTCACCAATTATACCTTTTTTAATGAGATCCCTATCAATTCAATTTTGAAACTTCTATATATTGTAATACTGAAATCCAATGTTTGCGCATATGCAATAATAAAAATATATTCGTTTATATTTATAATGTTTAAACTTGTTTTGCAATGTGTAATTTGCCGGAGATAATAAATTTTATTTTATTTTTATTTATTTGGCTTTTCAACAGATTACACATACAATGAGTAACAATACAGGGATAAGTCCAATTACAGAAAAGCGCAAAATATATACAAAAAACATGGTTATATCAATTTAACAAGTACCTACTTCAAACGAAATAAAAACAAAATTAATGGAAAAAAATACATATATATGTATACATATACATATACATACATACATATACACATACATACATATATACATACACACATATACATATACACATAATACATACACATACATATACCTACATATATATGATTGGAAGGAGGAAAGGGAAAAAAGTAGGTATCCGCTTTTTCCTATTATCTGATTATAAGAGCTGGGTAATCGAAAATATGTATACATATAAGAGGCAAAATAACATCTCACATAGTTCAGCAATAAGATAAACGCGTGTGTCGTGCTTCCTATTATTAGGTACCTAATGCACACCCGCCCGCCTGTCGCTGATTAATACCAGCGGTAAAGAGTATTTAGTATTTTTTTTATTTCTTATATCTAATTACTTCTCGGGCAACGAACAGGTATTATGTCAAATATTAATTTAACACGCACCCAATAACATGTTGTTGCATTATGACTTAAGAAATGTATGGTCTCAGAATGTCCGTCTTACTTATGAACGTAAAACTATCTATAGTATCTTGTAATAGAGCGTGATTAACGAAAAAGTTTACTTATAATCCGTGACTATCTTTATTACATCTTTTATTCGTAGACGTCAAGTTAGGGTGGGTCGAGAGGTTGTTTAACGCTTGACTAACGCGTCATACCAAATATTCAAAATGGCGGATCTTTCACATATGATCCGGCGCATATTTGAGATTGACTGAAAAATTTATTCCGTATAACATTTTTCCCTGTTATTCTTCATCGCAATCGTGTTTAAATTGCATCAACACGGCACAATGTGGTGTTTGTTTTCATTTTTCGATGTCAGTTATCCAAAGATTAATTTTCAAACTATGCAAATACCTGATTCAAGTATGTGTTGAATGAATTTCATATATTCCCTGTTAATAACTCAATCGAAAATCAAACAACGGTTCAGTAAACCCCAATATGTGAATTCATTAAACTCTGAAAGAATTCATCGAAATCACGTTGTGTTCAAACCAAATGTAATGGAAAACTTTGTAAATGATGTGTCTCTCCCTAGGACAGTGAACTCCGACAGTCAAATACCAATCTAGTATGGCCTTGAAGGGTCTCAGCTCGGATTACTTTATCCCAGAGATTAGAGTGCCTTAAGGTGAAACAAAAAACCCTTAATTTGTTTGTATTTATTCTCTTTTAAATCTAATAATATATAGTGTACCTACCTATGCATTGTTTTTCTCTGTAAATTATCTGGTCATTGTATCTTTGAAACCAAATATTAAATGACAAAATTAACTAAGAAACACAACAAATAAATCGAATACTTAATCATGTTGAGTGAGAGAGACCACATGACATGTGTCATGGTATACAACACTCCCACAGGCTATACGAGGGCGCCTGATGCCAGTGTAGGTACCTATATATTCAATTTTATATTCCATTATTACTAAGTACTAATAGTATCATTTTGAAACGAGTGAGTTGTGGCCAACACTAAACTCTCCACACCATAGTAAGCGTTCATTTTTTCTTCTTGAAAGTTTGACAATCTCTAAATGCATTTTTATGAAGTACATTTCTATTAGATTTCTAAACAAATATAAGATTCCCAGATGACAAAAGTTTTCACAATACACCATACACACAAAAATATAGTATGTATTTTCTACATGATACCTGTTGAGAAATTTTAAGTAAAATTGCATAACTAGCAAGATGATCATGTATGAGATAGTGTATAAATGTTGATGTACGTATGTGTCAAGATAGAAAAATGCGGTGTTCGGTTCTCACTGCCTACCCTTTGAGGAAGATAAAAGTGGAAAGTAAAACATACACTTGCCTATAGAGACACATACAATGTCAATATGAAGTTGATCACTCAATTTTCCCTTACAGAAGCTATTTCTCTTTTGTTAGGTATATACATTTTTCATACAAATATGAAATTTATTTCAAATTAATGAGGCAGACCATAGATTTTTTTCTTTAAATTATGACAATGTTTGAATGTATTTTTAATAATGTATCAAAATTTCAAACAGTATAAAAATACCTGTTTTTCTGGACCGTGACAGAATTTTGAAAATTTGGGCAGATGAAATCATAGAGAAGAAATTAACGGATATTTATGGAAACTAATCAGCTGTAGGTTTATGCACTTTACACATATGATATTAATATGAAGACGATCGGACTTATAGTTTGGGCTGTAGAGAGGACACAAAAAGGATAATCCGTACGCCGTACATACAAACACAACACGACGAAACTCACAGTTGCAAGTTTTAATGCAAATGTCAAATAATATTTTTCCAGATATATTTGTACCTATTCTTTAAGTATTGAGTTAAGTATAGTTTATTAGAAATATAAGATAAATATCAAATTTCTTCGGTAATATCCAAACTATTATCTAAGTTTTTTTTCAAAATGATTCGATTACTTTTAATAATTGAAAAATAGGTACGCTGTCAGCAGGTAGCAGGCGTCCTCTTAAGAAATGAATTTATGCTGATCTTCATCAATATTGGATACCTTATAATACGATCCTAGTGAAAAAAGAAAATTAAATCTTTGTAGTGCATCAACTCATGTTTCATTTTACCTCCATGCATACAACGCAGTACCTCCATGCATACAATGTTATGCTAATACTACAAACATGCATACTACATGCCACCTAATTAATAAAAATATTTATAATAATATATTATGGCTGTGTAATTTTAAATGGATGAGCGTGTGAGAGAGATAGAGAAAAATAATGTATGTAGGTATAGGTATGTGTAATTAATTTCTGGATACAACATTCAACTAGGCCAATGCCATATATTTATCGTTGTTGAGAGTTTAATTCCTTAAAAAAAGCGTTTTTTCAATTTATTCCAGCTAAGAGGTAATATAATAGTTAAAGATATTTGTTTAGTCCATTATATGTAATAATCTTTCTCTCTCTTCTCTGCCTTTGTTAAATAGCCAATTGACTATTATAATTTATTTTGTTTTAGTTGATGAAAGAGTTGAAATTTCTGAAAAGTCTTGTTTTAACTTGTTATGTAGTTTAGGTGATAGCTATGTATAGTTTTTTGTCCTTGTGTGGTTTTCATTCTAGATACTACTCCAAGATTTTGTATAGTTTGTCCATCGTTGTGAAAATTAAAACGAAAAGTTTCACATGAAATTATCTGAACCTACATGGTTATCGATTATCTAACCATTTCTTAAAATCGTCATGACTAGCATGGCAGAGTTTTTTGTGAGAAATACAGTAATACATGTAGTTAGGATCCTCATTTATAATAGTGTTTGAAGGTCGGGCCTTTCCCCAAAGAACGATTCCGATTTGATCGCTTAAGTTGCTTAATGGCTTATATAAAATTTGAAAATCTTCTCAATTGGTATCTACGTAAGTAAGTTGTAATCTCCAAGTCGACCGCTTGTTATTATAAGCAATACCCAAAAGCCGAAATCTGTCGCAGAAATAGCATTTATTTTTATAACGAAGCCAATTTTCATTTCAATATATATAGGTATGAAGAAATAATTATCATAAATTGACATAATCTTCTTTCACAATATAGTCTTGTTTCTTTGCTGCTGAGAATTGTAATACATTTAATTGTAATAGAGCCCTATTCCATTACATTTCACTTTGAAATTTATTGCGACGTTGATGAAAAAATACTATTATTGATTAAATTATATCAATAAAATAAGTAAACAATATTCACACCAAGAAAAAAAATCAATGTACTCCAGTCCAAGTTAACGATAAAAAAGCTCGCCACTTGCATACATTAAAAACAATTAAATGAACTAAAAATAATGTTGAAGGGTTTTGGTTTCTACAAGTTGGCACACGATTCCTCTATATACACACCACAATCGTATTATTAAGAAAACTTTTGAAGAGCGCATAATTTTGCGTAATAGAACCGTGTGTTGATCCTCAAGATCGTGTGATTTGACAACTTTAGATTTTTTGCTATTGGGATAAGTGAAGTCATTAGTTTAAGCTAAAAAAATCAAAGATGCCGATTTGAATGAATTTTGCCGCGTTCTTGCCAGTATACGGTCCCAGCTGCTGAAAGTGTGGTTGAAAATTGAACGTGCAGGGCTGTGTTCAGATACAACGCTCGATGTCAGGCGTTGGATGTACCTGAAGTTGCAGATTATGGCGTTTTTCACACTAATCTCACTGAATGCTTTCGAGCGGCGTTTCAAATGTCATTTATCGTACATGTCTCTTTTTAGGTTATATTTTCATCGAAAGACAACAATTGGGCAGTGGAGTAAGTAATGATCTCCGACCTATTATTAGAAATTTTTGAATGATATTTTTATAAATCAACCTCTTTGTGAATGCATATTCTCATCATAAATAATGTCAACTGACATAGATACTACAAAACAAATATAAGTCATTCCACAGATAAAATAGAAGTCAATAGATACTATAATAGCGTTTTTCACCCAACATTTTTACCGATCGTTTGGTGCGTACACTCGACGGTTAATCTGAATGCCACAGAGTGTCTCACGAGCGTCTGTTTCCGGTCATTATGAACGGCTTACAGAGTCACTAAATGCATTCGGCGTTCATTGTGAACGTAGCCCAGATTGCGTTTAATTCGAGCAACTCGCTGCTCCCATATGTCCAAAATTAGTTGAAACCATGATCCATTCAGTAATAAATTAGAATTATGAAAGAAATTATATTTAACTTTACGTTCTACTTAAATTTTTCGCAAACGCGAATCCCATTCACCGGTATCAATCTATGCTGATCATCGTCAAAATGGTGAACAATAGTGATGAAGACCATCTATATATTATATAGATTCTGAAAGATGATAACAATACTAGAAAAGGATAGCTTAATATTCATTCAGTATTCCAGTCAAGAAAATCCCACGATTTTTAGATGTTTTCTTAAATTATTCTATACCTTTACGAGACATCCATAATATCTTTATAAATATTTATAATATTATGTTAATGTTGGGTATTATTTAATGAGATGTTTTTTATATTGAAATCTAGTGGGAATGTTACTAGATGATTTATGATATTCTTGAGTTAACTATACAGGCAACTATATAATACACGGAACAAAGATTAAATAATATGACCAAGAAGATTAGAAATGGTTATGGTCCTCAGCTGTTACGAACGTAATGTTTTATTTTAGCCGTTTTACAACTCCTACAACTATTTTGGTAGAGTAATGACTTCAAGGGTTTTCGAATTGCGAAATTCATACAATTTTTAGAAAACGTATTATTCCTGAATAATACTGTGTTTCGAAAGGGAGAATATTTTTATTTATTTAACAGAAATAATAAATTAGAAACTACCAATCCGCTGTCTCTTTAATTAGTATGTATTGTAGTTATGTTTTGAATACATATTATAATATTTATTGAACATGAATTTATGTTATTTTGTATATAAAAGTCTGTTAAAGTTTTTTTTTTTTTAACTTTTCTACGAACAATTCTTGGTAGAACTCCATTTCAAATAATAAATAAATTTGGAATGGTAAAATAAAACCAAAGTTTTCAGTTCTACTAATTTAATGACACTGACTAGTTTCGGTCATCCAGTGACCATTTTCAAAGTGTAATGTTACACTTTGAAAATGGTCACTGGATGACCGAAACTAGTCAGTGTCATTAAATTAGTAGAACTGAAAACTTTGGTTTTATTTTACCATTCCAAATTTACTTATTATTTGTCTGTTAAAGTGTTGTAAAATGATGAATAATAAACTAGTTAATTGTTATTCTTTTCAATACTTTCGAGGACGTAGTAGAGAGTCATTATTTTACAAATTTGAAGGGTTTTTTTATCATTTACGCGAATTTTTAGGATTTTAATAATTATATTTCTTGTATATTTGTACTTTTACTGTCCATTTTTTATTCATCTTTAATTTTCATGCATATACATCCTATGATAGCTTAACTAATTTCCATAATTGTGGATGATTAACAGTTTTTTATGGTTATATATGCAACGAAACTTCTTAAGTATATTTGCCTTCAAGGGGGGCGGTTTACGTATATACTAACCAAACAAAAAGACACAAATTTACTTTCTGCGCACCCACGTAACGGGTTCAAGGTGTTTTACGATAACTATAATATAGTTATCGCTTAGCATCTAGACAAATCACGTGGGTGCGCAGAAGACAAATTTGGGATTATTTCTTATTTGGGTTGGTTTGATCATGTGTGCGCGCAAACCATCCCCCTACAGATCGAAAAACTTTTAGAAGTTTGGGAATAACTACTACTTAAACGTAAGTATATCTCGATTCGTTACATTAAAAAAAATATATCAATATGAAGTTAGTAAAAAAAACTATAGTTGAAGTCATGCAGAACACACAACGTGGAGGTACATTTCAAATGAAAAATAAATAATATAAAAGACTGCAAATTACTAATATTACATTCAATTATAGGCATACATAATGGTTTACGGCTATCCAAGCCATTTAACAAGTTGATATGGTTCAGATTAAAAACGAGGTATCAAAATATGTACTGCCACGGAGAAAGTCAAACTTTAGTGCACAAATTATAGTGTGGTAGATTATGTACATATTACAATAATTATTATTGATATTTAAAATAATTTTAATAGAGGTTTTATAATCGTTGTCGCCTCAAATAGACTAATATTTACCAAAAAAATGTATGCGAGCCCTAGATTCGACTGCACAGTTAGAAACATGGATCCATCCTTTGAATGATATAAACTAGGTACGATTGTTCAAGACATAACACGTAAAAGATTCATGAATCTTTTCCCGACAAGAACGATATTTATCTTCGTTTTCTCGTCATTAATATTAAAGGACCACCTGAAACGCTATTTCGTGTTAACAAATTGCAAAAAGAACCTCTAACGATATATATTTTCTGGGTAAATTATAGTAGAGATAAGTATTACCGAAAGGTACCTATATTTTACTAGACGCATTGTCGACCGCCACAACATGGCTAGATTATTCGATTGAATTTTGTACTGGCTTCCTACGTTTTAGTTTGAACAGGGGAGAGAGTTAGTTTTCTTGCAATTTGTAATTAATATTGCAGTGAATAAGAAGAAATTAAATAAGAAATGAAGAAATTAGACGCCAAACAAAAGTCGTTGACATAGCAGACCGTGTTGCAAAGTTGAAATGGCAGTGGGCAGGGCATGTTGCAAGACAGGGTACCGAGAGGTGGACACCCAGAATACTAAAATGGAGACCATGGGAAAATAAAAGACCGGTAGGGCGACCACAAAAAAGATGGATCTACGATATTATTCTGGTTGCGGGAAGGGGTTGGCTGGGGGAAGCACAGGACCGAGAGAGATGGAGTTCATTGGAGGAGGCCTACATCCAGCAGTGGAGAAATGGCTGAAAAAGAAGAAGATTGCAGTGGAAGAGTTTGATAAGATAAAATTATATATTTTATTTTTTTAATCGTTAATAAGTTACACACACATATAATAGTTAATTAGCTATTATTTATTTATTAATTTCACACCCTATTTAAGTATATATTCGGAGAATAAAAACAATATGTACATGTACAAGTAAGAAAGAAACAAAGTACCTACTATTATCAAAAAATAGGGTACTATTGGTAATTATTTAGGCCACTTATGTATAATATATCAATACTTAAATGGTTTAATATTTTATAAATTTCATGTTTGTCAAAATACGATATGTGTTGAAGTTGAAAAGGTCCATTGAAGAGAAATGAGATGACTCGTTACTCAGCGTTAAGATGTGTCGAATAAGCGTTGAAAGTAAAATAATTGTTTCAATGAAAGATAATATATTATTGTGGTACACGTAAGTTTTTAATTAAGCATTTGGTTTGTTGTCATTTATATTTCAGTAATTAACAAAATACAAAGCAATACAGTGTGTATTTAATGTAGGTAGGTACCTATATCTAACTATCTAAATAGGAAATCCGGTTCTGAAGTCAGCAGAAAGATTACCGAATAGAGATGATAATAATTACCTCTAAATGTCACAATTCGTAAGCGACAATAGAAGCTATAATTGTTAATTTACAATTACATATTAAGTAGATATATTGCTTTAGTTATTTTTCCATAGTGACCTGAGAATGAATATGACACTAATTTTATAAATCGAATATTTATAGAATTATTTTTATACAATTTCTCAATAGATGGCGTTACAAAAACGTTTATTCGTCACTTATTAATTAATTTTCAAACGAACAGATTTTGAGAGGTCGTTGAGTTTATTTAAGTTTACTTCTATATTATCTGTGGTTTATTTATTTATTGGTTGATAGGGAGTAGTACAGTCTACACAATTTATAAAACAAAAAAAAATGCATTGCTTTATAAGTGGACCAGTGAAAACTCCGTGCATAGAATAATTAATATCAATTAAAAAAAATTAAAAATGATGAATAATTTATTTACTAGTAGGCATATAAAAAACACTAAAATGAGGCATTTACTTAAATCAAAGTATAAGGAAAGATAGGAGGGGACAGAGTGTATTAAAGAAAGCATGTTCTTGTTTCTCCTATTATGTATTTTATTTTCATTTAATGTAGCTTTTCGGGCAACTAACAGGTACTATGTCAAATAATTATTTAACACGCACCCGATAACAAGTTGCCACATTCTGGAGACTTATGATATTTATCGTCTCACAGATCCAGACTGAAAGCACAATTTTAAAAACTGTGTCTCCATCGGGAATCGAACCCGGGACCCTTAGATCAGCAGTCGGATACATAACCAACTGAGCCAAGTAGGCCGACTTAAATTTCGATTACCTATATTCCAATTTCGTCCCTTTTGAGATGAAAAGTTTGTCATAGAATAATTCTAGTAAAATATAGTTAAAATACCTATCTCTATGTGATATAATTTTAGAATATCACTGGGACTTGAAATTGAAATGTTACAGTTACGAGTGTAGGAACCAACATAATTTTCTTAATTGAAGTTGGTAGCGAAAACTGGCGAAGGCCAAGGCTGGATATACATAAGCTGAAGCGCCTTTGAAAGAACGCATTATTATTTTAATATCGTTTTTTTTTATCACACCATAAACAAACAAACAACGTTGTAATGTCGAAATTCTGTTTGTTGTTAATTTGTGATACAGTTGTGTAGGTATTTATATTTAAGTATGTATTTTTAATAAATTCACATCAGTACATTGAAAAAAATATGTTATTGTTACAAATTATAAGTAGATACCTATAATAGTAATATTACCAAAGGTAAGCATTTCTCATTAAGTTCTTTTTGAAAATACATAAAAACGTTTTTATTAAATATTATATCTCATAAACACAGGCATATTTTAATTCAATACGGAAGTTTAAACAAAATTATATCATTTTCATCAATTCAAGTAATTTGCACAAGTGATCATTTTCAAAACACAGAAGTTTTATATGTAATCGATAGATGACACTGCAGACAATACGCCGCGTCGATAATACAGGTAACTGTAATTATCAGTGTATGATAAAATCCGATGTTCCGTTTGACAATTTGACAGTTCTAGGTAGTGTATTCTATGGTTCTTGTTTAATATTTGTGTTTTAATGTCTATTTGACATTGTGTTTATCTTTGTATTCGTTATTGTTTTTGTAAATAAAGGCGAGGTAGGTGAGCACATTTATTTTTATCACATTCGTATTGATTTATAGGTAAAGCAGCACTTTTTAACCGATGTATATCACATGATAATATATCATTTATTATTACACGAATGATCTATATTAAATATCGAGGTTAGTTCAAATTTAATGTATCTAATTATGATAATTTGAACACTCTTCAAAATAATTTGCCGAAATATCCGTTATTTGAGTGGAAATATAACAAAGGTTGAATTATTTTTTTGGTGAGTAAAACGATTATTTTACGGAAAAATGCCGGTATTTTGTTAATACACTGGTATTTTTACTGCCATAATCGTGATTACATGTCATATTATTACAGATATAAACATACATTTTAAAATTGATAATATATAATACCTAAGTATAATTTTTTCAACAAAAAAAGATTTTTTGATTAAAAAACAGTTTACTTAATTAATCGAGTTTGAATCATAATCTTCATAAAAAGAAAAGTGATTACAATCAGTTTCTGTACGATTTCATTTCTCTGATCTCATTTTTTAAGTACATACCTACTGCTACCTACTTAATCTTTTTTCATAAACTCTCATTAAACAAATTATTATTACAAGAGCTAATAAATTGTTGAAATATTATGAAGTGCGTAAGACAATATCAATGTTGTTGACAAAATGAAAACAGTTTAAAGGTTTCGCTTTATTCAAAAAATGATTTACTGACGTAAATTAAATTCAATTATATGTAAGACTGGAAAGTTCGACAAATAGTTCAAGATAGCTTCCCTATTTTTATAATATCCGAAGACGGCAATATAAGGAGCAATAACTACAGATGAGGTATATAAGAGGCGAAAAAAGTTTACCACAAGTGTATGGCTTCCGTTATCTGTTTAGTTTTATTCTCCTTAGGGGTGTGTCGTCATATCTCTAGTTTATTTTGCTACTGAATCTCAAACCTATGTCCAAATCAAACCTATGTCCAAATAATCTAAAACTATCCGATGTAGATTATTTGGACATAGGTTTGATCTGTACTATTCCGAACAGCACAGCACCTCTGTGACGCAAATCTTTGTTCAAGGTTTTTAGTCAGGACATCATATTTTGTTGACAAATGTTTCTATTTTTTTAATAGTTACTAACAGGTCATTGGAAATCACATATATATCTAAGACCAATCCGTAATTCATGTCTTAAATATAAGATTTTATTTCTAACTCTGCCACGTAATTTTATAGCCGAAATATCTTGTTTTTATTTTATCAAATGCGAAATTATTGTTTTGTGGCTCCATCGTTAATTAATAACAATAAAATTACTTTGTATTAACCACTTTTTATTAGAACCGAGTCTACATGTTTCAAGAACAATATTCTCGTCCTCAGGACACTTACTGAACTAAGTTCACTAAGTGTCCTGAGAACATTATTCTTGAAACATGTAGACTTGGTTCTAATAAAAAGTGGTTAATACAAAGTAATTTTATTGTTATTAATTATCTTGTTTTTAATCTTTATTTAGAAGGTATTCTGTTTTGATCACGATTATGATAATTGTGTACATATTTCTACTGTTTATGATAATATTTTTTACTTATTTATATCTTTCTTTTTCGTGTCCGGATAAGCTCTACCACTCCAATAAGCAGCGACTGACATCGCGTTGTCATTTGTCATAATCAGATCCCCAGGACTACAGACTATTCCTATCAGTCGACACATCAGCAAGTGGCTGTAGTCCTGGGTTGCGCCGCATTCATCATTTATTTATACAATAATACACTTTTTTCGATTACGTTTCTACTGATATTGTACTATACCATTTACGTTTCTACTGATAATGTAGCTCTACTATTTACGTAACTACTGATACTATAGCTCTACCGTTTTTAGTTTTACTGATTATGTCCAAAGTTTTATCAATAAGATATTACTTCTGTTTGAAAGTATTCAATAAACATTCAGTTTTATTTGTGTGTGTATATGTTGTTGAGGATATTGTGGTTCATGAAATATTACAATATTATATGTACGTGGGTGTGAGTACCTACTGGATGGAGGGAGGCAATAGTCCAGAATTAATTAAGGTTCATCCCACGGGAACATTGTGGTCGGAGATAAGAAAGAAATCAGCCAGCCAGTCGGGCCGGGATGTCATACTGGTCGGAAAAATCTAGAAAGGGTCAATAGGTACCTACTTACTTACCATGCGACATGATGTGTAAATAAACAAAAATGACATTTTTGCTGTTTCACAAAAAAAGCGTTATAGACATTGTATTTCATGGTCATTTTTTTAACCGACTTCTAAAAACGGAGAGCTTTTCGCAGACTAAATGGTGGAATTCGAATTGTTAATCCATATACATTACATGTATGCTGCGAAGCCTCTTATATGTAAGTTGACTTATGAGTTGAAAAAAAAAATTAAACATGCCATACGAAATCTTTCAAATCTTGACTTGAAACTATGTCGATATATTAAGATAAATAAATTCACTTGAACAAATCGACAGTTGGAAAATGAAGAACGTTAGCATTATTAACCTATTTCCGATATACGTGAGATTTTTTTTAATATCGTTCGGATATTAAAAAAAGATATATCAGTATTTTTTTGTTTTATGAAACATCGGATGTTGTACCGTAATAAAATACGTATATTTGGGAAATGTTAAACTTGATACACGACGAAATTTATATATTTTTTACTCATTGAAGCATAAAAAGGACACGGGTTTATTCAGCCTTGACTTTTTAAAATTTAGGTTAAACCATAAATTAATATATTCGATTCATATTGGATTCAAGTTTTTTCGTTAGTGAATGTATGTCAGTGACGAATATACATAACATGAAAACAGATAAAATATCTTGTTCCTACTAAAAACTTGAAATATAGTTATGAACCCTAGTTTTATTAATTATAGATGCGCTTCAATACGTGTGTTCAAAAAACTCCAGTGTTGTCGTGTGAAAAAAAGATACTCCGAACTTCACATCGCATTTAAATGAGAATGAATATGCACACCTAAATATATTTTTTATTAAAAAATGAATATGTCCTTGTTAAACAAGTACATATACATCTTCCTACGTTCCCTAAAATAAGCAAATAAATGCTTGTGAACGAAATAGGTCGAGGCAGGATTCGAACTCGCGACCACTGGATTACTAACCCAACGCGCTTACCGCTCTGCCACCGACCCATTATTTAAATAAATGTAGTATCTTTTTAGTTACGTCGAGATTGGCGTGTGGGTATGTGCTGTGCCTCCTTTTATCAGGTTGTGCTCACTCGCACATCTGTCGCTGGTTACCCCACATTTTGGGATGTACCGTAATGGTGTGTAAGTATGTATGTCAAAATGAAATAAAATATAGATAAATAAAATAAAAACTTTCATAGGTCCTTTTCACTTGGTATTATTTTACATGAATTTATAAAAAAACACAATGAACAAAAATGAACTAAAAACTAAAATCTATTTGTCTTCACTTAGCACTATGTGAAGGAGTCGATTATAGTCCCAATAATTTTAACATTTTTTTTCGTACATTTGAGTGCGGTATATTCTCTACATGCGTAATACATAATATGACTTTTATACTGCCATCTATTGAGAGCTTTCTTAAATTGAAAATCTTGGGGGGGGGGGGGGTGTAGGGAAGTCAAAATTTGTTATATATATTTTTGGATGAGAAATCTAAAAAAATCTAAATAAAAAATATTTTAGATCTCAATGACATCCTATCGCCACCTATCTGGTAAACCTCAATCAATACATTTTTCCAACAAACTTCATAATTTTTTCGTACACATAGGGAAAACGTCCTGATAATGAATATATTTTACAAAAAAGAATGACGTAAATAATCAATACAAACACGATTTTAATAAATTAAAATTTCGTTGAATTCCAAACACGACATTCAACAACTTGGAAATATCCAACGTCACTTTTCTGAGAAATTCGCAAAATTTAATCCCTTTTAAGTTCTCGATAAATTTCACGTTATAATTAATGTAATTACTTCTCTCGACTTTAAAGAAAATGGTTTCCTTCTCAAGCAGAGTTGAGTCTGATTTCAGATTTAAAGTAATTAAAACCTTTTTAATGTCCTTCTAGGTAGAAACATCTTCAAAATGCAATCTATTAGAGCGAAACTTCAATATCACTTTTTGTTCTTTTCGTATCGATAATTTGGTAATGATTGAGTTTTCCAAATTAGCAAACATTTATTATAGTTTTTGACAAATAACTTGTTGAATGAATTTTCGTCGTACGTAGCGTTGGGGAACGTTTTTGAAATATGCTCAGGAAAATTTTATTTTTATTTTTTTTTAAAATTATATGCCCTCAAAACTATTATTATACTCAGAATTGTAAATTTTTGTTTCAGTCAGAAGTTATTAACTTTTGTATTTTTACTTTATTTTTCCATATATCTCAAAAACCATAAAAGCTAGAATGCTGAAAGTTGGTATAAATATAGACAAATACAAAATCTTAAATTTAGAATTTTGAAAAAGTTCCAGTGTTTCTCAAACATGTTTTATTATGAAAAACATTTTTTTATGATAAATTTATGTGTTTAACTGCCTATATTTCCATTATTTTTAAAAAAATTCGAAAAAAGGCGAAACACCTCAACTAGATAGTTTAATTTTCTATAAAAAATATTAATATTGTAGTAGTACATCTCGACTTTTTTTAACAATTATGATAAAAATTGCATTTAGTGACGTTTCACACAATTTGTAAGGCAGTAAACACTACACAATATCTCACTCAATATTTTGATACCTACTTAATTTACAAACATACATCATGCTGTTATCATATTCTGGGTAGGAAAAACTGATTGACCTTCATACTATCCTATCCTGACATATAAACCTACATATTGTTATATATAGAAAACAAAATATCTTAAAATATTTATTAATTTGTGTTTAAGTGTTTATAGTTTGGTACGTATTCTTCAATTATGCATACTATCGCCATCGACAGTTGGATCTCATGAGTAACATGCAACTAGTATAACTAAATAATATTGTGTCTATGCTGTGTCTACTAAGTGTGTTGCTGTGTTTATTGGTGTGGTGTAGGAGAATTGAGGAATTTTGTACATGAATTTATGTTTTTGTGGATTTTGATTGTTTCTAAGCTTTTCATTAAATGACTCAGGTATTTGAGATCAGGTATTTAGGGATAAATATTTCTTCTTAAGTAAATATTATTTAGCAAAGGAAAGGAAGAAAAAGGAGAGGGATCAGGTATTTTCGGAGAGATATCCCTGATTTAGTTTTTTTTCGAAAATGGAAAGCGAGTTTGACGAAGTTATATCAGGGCCCAAATTATTCCAAAGTCTTGCTGAACGTACTTCAAGGGAAAAGCTGAAAAAATCCAGTGTTGTGAATTGGGATAGTTAATGTAGGTAGTACCTACATTCAGCAGATCGAAGGGATAGGCCGTGATTAGATAAATAGGTGAATTTATATTATTTTATGTATTTTTAAATTTTGCTTGGGTTGTCAAGTATTTGCTATCTTTTTGTGTTTATATCAATGTAAATGTTATGTACCTATGTTCCTTAATATGATACTTTAGTTAGTTTGTATGTTTTGTGAAATGTGACTCACTTCAAAAAACGAGATCATCGCTTTTTGTAGTTGAGTGTTACATAAATATTTAATCATTGTATAATCTATAAATATTGTGTATTTTGTATCAGTTTTTTTTTAAATAAATAAATAAATATAAATATGAAGAAATTATGAAATCAAATTACTCAATATTGCCATACATAAAAAGTTTCTCATCTTATCCATTAATATGAGCACAGGTTTTCAAACGGTTGTATATTTTTCTCTTAAAGTTGACAAATTCTGAATTTTGTTTTGTGTAGATCTTTTATGTTGTATACAACAACACTAAAATATCTCAAATTTCCGGTCGTGACCGCATTTTTCAGTTTTAACAGATGAAATCATAGACAAGAAATGAACCGATGTCTATAGAAAACTAATCAGCGAGTTAATGTACTTTACCCATAGGGAATCAATCGGCATTTTTGTTTGATCCTTACAGACGACACAAATTGTCATATTAGTGTACGGCGTACGGATTACGGAATACACACAAAAACATCACGACGTGACTCAAAGTATGCACTCGCTATATCATACCGATTGAGAAATTGTAAAAAATACGCTTAAAACTATTCCATAGTAGCGGAGAGTATAAATATACGGTGTCTAACTAAAATAATGTGTCTGCTGCCAACCATGTATTATGTACCTATTGGTTGTTGGCAGTACCTATAGTTTAGTAATGTCCCTCAGTATCCTTGTGGCGCCAATATGTCTCTATTGCTTCGTTGACCTGGTTTCAAAAAATCGCATTGACGCACATCTCTCCTCATCTTTTAGATATTATCCATACAGAATATAATATCTTGTTATATATCTTTCAAACGTTCTCTTAGTCATTGACAATACTCCGCTAAATCAACAACTAGATTACTCTCATTATGTTATCGTGTATTCACCGTAATGATTCTATTTATAACTAGTTGCACGTAACACATGAGATCCAACTATCGATTGTGATAGTATGTAGGTATAGTTGAAGAATACATACCAAACTATAAACCCTTAAATCCAAATTATTCAATATTTTAAGGAATTTCGTTTTCTATAGAAAACATGGAGGTCAAGATAGGAAAGTGTGGAAGTCAGTCCTTTTTTCCTACCCCGAATATGTAAACAGATGGTATATATGTATGGAGATAAAGTATCAAATTATTGTGAGTCCCCGTATATGTATATTGTGTATACTACCATACAAATTGTATGGAACGATGTCGTCACTTAATTCAATTTATACAAAAATTATTAAATTTTTTCTAGTTGGAGTACTTCAGCATTTTTCGATAGTTTAAATAAATTAAGGAATATATTTTTTCATATATTTTTGTCTTCTTTAATTTAAAAAAATATAGCGTTCTACGCCTTATAGTTTATTATAAATATAAGATAAACTGGATATTGGGGTATGCCATTATTTTTCTACAATAATTTACAAAGAACATTTTTAAAAAGTTAAGGTATACTTTTCTTTACTAATACCCAAACTTTCTATTTTTTTTTTAAAACGATTTGATTAGAAATAATAATGGTATATCAAATTGAAAAATATGTACGTTGGCAGCAGGCGCCCCCTTATGTTGAAAACTCTAAATAAAAGAAAAATAGAAATTTTTTAACAGATTTTTAATTATCTCAATAGAGACGAAGTTGGAATATTTATTGTAGGAGAACCGGAAAATCAAGGCACCTACAGGGCTTACGACCTGTCATCGGCTGGTTTACGTGATCACTTTATGCGCTTGCGCAACGTTCACCAATTATGCCTTTTTAATGAGATCCCTATCAATTCAATTTTGAAAGTTCTATATATTGTAATACTGAAATTCTTTTCGCTTGAAAATAAGGAATTTTTCAAATCCAATGTTTGCGCATATGCAATAATAAAAATATTCGAAAAATAGAATACAGCATTCTTTTTCAACATATTTAAAAATCGCTTATGTATTGTGAAAACTTTGTTATTGGAGATGTTAAAAGTTTGAAAACTAATCAAAACACGTATTTTGTTGAACGTGGGTGTTTTACTTACTGTTTTCATCATAACGTAGTTTATAATAAATTCCTACCTGAGATCTTTTTCTTTATATCTGCACAAGTTTAAATTGAAATAGAATCCCTACAAAGCGATGAATTGTTGGAAGTTTCCGAAAGCATTTGAGTTGCTTTTTCTTGCACAATTTGTTGTTGGTTAATGTATTTCTAAAGGTATTGAATGCATCATTATGAATTTTGAGTAACTGATACTGTTGAATGTTTTGTTGAACTATTGATTTTTGATCATCATTAAAATAAATTATGTGAAATTAAGTCAGTACCTACTACATGTTTATTTAGAGGGTGACTGCTGCCAACATACCTATTTTTTCAATTTGAATTTGCATCATTACTACAAAACGAATCATTTTGAAAAAAATAACCTTGTTAGTTTGGATGTCAATAAAGAAAAATATACCTTAACTTTTTAATTATGTTCTGTATATATTCTTGTAGGAAAATAATAAGCATACCCCGATTTTTGACATTTATCTTAAATTTCTAAAAAAACTGTAGGGTAAAGAGCATTAATTTTTTTTATAAATTAAAGATCAAAATATCTGGAAAAAATACGATGTAACGTTGCATTAATGCATCAGGTTAAGTTAATAAACCAAAAAACTTTTATTTCGCAATGGCGCTGAATAGAAAATAAATGTTTTTTAGGTTTATTTACTAAACCTGAAGCATTATTGCAACGTCACATCATATTTTTGTAGATATTTTTGTCTTCTTTAATTTAAAAAAAATATGTAAAACTACGCCTTATATTTTGTTAAAAATATAACATAAACGTTGAAAAGCGGGGTATGCTATTATTTTTCTACAAGAATTTATACAGAACATTATCAAAAAGTAAATGTATATATTTTTCTTTATTAATACCCAAACTATCTAAATTATTATTTTCAAAAAGATTTGATAAGAAATAATGATGGCATAACAAATTTAAAAATAGGTAGGTACGTTGGCAGCAGTCCCCCCCTTAAGTACTACAAACGATGTGAAATGATTCTATACAAATTGTTACAAACAAACAATTACATTTATTTATTCGATGAGTTATAAACTAATTGCATGTAACACATGAGATCCAACTGTCGATAGCGATAGTCTGTATAGTTGAAGAATAAGAATCAAACTATAAACCCATAAATCAAAATTATTGAAAATTTTAACACATGTTGGTATGTATGTCAAGATAGGAGAGTATGGAGGTCAGTCCTTTTTTCTACCCAGAATATGAAAACAGCATGATGGTATGTATGTATGTTTGGAGATTTAAGTATCAAACTATTAAGTCTTCTTACATATTGTGTATCCCTCGGTCCTCTTTGCCTACCCCAAGTAGGGATACGGCGTGATGGTATGTATATTGTGTATAGGCGACTGCCATACAAATTGTATGAAGCGATGTCGTCACTAAATTATAAAAATTGTTGAAAAAATTGAGATTTACTTCCACAATATTATAATTTTTTTACAGAAAATTAAATTATCTAGTTGGGGTGTTTTGGCTTTTTTCGATATTTTAAAAATATTTGGAAATATAGGCAGTTAAAATCATAAATTTATAATAAAAAAAATATTTTTCTTAATAAAAAATGTTTGAGAAAACCTGGAATTTTTTTGAAATAACTTATTTGAGATTTTGTATTTGTCTATGTTTATACCAATTTTCAGCGTTCTAGCTTTTATGATTTCTGAGATATATGGAAAAATAAACCAAAAATTCAAAAGTTGATAACCCCTGACTGAAACAAAAATTCAAAATTCTGAGTATAAAAGTTTTGTAGGCCTATAACTATATATTCTGAAATTTTGGGCTCTGTAAATTGAGCGGATCAAAAGTTATAAGGGGGAGGACACACACACACAGACGCACACAAAACTCACATAAAATGTTCTACTCCGAATTCTGAGTAAATCCATGTATGGGAACAATATGCTGCGAAGCCTCTAAGTTGGTGTTTTTGGCATGAAAAAAGTCCACTACGCCATACAAAATGTTCCTTCGTACACGCATCTTGGATTTAAACTGCCTCTTCCTTCAATAGAATTTCATTCTCTTGAACGAATCTACAGTTTTATGAAATGTTTTCGTTATTTTTATTAAATTTTAAGAACCCCTTATATAACCCACCCGACTTCGTTGAATGATAGATTAGGTGAGGCAGATTGAGCGGCATCTAAATTATTAAAGGGTAAAAAACATTATTTTTTTTCGGAAATGGAAAACAGATAACGGAAATGAACCTTTTTTTATATTGAGGTATATATAATTGATTTCAAAAACTTTTCATGTATGTATGTTTAATCAATTTATTCAGTATAATATTTTTTTAATTAACAGTACGTAGTAAGGGCTCGCCAAGCGTAAGAATGCGGGTGACATCATATGTGCACAAAACAGTTATAGTGCAGGAAAATACTCTGATTTGTATGAACAAATAAAATCAGTTTACGTTCGACGTTGTACAACGTATTAAATTTGCAACAATGCTTTTGAACTGTCACCCGCATTCTCTTATTAGTCGAGCTCTACCTGCGAGGGTAGTAAAAACATATAGGTAGGTATAAATTAATTTATATTTTTAATAAATAAAAATAAAAAAACTTGTTTAGAATCAATTCCACTATTTATTTAAGGACTACAACCTACAAACGGTTTCGTGCTAGGCACATTTTCAAGTAGTCTATATTATAGGTATATTTTATACAAAGACATTTTTTCGATCTGATAGGTCAATTTTATGACAAACAAAATGAATAATATATTTTGTTATATCGAGAGTTCAGTTGTGGTGACAGTCTGGTTCATAGCACACGATTTTTTACCACCGATTAAATATTCAAACAGTATTGAAATTTACATCTTCGTTTTGTGAAACGCTCATCTATTGAATCACCAAACTTTTGCGTCGAAATTCGGTAATCTGTGTAATTTATTTTTCCCATTGCAAATGTCTTTAGGTTGAAAAAGCGTTTACAAGGTATAATATGATGATTGTTTTACCATTTATCGGAATTCCTGGTCGTAAATTCAATTCGAAGGTCGTCCGATTTTCCGCCATTTGTCGCAAATGAAAAGTATTCAGATTGCTTTAAATTCCAATTAATTTCTCCTTTGTAACAAATCCTCGTGGGCGCCCCCCGCCCGCTCCTTCCGGAGACCCCCCCCCCACCCCTCCTCGGCGTTGCTTGTCAAATTTGACAAGAGTTTAAGTCTGCGATGTGATATAATTGTCTTTCGTGATATTGAGTTATTTGCGAGATGTGGAAACAGTGTTAATTGTTTCTGTCAAGGAATACTGTATTTTGTAAAATGTCCGATAATTTATGTAGTTTGGTTAAAAGTTTGATAGTTCTGATACTGCGTGTTAATCCACGATGCGTGGAAGTAATTTCTGTATAAATATCTTCTTTGGCCTGGCCTTTGTCTCATTTATGTACTTGGTGTCGGCTCTCCTAATGCTATTATACCAAACTTATCAAGATAATTTTCTTAATAAATAAAATGTATTTTGGATATACACTATCGATATCATTAAGTAAATCATAGATTATTTATTTATTTATTTTCTTTGGGAAGCTACAGCTTGTTTACAATTTAATGATACAATATTATTTTTACAATTTAGAGCCAAAAAAAGCATTCCATCAACATATATAAAAACAAATAACAGTTTAAAAGCCAAAAATATTCATACACACACCATCACACACACATACATATTGGCTGCATTTGCGTGTTATTGTGGAATTTTTCCTGATATTCGTTCTACTTGTTGGAACATGAAGTAATTGAGGTCTGCGAACCATTCTACCTGGAACATGGATACCTACTAGGTTGACAAGTTCAGGCGAGTCTATGGCATTGTTCAAAATTTTATGCAGCAGCGATTGGTCGTGTAAGACTCTCCTACATTCATTCAATTATTGTTTTGTCATGATAAATATTGTAATATCGGGCCTTATGTACCTACATTTTATCTTTTATCCCTTTTTTTCATATTTCAGCAGTGTATTTTTTCCTTCCTCCAACAATACCCATTTCATCATGCAATTCTTGTCTTATTTCTTCATTCCTGATCCTATCATACGTTGTTTTATTACACGTTCGTCTCATTGATCCTATTTTAACCGCATTTATTCCGTATAAGTGCGTCATAAAATATTTTTATGCGTCGTTAAATAAAATGTTTTTAAGGCAAAACTTTTTTCTGTAGAGTCAAAATATGTTTGTGTTCTGACGGATTAGGATAAGAACTGGCTGAGTTGCGACCGAAGCGAAGGACGTGTCTTATCCACTTTAGAATTACGACACTTATTTTTGATCTAGGTAATATACCTACATTGTACATATCTACTCACTGAATTCTTTATTTACAAGGCAGTCCCAAGAGACTTATGAAATCCCAAAAGCTAAATTGACTTACACTTATCGAATTGCTAGTTCAGAAACACGCTTTCATAAGGTGAATACCTCGTATTTTTGTTTGACAGATCACTTTATTTCAACTAAGTAAGTTATTTGTCAGGAATGATATCAATGGACTTAAAAGTGCCTACTGTAGTCTGGGATGGTGTTAGACGGGGAAGAAGAGTTCGGGTTGGGACAGGCGAAAACAATTTAGTCAACGGAAACCTATTGATTTGTGAAATTCATATTGGAATTTAATTATCTGCAGTATTTTTTACTTAAATTCTTTCTGTTCTGACACCGAATAGAGAGTCAGCTACTTTGTACTTTTTTGTCATATTTGATTGTTATTAGCGAAATTTAACAGAAAAATGAACAAATCCTTTTTTTTTTGTAAAAATTGTAAGACCTGCATGACCAACACTGGGTATATGAAACGAATATCAGGAGGACTCGATCTAGTATGCAAGATCAACCTTACCTATAAAAGCAAGACCAAGACTGGGTGTACAAGACCAAGACCAGCCCAATCAATAAAACAATAAACAACAACAAATCTCATTATCTTATATATTTTTTCAGTACACAAACAATAATTAAAAAAATTAAAATTTAAAATTATAACAAATACTATTAGGTATATCTCAGTAGGTACACAAACAAAAAATAAAACAATATATTTTAGCGCTGTTAATTTTCGTTTATTACTTCGAAGAGCAAGCAGTTCACTCATTTGAATTAACATTTATAAATTGAAGGAACAGAATAGGTCCCAAATGGCTGCCCTGAGGCACACCACTTGATGCCACAAAACAATTTCCTTAAACATTTATCACTCGCATCATCTAGAACATAGAACATAGATAACTTGCCAAACATTCATCCAAAGAACTGCGAATCCCATATAATTTCAGTTTGTGAAGAAGTAAACTACATTATGTGGTATTCTATCGATGGCCTTACTGAAATCAGTGTAGACCGAGTCCACGAGTTCATCTTACAGCAAAAGCAACCATTATTTGGTTTTCGTATATAATTAGGTTAGTCGATGTAGATCTTGCACTGAGAAATCCATGCTGACAAGGGTTAATCAGATCTTTCAAAAAAGGAAAAAGACTATCAAGAACTAACGATTCAAAAGCTTTGGGGATTTCCGATTATATGCAAAATGGTCTATTTTTGCAAATATTAGATCTTTCGCCCGTTATTTTTTTATTATTTTTCACCTTATTCGGGATCTAATCAAATTTATTTATTTATTTTCTCTCAGAAAGCTACAGCTCTAATTTATTTATTTTACATTAAATTTATTGTATAAAAGTTGAGCCAAAAGTGCTGTCTTCAATTTAAATAAATGATTATACAATAATTGATTACATACCTTGTTGAAAAATTCATAAGAAAATACAAAATAAAAGAAAATTTAAAAAGATAGATAAAAAACAAGATATGCTCATATACAGTTAAAAAGTTTGTTTCAGGATGAGGAGGAGGGATCTTTAGTGAATGAGGAGGGGATTGTTAGATTGTGTATTAGAGTTTAAGAACATCTTTATCTGTTTTTGGTAATGTTGTAAAGACTCATGAAAAATATCTGTATGTTTGAAATGTGTATTATTATCTCGCTGAATTCTTAACATGGGGAAAAGTATTTGTAATTAGTGTGGCATACTGGTTGACAATAAATTGGAATGGATAGTTCAGCAGACTGAAGAAACAGACGGTAGTTTGATTTAAAACAACACTTAACATATTGTGATGATTAATGTTTATAAATTATAATATAGATTTGTGATAGTAAGCTGTCATTACGATTTTGACGTTTTTTTCAAATTCAACAAATGTTACATTTGCAAATATTATTTCAGAACCCCTAGGTGGTTATATTGTTCCGGATTACAACCTAGATAAGAAACTTCATTGCCAGATGGCTCTGAATTCCATCGGGCTTCTTCAGTTCGTTCGTATGGCGACCCTGGTCTCTAGCTGTGTTACCTAACAATTATAAACTCGCCCCTGAAATATAATTCAATTGCGACAAGGAAAAAAATGGTTGTGTCATGTTTTCGGGAAAGATCGTTATAAAATATTTCAAATCACGTATAAGAAACAAGTATGAGACATATTTTTTGTACATTAATAATGTTACATAAAAACCAAATAAATTTGATCAAAGATTAGAAATGTAACGATGCCATATCAAAACAAACGAAAATTACGAGTATTTTGTAAACAAGTATTAACGAATTAGACTTTCTTTGAGTATTTAGTTTCAAAATAATACAATCATAACAACAGTGATAGTTTTTCAAAAGATCAAATAAATTATTTAATACTTACATGAATTTAAAAATATGTCGTTTCCAAATTGTTTCGTTCCACGCGGTTTCCGGCGCTCATCACCAATAAATCACTGACAGTCAATAACTACCACTAGACAAATCACTTGAGAAAATTATAAAAACAGTGTGTGAGGGAAAAAAAAGTAATACTTGTGCGGCTGAGGGAACTCGACGTGTCAAATCCGACTAAGTGACAGGAGAGAGAAAAGCTCCAGTCGGTTGGCGGGTCCTGATCGCGCGTGCGTAGATAAACGGGGAGGCGACGATAGCGCCTCGCGGCGGCTGCGCGAACCTCCGCTAATAATGATTGGGAAAAATCTGTGGAAGGTTGCGCGGACTCGACGGGAATGTGCCCCTATCGATTGCAGAGGCGTGGACGGCGACTGATTGGCGTTTTTGTACCCGACACTTGTTAAAAAACTTCGAGTTTGTCGCGTAATGGAAAAAAATTGACTTGTTCGCTGTTGTTTCGTGATTGTCTACCGATTCCTGTGAAGTTTTGGTGTGTTTAGAGCTTTATCCTTCCCGTAAACGACGTGAGTATGTTTTGTTGATGTGCTACGCGGTATCCCGGCTACACAAGATGTCCACATCGCACGCAACGCAAATGCGTGTTTATATTTATGACGTAGTCTGTGACATACGTTTTGCGTTAAAATCCTGTTTTATATACATATACAACGATATTGGATTAGTTGTTCTTTTGGCTAAAACCATATGATGTATTCGATCGTAGGGTGTACAGTTTTTCGATTAGCACTAATTGACGTTTGCGTGAAATATTGTTATTAACGGATGTAAAAACATTTTTTGTCATGTCAGTTTCAATTAAATCAATTTCAATAAAATTTTGGGATAATTGAAATTATACATAATGACGTTGGTAAATCGAATTTGTCAATTTTATTACAATGGTGTACTGAGACAATGTATGTATTCAATACTTCCTTAGAATTATTTTTTTGTGGTAAATTGTTAGGTAATTCTATTTTATCAGAGTGTTCTCTGCGTCAATTATATCATTTTGATTTGAACCATTCGCATTTTTGAGGAGAAAGCAAATTTAATGTGTTACTAAGGGACTGATTTCATGCTGCACGAGTTTATTTTTTTCATTATATGTAACATTTCATATATAATACACATTATTATTTTTAATTTAATGAAAATAAATGATTTTTTTGTATTATAATATTACCTAAGTTTATTGGTATGTTTGTTTAATTGTATATTTTCTTTGTTTAACAGAACCATGTCTATGGACGATGTTGAACTGAAGACTGTTCTTCTACAGTCACCGGAGGCCCGGACTATCGGTGGAGGAGCCGGTGGAGGCGAGCGTCCCGAAGGTCATGGAAACGTCGTAGAAGAATATGTTCAGACTGACAGAGGTCAGCTGCTAGTCGGCATCCAGGGATCCAGAACAAAGCACGCGATCATAACCTACCACGATCTCGGGCTGAACTATGTGTCAGGTTTCCAAGCGTACTTCAACTACAACCACATGCGATGTTTGCTGGATCATTTCTGCGCATATCACGTCAACGCGCCCGGGCAAGAAGAAGGTGCCCCTACGTTGCCAGAGGACTATACTTATCCAACGATGGAAGAGCTAGGAAGACAGCTCGATTTTGTGATCGGCCATTTCGGAATCAAATCTTTCATTGGGTTCGGCGTCGGCTCTGGGGCTAATATATTGTGTCGTTATTCTTTGCTGCATCCAGAAAAGGTGGACGCATTGTGTATAATCAACTGCGTTTCGACTCAGGCCGGCTGGATCGAATGGGGCTATCAAAAACTCAACGCTCGTTATCTTCGTTCGAAAGGAATGACTCAGGGTGTTCTAGACTACCTAATGTGGTATCACTTTGGCAACGGAACCGAAGAGCGTAATCATGACTTGGCCCAGGTTTACAAGTCATATTTCTCAGAGCGCATCAACCCAACGAATCTTTCACTCTTCATCGACTCATACGTTCGCAGAACCGATTTGAACATAAGCCGTACCGATCACTCGGATCAGGGCGGGAAGATGGTCTCGTCGACTTTGAAGATCCCCGTGTTGAACATTACCGGAGCGTTGAGTCCTCAGGTCGAGGACACCGTGACTCTGAACGGCCGCCTGGATCCGACCAACTCAACGTGGATGAAGCTCTCCGACTGCGGCATGGTACTGGAAGAGCAGCCTGGTAAGGTGTCGGAGGCGTTCAGGCTCTTCTTGCAGGGACAGGGCTACTGTGTCAACGAGTAAACTGGATTTTGAGCGGATGCATCTGCTTGTTAGTCTAGCGTCATTGTCAAATATATGTGATATGCCTGCATATTATTATGTCATCGTGATCAACACATTTGAAAGCGTATATATTTGTGTTGTAAAGTTTACAAGCTGCCGCTAATTGATACTACATAAATTCACAAACACACATACATTATAAACCTACACACGAATGACACAAGTTCAACAAACAGTTCACAAAACACGCTTACATTAGACATTAATCATCTTATGAGACGTTGTATTATATTCGTTTATATTTAAGAATGATTATTGAGAATTTTGCTGAGAATAATATTTTAAAACAATATATTATGATACAAAATTAAATTTATTGTAATGTTCAGTTTGACCAAAATATATAAATTTTATGTGATAAATATTAATTTAAGTGTTGGTGTTATTGTAATTAGTGTTATAAAAAATCCCTACGATTGCCTGATTAATGGTTCTAACTACATATTATGTACCTCTTGAGATCAAGTGCCCGCAGCTTTTATTTGAAAAAAAAAATCGTTAAGTGCACTCAACGTATAGCTTTATAATAAATAAAATATATTTCTGATTTTTGTCAGATAACAATTCGAATAATTAGATTTTCAGTAGACTTTTATTGTATTGTTTTATTTATTGTTTGTTTTTTTTAATAATGCTAACGTTATTTGATATTTTATTAGATCATTTGATAAGTTTATTAGACTTAAAAGTATGCAAATATTCGTAATTATAAACAAAATGGCCTCTGGATAATTAATGACCCGAAAGAGTTGTAAACGTTACGATATCCGACATAACTTAGTAAGAGGTGTTGACGAAAACACATTAAAAGTATTGCGAATTCGTGGATATTATTATAAAACGAATTTAAAAAGTTTTTATTGATTGTTTTGTTTGTACGTGTAATGTTTTTATTATTTTTAATTTGTTTATATTTATTATCGTTCTTAATCGATTTGAAATACATTATATATGTGTTTGGTGATTGATTAAATTGTCACTGTATCTGAAGGCTGAATATTATTTTTATAATCATGATGAAAAAATAAAATAAATGAATTAATTGTTGTTACTTTAATCAGACTGCCTGTTTTTACTCTTGTAAACCTTTGGGTTAAGCGAATATTTGTACCAAATTTTTATGATTTTAGAATAAAAGCAAATATGTGAAAACAAAGATTTTTTACTGTGCGATTATCCCTAAAAAATAACAGTATGAGTTATAATTGAATTCTGGGTAAATATTATGAATTATTAATGTCCGATCCAAGTGCCTCAAAGGAGGTCAAAATTACCGTACAAAATGCAATTGTAGTGTCTACTTTGACGTATGCCTGTGAAACATGGACGTGGCAAATGAATGTAGAATAAATGCTGTAGAAATGAGTTCACTAAGAAGAGTGTGTAATATAACGATTTAATCCCTAAAAAATAACAGTATGAGTTATAATTGAATTCTGGGTAAATATTATGAATTATTAATGTCCGATCCAAGTGCCTCAAAGGAGGTCAAAATTACCGTACAAAATGCAATTGTAGTGTCTACTTTGACGTATGCCTGTGAAACATGGACGTGGCAAATGAATGTAGAATAAATGCTGTAGAAATGAGTTCACTAAGAAGAGTGTGTAATAGAACGATTTACGATAGAATACAAAGTGAGGATATAAAGAGAGACTGCAAAATAAAGAAGGGTATTATAAATAAATCCTCGAGGTGGTTTGGACACATTGAAAGAATGAACGACTTACCAAAAAAATATACACGAGTGCAAGAGATAGAGAGAATAGCAGGGATTGCCTTAGAAAGGGATGGCATGACCATGTGAGTGATATTTTGAAAGATGTATACATAAGAATCTTGAACATATAATATGCTCGTCGTATCCATAAAGGTAGCCAGAAATGTGAGCAAAAATAAAGGAGTAAGGCACTTGGTTCTCTGCTTACTCCATAAGGGCCATGGCGTGATGGTATGTATGTATCTAATATTTACAATTAATAATAAAAAATATAAATAATTGAACACAACGAGTATATTTTCAGGTTTTCCTTCACAGTCGACATAATTTCTTGGGTAAATACTACAATTTTTTTAGCTCATTTCAAATATGAATTCAAGCAGATTTTTTTTATAAGAAAACGTTTACTTTATAAATTTTGTTTGCTACATTAAGCGCTAGTTATATATGTAGCATTTTGGCACCTTATTTTAAAATAAATATATAGATATCGGCAAATCAAATGAGAAATCACGTGGGCTGCGCAAAGCACAGTTTCTTTTCTTGGTTGGAATATGCGCTGTGCAATGAGCGACGCGTACCGACCGTCATGAAGAAAATTCTCAAGAAACAGGGCTGTGAATTTTGCAGCAAATCAGGCGCGCATTGAATTTGAAGCAATTCAATCGGAAATAATTTTGAAACAGAATTTTTCATTAAAATTTTATTTTACTGAATATTGATGGATTTCAATTTTTTAAAATGTCAAAACATAGGATTTCAGATAATGATAATTGAATTAGTCATGCAATGTACTTTCAATGACCCCGCATGTTCATTATGACCTCGTATACGTGTTCAAGTTTACACCTTATCCGCTCTGAATCTTGTCATTTTGAGATCGATCGTGAGCAGAGAAAATGTCAATATTTTTATACGGAATTAAATATCCGTGATGCACCTGCCTCGCATAATATAATATGTACTGTAAAGATATTATCTATATGGGTTACCGGAGCAATGTTAAATCTAAATAAATTGTACTTTGTAAATACACCATGGAATTACATTGTGATAATATAAAAACAGGATTAAATAGATACCATTCGTTGATAACCGAGATATTTCCTGGATAGATATTTAGCTATAAATACGTAGTTTTATATTTTTTTATCAAAATCCTCTTTCACATAATCCGGCTTTTTGAAATCTGGGGAGATGTTATATCCGGATCCCGAATGGGTTCGATCCACATAGTAAAGAATATATAGATCTGATATGAGCTATAACTTTAAGCCAGGGGATTGAAACATAATTTGAGGTGGATCGGGGGTATTCCAAATAAATTGAATGCTTAAAAATCAATCGGATATTAATGACACATTTATATAACAATAAAAATATTTGCTTTTCGAAATTTCATCAACTACTTTGTTAACAACATGTAGTTTTTGATATTTTTTATTTATTTATTATTTCCATCAACGGCTAAATAGCCTTTTACAAGTACATACAAAATAAAATAGTACAAACACGTTTATTACATAGGTACAATAATATTATAAAATGAAAACAAAAAGAGATGTATAAATGTACGAAATACCTTTTCAGAATATTTTTTTGCATATTATATCTAAACATTTTTAAAGAAATATACCAAAAACAAAAATAAACAAAATAAATAACATACATAAATTATATACCTAGATATAAAGTTAATTCATTTGTATTGAATACTGTTTCAATTTCCATTCCGAACCATTCGGAAAATATTCAAATACGTTATATTGTTTATTCCAAAAGTTAGTGGCGGTGTGTACCAAAAATTAAGCTTTTGACACGTTTAGGTATATATTATTTGTCTTTAGTTCAATCTGACATTTTTATAATATACATATGATGCATAATATTTATAATTATAATACATTTGTTGTTTTACTAAAACGAGTGGGCTGTTGTCAACGCTATACTCCTCACTACTAAGTAACTCCACTAATGCCCGATTTCCCCAAGGCTCCTTAACTTAAAAAATCACATTTATGAACCACTTAGCGCAAAATTGCATTTCACCAAACAATCTTAGCCTCGCTTAGCGACGTCGGCGCATAAAATTTTAAGTGGCGGTCTCTAGTGGATTAACTGTCATAAGCGTCACTTAACGCGTTTGACAGATAGATATTTGGGTTACGATTTCGTCGCAGAGTTGTTTTATCATTGAATTTATCTTTTTTTTGTAAAATTTAAGTTATATTTTGTTTATTATCATCTTGGAAGATGGCTGGATTCGTGAAATCGTTGAATGGACATGCTCCATCCGTTTGTTTTGAAGTAATTGCCGTGTTTTTTGAAACTAATTCAATTAATTTAGTTTTTTCACTGGGGGTAAAATTTGTAGAACGTTTCCTTGGTTTATCCATAATTATACTCTGCTAAATATTATACTCTGATAAATATGCGCGTCCCGTGTCGAACAATCTCAACAATCAACAAGTGTGCGAAGCGAATAAACAGCCATGACAGCGAGTATATCCTAGGATGTACACCGATTTTTTAAACCAAACCTACAAAAGTTTGGTCAAAATAGATTGGTTAGGTTTGTCTGTAGTTATAATTGCGGCTGGCATGAGCCAGTTGCATTGTATATTAAAAAAAGTAACAAATATTAAAATAAAATAACTAAATTGGTGTGAATACTAAATAAACTGTCTGTACATGATGTGTCAAAAACAAAAACTGGTGTACAAACAAGGCTACCCTGACAGCGAGCGCCTCTAGCGCCATCTGTTGGCGCCAGCGGCAATTACCTGTACTCATGAGATCAAAATAGTACTTTTTTATAATTAATTTATATATAGAGTAAAAATCGTGAAATTCACACGTTAGAATATTTTAATGATATTTTTATAGTTTATTATGTATTTCTTATTTGCATATTTTTTAAAGTAACGTTATCTTGAGTCCATATTCATGTTCACCGGAAACATAACAAAAACTAATCCTGACCT
This sequence comes from Molanna angustata, assembly GCA_963576475.1. Lineage (NCBI taxonomy): Eukaryota > Metazoa > Arthropoda > Insecta > Trichoptera > Molannidae > Molanna > Molanna angustata. The sequence continues at coordinate 35,385,303 of OY754971.1, read as the reverse complement.
TAGCTTAGTGTGGCTGTTATTTGTTGGTGAAATGCAAATTTATTAAGTAAGCCACTTAAGGATTTAAGTTTCGAATGGGTACTTAGCTGATGTTCGATTTTGAGGGACCTTGGAAAAAGCGGCCGTAAGTATTCAAGTTTGTATGGTTGATTTTCAGCATTTTCATGAAATGACTGTGTTTTTAATGTGATATATGCTTTCTCGATTATAGACTCATTCGATTCTTTACAAAGTTTTAGAATCTGTATATCTAAAACTCTTTTAATCTCTATTATATTTTGAAGGATATCTGATTTTTTTAACTGTCAAATATTTCAAAGTGACCTGAAGATGAGGAAACTTGAAATTCGATATTTTTATTTTCATTTTGCCAAAAAGCCATATTACTTACATACCTATATAGAATGGCATTTAAGAATTATCAAGTTTTCATAAATAATTTATCTTTAAATAAAAAAATAAACAGACTTTTTTCATGAAAATGCTAAATATTTTCCATACAAAACATATTCAAATCAAGTTTATATAATTAAATATTATTTAACATGCAAATTATATGGAAATGCTGGAATTATCTATAAAAAAAATAGATTACTTTGCGGAGTGACTTGTTAGTGAGGAGTTTATTGTTGGCCACAACCCACTCGTTTAGAATGAAAATGTGAATGTATGTTTTAAAATAAAAAGTGCATTGGATATCAAATTGTAGGTGCGACTTACACGACTTGGCAGAACGAAAAAAACAACGGGAACTCTTAAAAATACAGCATTTTTGTAATATTTGCATTTTCATTTAGACCCGCTTCGGTGAGCTCTCTGTAAATATGAACTGCATTTTCAGGTAAATTGTCTCCGTCCTTGAGTGAAAAACAAACAAAAATTTGGTTTATTTGTTCAAAGTCGTACTTTTCTCAACAATCTCCAAATACGAACGTGTTACTACTTAACACAAGAGGCTTTCATTAAGTAGATATCTCAACGAAAGAACTTCACGTTTTCGTCGACAGATGTCGTGAATTTTCACCGCCGCACACTCGTGTTGTGTAAACAACGAGATTTGGTTCATTAATATTTCAATAGATGGCAGGGGATGATAGAAAACGAACGTGAGCTCTCCGCGGGAAACTATTCGTTTTTTTTTGTAGGGAAAGAAAGCTGAAGTTCTGTTTGGGATTTCAAAAGTCTACTTCTTCAACAAAACAAAATATTTTTTTATAAAAGAATCGTACTTTGTAGGTTTATATTTCAAAATCTTTATTTTAATATGTAGTCGTTTATCTATATTATAAATTTGAATGTTTGTATCTATGTATGTATCATGTATGTGTTGAATGCGCTCCTAAACCGTTCATCCGATTGCGATGAAACTTTGGTGAGTTGTCGAGAGTATGCCCGGGATGGTTTCTGGATCAAAAAATTTTAACTTCTTCTTCTTCTTCTTCATCGAGTTTTAGGTCATTTTACCTATGAAGGTGGACTATCCTGGGAACCGTTCATCCGATTGCAATTAAACTTTGGTGAATTGTCGATCGTATGCCCGGGATGATTTCTGAATTTAAAATATTTTCTTCTTCTTCTTCATCGGGTATCAGGTCATTTTACCTATGAAGGTGGACTATCCTGAGAACCGTTCATCCGATTGCAATGAAACTTTGATGAATTGCCGAGTGTAAGACCGGGATGGTTTCTGGATTAAAAAAAATCTTCTTCTTCTTCTTCATCGGGTATCAGGTCATTTTACCGATGAAGGTGGACTATCCTGAGAACCGTTCATCCGATTGCAATGAAACTTTGGTGAATTGTCGAGCGTATGACCGGGATGGTTTCTGGATTAAAAAAAATCTTCTTCTTCTTCTTCATCGGGTATCAGGTCATTTTACCGATGAAGGTGGACTATCCTTGGAACCGTTCAATCAATTTCAATGAAACTTTGATGAATTGTCGAGCGTATGACCGGGAGGTAATGAAGGGACGGGAGGTAATGAAGGGACGGGAGTAACTGAAGGGACGGGAGTAACTGAAGGGACGGGAGTAACTGAAGGGACGGGAGTAACTGAAGGGACGGGAGTAACTGAAGGGACGGGAGTAACTGAAGAAACGGGAGTAACTGAAGGGACGGGAGTAACTGAAGGGACGGGAGTAACTGAAGGGACGGGAGTAACTGAAGGGACGGGAGTAACTGAAGGGACGGGAGTAACTGAAGGGACGGGAGTAACTGAAGGGACGGGAGTAACTGAAGGGACGGGAGTAACTGAAGGGACGGGAGTAACTGAAGGGACGGGAGTAACTGAAGGGACGGGAGTAACTGAAGGGACGGGAGTAACTGAAGGGACGGGAGTAACTGAAGGGACGGGAGTAACTGAAGGGACGGGAGTAACTGAAGGGACGGGAGTAACTGAAGGGACGGGAGTAACTGAAGGAACGGGAGTAACTGAGGGAGGTACTGAAGGGACGGGAGGTACTGAAGGGACGGAAGGAACTGAAGGGACGGGAGTAACTGAAGGGACGGGAGTAACTGAAGGGACGGGAGTAACTGAAGGGACGGGAGTAACTGAAGGGACGGGAGTAACTGAAGGGACGGGAGTAACTGAAGGGACGGGAGTAACTGAAGGAACGGGAGTAACTGAAGGGACGGAAGGTACTGAAGGGACGGGAAGTACTGAAGGGATGGGAGGTATTGAAGAGTCTGAAGCGACGGGTGGTTATGGAGGACAATTTTTAATTATACAGGCAATACGAAGTTTGCCGGGTGTTCACTAGTCTATATTATAAATATGAATGTTTGTATCTATGTATGTATCATGTATGTGTTGAATGCGCTCCTAAACCGTTCATCCGATTGCGATGAAACTTTGGTGAGTTGTCGAGAGTATGCCCGGGATGGTTTCTGGATCAAAAAATTTTAACTTCTTCTTCTTCTTCATCGAGTTTTAGGTCATTTTACCTATGAAGGTGGACTATCCTGGGAACCGTTCATCCGATTGCAATTAAACTTTGGTGAATTGTCGATCGTATGCCCGGGATGATTTCTGAATTTAAAATATTTTCTTCTTCTTCTTCTTCTTCTTCATCGGGTATCAGGTCATTTTACCTATGAAGGTGGACTATCCTGAGAACCGTTCATCCGATTGCAATGAAACTTTGAACTATTGTCGAGTGTAAGACCGGGATGGTTTCTGGATTAAAATAAATCTTCTTCTTCTTCTTCATCGGGTATCAGGTCATTTTACCGATGAAGGTGGGCTATCCTGAGAACCGTTCATCCGATTGCAATGAAACTTTGGTGAATTGTCGAGCGTATGACCGGGATGGTTTCTGGATTAAAAAAAATCTTCTTCTTCTTCTTCATCGGGTATCAGGTCATTTTACCGATGAAGGTGGACTATCCTGAGAACCGTTCATCCGATTGCAATGAAACTTTGGTGAATTGTCGATCGTATGCCCGGGATGATTTCTGAATTTAAAATATTTTCTTCTTCTTCTTCTTCATCGGGTATCAGGTGGTTGTTAGGTAGTATACAGACCTCCTCAGAGCCTAATCCTTTGAAATGTTAAGTATCTGGATGGGTGAACTATTCCCAATTGAAAGCTTGATGATGCGTTTGTTGCATTTTATTTTGCTCTTTTAAATAATTTACAATTTACGCATTGATCTGCTAATTCTTTTGAGGAAGTGTATAATGGTAATAATAATAATTGAGTGTTATTATTTGTAGTGCTTGATTGTTATTAATATCATTAGATAATCGGCCAGCGCCGTAAAAAAAAAAAAAATAAATTAAAGGAATAATAATTAAATAAATAAAAAAATAAATAAACATATAAATGAATAAATAAATTAATTAATTAATAAATAAATAAATAAATAAATAAAATGAAAAATAAATAAATTTTGTCAATGTTTTATTTTAGACAGTTTTATTATTTTTTGAACATTTATTGGGACAAAAAAGCAGTTTACATAAAAAAAAAATAATAAGAAGTGCTTTTTAGGTAAATTTGATAATAATACGTTAGTTAAAAATTAACATAGTTTAGTAAACAGTTAAGATATGCAGGACGTTGGTACCACATACATTCTCATTTATATGGTATGTTTAACCATAGGCTTGGTGTAGGTTGGTACTGTGTCTGTTTTCGGATAAGTACTCTTGACATGCTATGCCTACATAATGTCCACAGACGCCGCTCATCACAGAATCCAGCCGCCATCATTTTTAGCTTTCCAAAAGTCAGATTATATCTGAAACGGTATATCTTTTGAAGAAGGCCGTCTCAAGGATCCATCTAGGCTTCACTTGTGAATGCAGAAATTAATGTACCAAAATGAAACTGCAACGGAATATAACGTAAAACAAAGATAAAAGTAAAATGGTGAATCTTAGCTTTATTTTTATGAACTTTCAATGTATTTTATACAAAGTAAATCTATTAATATAAAAGTAAATTATTATAAGTGAAACTTAAAATAAGTAGGGTTTTAACTAGACAAAAGCTAGCAGTGTACATATTATATTATAATATTTCACATGAGACATATAGGTTTTACCTATTTGCATTTTTAAATAGTACCTATAAACTTAACTTATCTGTGTATAATGGTTAAGTATAAACTTAACTATTGTACACAGATTAAAAATGGAATTGGAGTCATCATGATATGCATATTATACATATTGTGTATGTAAGTATCTTGTCATTTTTATTTGTTAATTGCACAAATAATCTGAAATAGTATCTCTTGGGAATACTGAACTGACAGAGCATAGATGTGATCCGCCAGTCATATCTTTATTCAGTCGAGTCTCAGATCAAATCAAGACAGCACAAAATTTAAAACAATCAGAATTTTTACATAAGAGGAAAAAAAAGAAGATAAAAAAACAATTGTATAAATTATGTCCATAACATCCTTATACTACGATGCAGAACAATTGATACATTTTAGTTTTCCTGTAGTTCATGATGTATTCGGAACATTTTCTTTTTAATGATTTTAGTGATATTATTTCATTGAGTGATGTAGGCAACATGTTATAAATTCTGGGGGCAATGAAAATAAAATGTCTTTGACCATAAGCAGTTCAATGTTTTTTTAAATAAATTTCCAGAAAGTAATCGTTTCTTATAATATACTTTTAATTTAAATATAATATTGCACTAACATTTTTAATTTTCATTATTTGAATATTCTTCTTCTCCGTGTCATATCAGGTCCCCCCGATCACTGCTGAGAAGGCATCTCTATCCGACGCCTTCCGGAACAATTCGCCGACGTATCTGATGTCGGTCCACTCACGAATGTTGCGGAGCCATGATATCTGACGTCTTCCTATTCTGAGGCGACCCTCTATTGTTGACCTTCATAATACTAAACATGGAAAGACTGAATATTTCTCAAGAAAGAATAAGCTTTTACATTAAAAAATATTATAAGCCCATGAACCTTATTATAGGGTGAGTTGCTTATATTAAAATATGATAGAATCAATAAATAAAGCTCAGTAACGTGCAAGAATGAAAATTATCTTTCTCTTAATATATCCAAGTGTTTTTCTATATCTTTCACTAGGAACATATTTTTATAAAAATAAAATTATAAACTCAACAATGTAATTTTATCGATGAAATCACTGTAAAAATCTTGACGTACACCTTGATTCAAAACTTCTCTTCGACATACATATTGAAATTATAGTAAACAAATCTTATAAAATGTTAGGCTTTACATTTAGAATCAGTAAATACTTTAAAAATCCCACAATACATTAAAAAAATAGTGTTCTCTTGTCAGAGGTCAAATTGAATACGCATCAACTATATGGAATCCTCAGTACAAGGTTTATATTCACTCGTTGGATCAAATTCAGAATGCATTCATCAAATATTCAAATAACGGTTGAAACAATTCAAACTAACCAACTATTCTAACTTCTTTGACCACGCGACGCACAATTTCAGACCTTTTGTTCCTTCATAGCATACTAAATGGAAACACAGAATGCCATGAAATTCTATAATTTAATACGTTTAAGTTTATGGAATTTACATATAAGATATCAATATGAAGTCAATCGAACTAATAGTTTGGACTGTAGAGAGGACACAAAAAAAAACAAAGTTAATGATGAAATCATAGAGAAGAATTTTAAAGTTGTCTATGGAAAACTTATCAGCTCAAAGTTTATGGATGTGGATATTTATGTGATATCAATATGAAGTCAATCGAACTAATAGTTTGGACTGTAGAGAGGACACAAAAAAATAACAAAGTAAATGATGAAATCATAGAGAAGAATTTAAAAGTTGTCTATGGAAAACTTATCAGCTCAAAGTTTATGGATGTGGATATTTATGTGATATCAATATGAAGTCAATCGAACTAATAGTTTGGACTGTAGAGAGGACACAAAAAATAACAAAGTAAATGATGAAATCATAGAGAAGAATTTAAAAGTTGTCTATGGAAAACTAAACAGCTCTAAGTTTATGGATATTTATATGATATCAATATGAAGTCAATCGGACTTATAATTTGGGCTGTAGAGAGGACACAAAAAAAACAATGTAAATGACAAAATCATAGAGAATAAATTAAAAGTTGTCTATGGAAGACTAATTAGCCCTAGGTCTATGCACTTTATGATGTAAATATGAAGTCGATCGGACTTATAGTTTGGGCTGTAGAGAGGACACAAAGAGGATAATAAAGCCGTACGCCGTGCATACAAACACATCACGACGAAACTCATTGTGTGCACTCTCCATATGATACCCGTTGAGAAATTGATGTAAAAAAATACGTTTAAAAATTGTGAAATCATGAATCTCTACTATTCCATAGTGTGGAGGGTAAAAATGCCGACTTAGACATATTATTTGATTCACAAATGGCATTCAAAAACAAACTTATATCTAACATCGTGTCATTATAATAATAACAACTATGTACTTATTAATTTTATTTTTCCCAACCACCCTCAGCTATATATCTTCTATTTTTTTTATCATGTACACACACATATACACACCTACTCTCACACACACACACACACACACATACCCACCCACCCACACACTCAAACTCTTTCTATATCTCTCTTTCACACACACATTTTCACGTGCACCAACACTAATTCACACTTTTTATTGTCTTCTTTTGATATTAGGTATAGTAAGTAAGAGGTACATGTCTTAATAACAATTTTGCTTATTTCCCTTTAATATGTAGGTACTGTGTGCTGTCCTTTGTAAAATAAAATACATAAATAAAAGATTGACGATAACTTTTTGTAGATAAGTTGTTTTGGTTCGTCATATCACTATGTATCATGATTCAGAAAATAGACAAACAATTATAATTTGAATGATATTATATCTTTATACGTATTTATACGTTTATGAATGATATCAATTCATTTTGACAAAATTATGTAATTTTTGTTTATTTCAATTTAATTTATTTATTTATCTTTTTGTACACAATGTAAAAAATATATTGTACACTGGAAGGCTTATTGCCAATAGGCAATTTTTTCCTACCAACCATACATTTCTGGTCAACGAAACGGTTCAGCATTTAAAACGTTCGACTTAAATACTCAAAGCATTGCTTTGAATTCAACTATATTATTTAATTTTAACAGTGTGAAAGTAAAAGCAAGATCCTTTGTAGATATTAACTTCATTTATTCCAGGAGTCACATTCAGATGAAGAACTGATCCACGATCTACATAGAGAATAAAATAGAGAAGAATAAAAACTTTATTAAAAATATATAATTGAAAACGGCAACTGTGAGTGGACATTATCCATGTTACAAACTGTTATTATTGTTTCATTAGTACTGCTCCTTGGCCAATTCATAGGTAGGTACTTTGTCAAATATTAATTTAACACGCACCCAATAACAATTTGTCACATTTTGGAGACCTACGATATTAATAATAATCGTCGGACGGACCCAGACTAAAAACACAATTAAAAATTGTGTCTCCAAGGGGAATCGAACCCGGAACATTTGGATTTGCAGTCAGACATCTAACCAACTGAACAACCAATGTCGAGTTTTAAAATAATATAATACAATAAGTTGTAAATATTACTTTAAAAAATACCTTTTAAATTAGTTTTTATTTCCAACTACACACCTACCCAAGGATGTTATATCATTGTATCACATGTACTTTACTTTTTTATATTGATTTTCCATCCCGTCACGATATCTATTTCAAAGTTTGCCCGCTTTCTGCTGCATCGTTCATAATTTTCCCTTACTTCTTTTTACCGTTTTCATGTTTCACGTAAAGTGCACATTAAGCTCTCACGTGCTGCTATTTCCATAAGGAGAACAGTTTGATAAAAAAGTTCATGTATCTATTTGCTGGTATATGCTGTAATCATGTCATTTGAGCTTTATCCCAACGGCACGGGGAGACGAGAAAAGCATGAACAAAAAACGACCCCGAATCAATCAGGAACTACCTCTATTGCTGTGTAGATACGACAGTGTTGTGATGGATTGTTTCTTTTGACTTTTTTCTCGACGTCGCATTGAGTTTCGTCCTCTGTCTCATTTGAGAAGACAACTGGAGTATAAATATTGAGTAGTTCTTGTGACGGTCCGATGATTTTAGCTTGACGTGGGAAATTGTCTGAACTGGGTGGAGTGAGCGAGGTGTTGGGGGGTGTATAGAAGAAGATGAGGGGCCATGGATTGGAAAGGAAGAGAACACACGAAGGATCATATCCCTTTTTCAATACAAAACAATGTCTAACCCGAGATGTCACGCAGTAGGACGATTTACAAATAAACCAATTGCGAGAATTCAATTTAGTGAAAATGTCCTTACGTATACATATACAAATACATTCATTTACAACAAACAGAACTAATTATAATTCTAAAGTAATGCAGTAATGCAATATGCATGAATTGGATGGGGAGGTTGTAGTATGACTGTTCTGGATCCACTTTTAAAAATTCAAAAATCAATAATACGAATAATTCTCATGAAACCATTCAGATATCCCAGTAATCTATTATTCACTGATTTTAAAGTCTTAAATGTCAGACAACTATATATTATTAGCAAAATAATCCTACATACTCACAAACATAGACAGGAATACCCAATTGCTAGCCATTCTTATTCCACCCGTAATTCTCAAAAGTCAACTATTATAAAGAAAAAAACAAACACTACTTTCGCACAGCGTAATTTTAGATTTCTTGGCCCAAAAAAATATTCAATTTTCTACCTGATAACTGGAAACAGTTGACAAGAAATGTGCTGAAAAAAACAATAATTCCTTGGCTTATATCCATAGGTGTAGATGAATCAAATAATAAATTGACTTCATTTCTAACTTAATTGGACCTGAAAATTTGTTAAATTTACCTTATTTTTAGAATCATTATTGTATGTGTGTGTTGTGTTGTGTTGGTTATTGCTACTATAGTCGCTATTCCTATCGGACGTCCTACAACAGGTTCACCTAGTTGGGCGTCCAACGTGTCAATATTTTTTATACAGCGTACAACTCGGACAAATTTACATGTAAAACTGTACCTACTTTGTTAATGTACTAATATATTTTGTTGTTATAATTCTTGTTGTGTTACTTACGCTGTTTTATGTCTAATAATACTATGTAAAAATAAAATAAAAATAAAAAAAAAGTTTTTCTGTTAACAGTGGAAATGGAACTTACACTTTTCATTTTAGACCTTGAAAATGCCGAGTCACCTCGGCGAAAACGTTCTGTCACTGTAATCCAATTTTGAGGAAAAATACTTTGGAATATTCTTATTTGGTAAGTAAATATTTAATAGGTTTATATTTTTTTATAATTCAAAATTTTTTGACTGTAGATTACTTCATAGATAGCAATTGTCTTACTAGGACAATAATGACAGTCTAGGGCTACGTGCAGCTCGAACACTCGACGTCGAGTGTCGTATATACCTGAAGTTGCAGCTTATGGCGTTTTTCACACCAATCTCACTGAACGCTTTCGAGCAGCGTTTCAATTTGAACGCAGTCGTGGGCGTTTTAAATGTCATTTATCATACACGGTTTTTTTTAGGTTACGTTTTCATCGAAAGACAACAATTGGGCAGTTGAGTAAACAATGCTCTCTGACCTTTTGTTGGAAACTTTTGAAAGATATTTTTCTTAAATTAACTTCTTCTTCTTCTTATATTATATCGTAGATCTGTTTTTCGAGAAAGCTATTCCTGTGAAGCTGAGGTCCAACAATCCTTCCACAACTTAGGTGGTCTTCCGGGGAGGCGATGCCCTGGTGGGATTTCGTTTGCCGCTATGGATGGGATTCGAGATGCGTCCATCATGTTGATATGGTTCCTCCAGAATCTTCTTCTAGCTCTACTCCATCGTATGATGTCCTCGGTCTCACAGGTCTGCCTAATGTCGTCATTGCGAATTCTGTCCCTAAGCGTCTTCCCTGTGATAGCCGTTAAAATCTTAATATCCGATGTTCGTAGGAGGTTTTTAGTTCTGGTCGTGTCGGCTCTTGTCTCCATCGCATATGTCATGATTGGTCTAACATGTGTCTTATAAATTCTGATCTTACTATCCGTTCTTATGTGTTCAACTTAAATTAATCTCAGTGAATGCATATTGTCACAGATATTACATCAACTGGCATAACATACACCACTAATAACGAATTTTACACCCGACGATTTTACAGAGCGTTTAGAGCGTACCTACACTCGACTTTCAAACTGAACGCGATAGAGTGTTTTTAGAGCGTCTGTTTCCGGCCATTCTGAACGGCTTAGAGCGTCGCTATGTGCACTCTGCGTTCATTCTTAACGCAGCCTAGACAATGTCCTAGGATAACGAAATAGCTATTGACGCAGTTTATAACAAATGTAGAATCTAAATATTATAGTGCTTTTACTCATACTGCAGATGTGCGGGTGTGCATAAGTTTACCAAAGGAAACACGACATATGCGTGTATTCGCACATCTGTTGCTGGTTAACTCACAATGTGGGAAAAGACGTTGTTGTATGAATGACTGAATGAATACTCATATTCGACCCAATACAGTGATTATAATTAACAAGCATTCATATTTCATTAAAGAATGAACATAAAAATATATTATTTGATCACATTGGTCCTATGGTGGCAAGTCTACCTACATATATAATGGGCGAGTTTATTTGCATCCATTCATGAAAATATATAAAGAGTCAAATAAATTGGCCGCTTCGGAAATCGGAAATAAAGTTTATTGGCATCCAAAGGGTCCTTGGCAGGGTCAGGAATGGGATTGGATGAGTGAAGGTGGATGGATGAAGGGTGAAGGGCGAAAGGGTGGAAGGTGACAGAGATATTTGGATCATTTCAAGCAAATGGTCACAGTATTATTAACACGCGCCAAAATATACTTTGACAGGTGATCCTATTTTCACTGGAACGGCTTTCGTTTGTTTTTGAAATATAATCACACACAGATAAACATTGATAGATTATTGTGAGAGTCCTTTTGATTGCACAAGAAAGATAACTCATTTGTATGGATTATGAAATATTTAAACAGAATAAATTTAAAGTCGGACTTTATACAGTTACAACAGATCCTGATCCTGTGGATTTTTTATTTTTGTTTTATTATTTTAAATAACAAAAACAACATTTGATAGTTTGATTACATGAATTAATAATAAATATATTTATTATTTATTTATTTATATAATTAATGTACATGTGTACAAAGGCAGGTTTATTGCCATAAGGCAATTTCTTCCAACCAACCCGAGCAACGTGAAGTCTCTTAGTTAAATTGGTACAGTACTAATTAAGTGAGAAATAAATTGATAAAAAATAATATAAAAGAGTAAGAAATATAAAAAAAAATTACATAGAGAAAAAAAAATGAAAAGAGAGTTTAAAAATAAAAGAATAATAAAAATAACACTGATCATAGCAATGAGGAAAAGGAGGTTACGGAAGGATATAGAAGGAATTTAGGAACTATTTGACAAATAAAGTTTTTTTAGTTTACCTTTAAATATTTGAATGGATTGAGATGACGTTACTTCATCACTTAGTACTTTATAATATTTGCATTTAAATAATGGTGGTGTAAGTTTTGTACGTCTTATAGGTATTTAAATTCAATAAGTGTGAGTATATCGGCGGAGTCTATATGGTTATTTAAAACATTGTAAAGAAATGATATATCAGTCATTGTTCGCCGGTTCGCTAAACTTTGAATATTATTAACGGTTGTATTATTGTTGTATTTATAGTTGAGTCGTTTAAAGTATTCTGTACTGGAAACAGTGGTTATTTAGCAGTAATTTTATATACCTACCCACACAAAGCCTTTGTGGGAATTTTGGTCTTAATGTTATTTTGCTTTGTACATAATATGTCTCAAATTTTGTAACATGCGTCAAAATTGAAATAAATTAATACATAAATAAATTGGAACACAATTGATACGTAAAATTAATTGGCATTATTTGTTAAAAACAAGGACAATTCTATCAAAGTTTTTAAAATCAATATTAGGGATTGCAATTCAGCATCGTTTTAAATCGAGCATTATTTTTGCGGATATTTCTAAAAAAATGCTGGATACAGCAATTTGCGGATTTTTATTATTACTTTAATATTCTCATATGTTATTATCTCACGTATTATATAAGTAGGTATATTTTCGTCAGTTGAAAATAGTATGAAAAATCTCACTTCATTGTTGTCGTTATTTGTCTTGTAAAATTATTATATTGATTAAAAGTTTTGTACATTTTTCTATGGCAATGTTTTTTTTTTCAAATATAGCAGAAAAATTGTAATAAAAGAAATTTTCGGTTGTCAAAAGACACGATGAAGATTCCATGTTAGAGTTGTTATAATCCTACATGTAACTAAGGCAAAGGTGTTTCAACAAATATTAAAGTAAAAGTATGAAAACAAAATTTTGTTTTCATAGAATTTTTCAACCTGGGCTTTTTGACGGAAATGAAATAATCAAAAGTATTGCACAATTATACGAATAAATGTATTTACACATTTACTTATTGATCTTTGTTAAAAAATCCCAGCCTTAGCATTTTATTAAATCAACTTAGACTATTGCTATAGGGCTATTATTTGGACATTTAATTACTTGCGAATTCGCAGAGCTGGATCCAGTAAGCCAAACAATGTCCTCGATCCAATTGGATTGTAGTATGCGGGATCCAGCAATTACAATACCTTATCAAGATTTTATTCTTTTGATGAATTTTTAATTGAATTTGGAGTCTGTTTGAGTAACAAACATTTTATTTTAAATATCTGTTTGAAATGAATCAATGTACAAGTTGCCACTAGATTCATGGCGTTGATCGTCTCTCGAAACTGACCTGAAATCATATGGCGAGAATTGTGAAATCACCGGACGTCAAATTTGGATCTTGTGTGTCCAGATTAAAACAAATAAGTAATAATTATTGTTACAAAAGTAAGATTTCGTTTTCTTTATTGTTCATAAATTAAATTCTTCAATAAATTATCAATTTCTTTTGCAATTTAATCATCGTTTGGTTGCTTCTGTAGATTCTCAGTTGCTCAATGTTCCCTTTGAGAAATTTCAAATACCTTTGTTTAAAAATGTATAATCTCAAGGTATTGTAGTTGGATAACAGAAAGACCAATCATTCGAATGTCAGTACCAGGAATTCCCCCTTTGTCTTTAATATGGTCTAAATTGAATTTGATTGAAGAGGTTCATTATAAACATCATTAGATTGTCCCCAAGATCAATTATAATTACTCATGCGACCTAATTCTCTTTTTGGAAAACTAATTGGTTTATCTGCGGTATTAAATTTGATTGTTATAAAGTTTATTGAGTTTAATGAAATATCCCACTTCAACAAAGAATATAATATGAGAGATAAAATTTATTTTCAATTATTGAGGGTGTGAAAGTAGCTTGCGCAATAAACAAAAAAGTGTTTTCAATTTGTTAGTAAGGTTACTTTTTGGAAGTGTTATGGTCAATGACCATTGGTCACGAAAACAAATCATTATTTTAATAGTATATTAGATAATTATCTGCTTATTTTTTTGTTTGAATAATGAAAATAAAACATTGATTAATTACACACAATTTCTGGTGGAATAATTTAATAACATATTTATGAATTGAGAGCACACTGCCCTCTAGATTTTTCTTGGAGTTCGCATTAATCTTTTCACCCTAAAATTCACCTCTTAACCCAGCAAAATGTATCTCTACAGCTTCTCCTAACAGATGTTTGGCAGTGCGCAATCTCTAAAGTGGCACTTTGACAAAACGTTACCAATACTAGTGGTATAAATATTTGAAATTGTATCTTGGCAAAAATTTGCCATTTATTTGATTTTGTCAGAATTAGATAGCTCGTAATTGAAAACGCTGTTTGTTATATTTTCTACATCGTTTTATATGGTGACTCGAAACTTCTAGATTTTAGACAAATTATATTAAAATAAAATAAAACGTATTTATAATTTTACGACTTTTAATTATTGATGGAATTCCGTTATCAAAATTATTAAAGTACTTAAAATAAGTAAAACAAAATACTAATTTTTTACTTTTTCCACTTATAAATATACTTGACCATTGACGCGTTTTTCTCAAAGTGCATCTACAGAATGGTGTCAACTCGAAACTCGTCAACGGTCAAGTAAAATAATACTGTTTATGAAAAATAATATGAATAATCTTGAATATTAGAGAACATAGAATAATTACACGGAATATCACTTAAGGCAACTTATTGGGGAAAATACTCGGTAAGGCCAAACGCATATTATCTTATAGGTCCGAAAATATTTTAAAAACATTCAAACGATAATATGAATGCAATATAGAAATCATCTTTGGCTTCTGAATCTGTGACGGGAACAATCCGACCGACTTAAAATTCAAATATATCACAGATAGACGCTCATAAAGATGGTATTCTCATAATTCACCGCGTAATATTTTACATACTTAAATTATAATGGAGTTATTATTAATCAAACATAAAAAAGAAATATATAAACACTAGTATTACGTAATATAATAAAATATAGATCCCCTACAGGGGTAAGTATTCGTCTACCTAACGGGGAAACTATATTATGAAATTGAATTGTAAATATATAAATAAATAAATAATTCTACCAAGTATGTGAAAGAGAGACTGCCGTGCCAAAAAACTGCAATACATATTGGCGGGAAAATATGATTATAATTCTTTATTTATTTAAATTAAAAAAAATATGAGGACTGTGTACTAATAAAATAGAAATAATTTATTACTGATGATTAACGGAAGCTCGAAAATGCTTTAACATTAAGGTTAAAATTATGTTTAGCAAAGTTATTGTGTTTTGTTTGTCGATCGACAATTCTTGATAGAACTCCATTGTATCTTGATATATTATAAATATAAAAAAAATACTTGGTATTAATTCTATTGTAATTTATTTGATTATCGACGCGTTTCGTGCAAGGTACATCGTCAGAATAACCGGTGACCCAACTACTTTCATTGTATTAAAACGTAGATTTGTATAGATTCATTTGTATTTATTTTACAACTTATTTTTCAACCGTTCAAAAACCGACATTTAAATACACCTGTCATGTAAATTTTGCATAAAACCACTGGTCTCAGTCTTGTAGAGTATTATACTGACGATGTGCCTTGCACGAAACGCGTCGATAATCAAATGAATATCAATAGAACTAATACCAATTATTTTTTTACTACATTTGTAATATATTTTATTTATTTATTTATTTATTTATTTTTCACACCTTTATCACAAAGACTATTATGAAGATTACTGCTGCCCAACTAGGTAACCCTGTTCTAGGGCTAGCAGTTTACAATTTTACCAAGCCAAATATTTGACATTTTGGTTATACATAGTTACATAGAGCGGACACCAGACATCACAACACAGTAAATTACAATATTACATAGTTACCAATATCTCAAACACAAATGTATAAACTGATACAGTAAATTTTGATATGTTATTATTCTAATATTATTTCTACCATAATATGCATACCCGTTGTTGTCATTTATGTTATGTAGCAGTTTGACATTAAAATTTGCTCTGTGGTCTTCTCAACGTATATACTCAGTAACAATATTATTTGACTTGAGTCACAAATCAAATAAAAAACAAAATCAAGATTTCTTCTTTGAAATAAATCTAATAAAAAAAGAGAAATGTTTTAGAGTTTATTTGTCTTAAAATAAGATGCAATGTAAAGACAATCCTCGAACCAGCTTGTGTAGCGTGTAGTTATATTATTTAATATTATTTCTCAGAATTATTGTTGGATGTTTTATATTTGGGCAATTTCTGTCCTTCCGTAATTCCCTATATATTTTTTTATTCTTGTTTTAAATAATGTATGTGAAGTTATTACCTTGAGAGACATAAGTAAAGTATTATAAATTCGTGGAGCGATAAATGATAAATGATATCTACATAAAGTTATTGTGAATTTTTTTTATATGCTTTTAGAAAACATTATTAATAATGATCTACAACTCTATTAAAAATTTATTCTGAATTTATTAATATTAATCTACTCCTCCTTAATTTGTATTTATTTGTTTCTTACTTGTTGGGTTTTCAATTTGGTGCACTTATGTCTTTCTTTTTCTCAATATTCTGCTCTTGTGTAAAAGTTCAATGATTTTTTTATATTATTATTATTATTTTTTTTAATCACTATTGGAAATTCTCAATTTTAACTAGAAAGTGTAGATTGACTGCGACATGCATATCCTTGTACTTGCCAAGTATTGTTACTATCGACTGCGGGTATAATATTTGGTAGCACCGCTGTCAGTCTGCTGATTCATGTAAACTTATTGATGTTTCGTATATAAATATGTGTATGTATATTTTTCATATATAATTTGAATACTTTATATTTTTTGCACTTGTTTCCTGCCTAAGCAATTTGCTATATTTATTTATATATTATATATTATTTTTATTTATATATTATTTTTCGGGCAATTAACAGGTACTATGTCAAATATTAATTTAACACGCACCCAATAACAAGTTGCCACATTCTGGAGACTTACGATATTAATCGTCTCACAGTTCCAGACTGAAAACACAATTAAAAACTGTGTCTCCACCGGGAATCGAACCCGGGACCTTTGGATCAGTAGTCAGATACCCAACCAACTGAGCCACGAAGGCCGACTTTATTTTTATAAATAACTAATTTATAAAAATAAAGTCGGCCGAAGATTTTATTTTTATAAATAACTAATGTTACTAACGAAATAATTTTGAATATTTTTAATTGGTATACCCACAGACAGGCTATGCCTTGTGGGATTTTTGTGTGTACGGTTGATTTATTATTATAATTGATATTATGTTTATGTATATTGTATGTTTACCGTGTACCAAATCTTAAATAAATAAAATAAATAAATAAATAAATAAATCTTAAGGGTTATGCCAGTAAATTCTTTACGTTTATAGATTAAGTGTTATGAAATGAAAATAAACACAAACAATTTATGCTTTGAGGGCATAGGGTGTGTCATGCTTTAATATATTATAAAGGCATAATTTTATTTTTCGATAAAACCCTTTTGACACGAGCCCTTCGTGCTTTCCTGGCATGCAAAAGGGCGTGTGAGTTGAACTGCCCTGTACCTAAATCCTTAACAAGAGGTGAAAAAAAAATTCCACAGAAATTATTCCGGGCCGAGGGTATGAAAAATGACAATCCTTTTCCCTTTTCCGGGAGGCTATTTCTGTGGTTTTACAGGTGCCGTTAGTCGATCTATTTCAACTCTAAATAATATATTCTATCAAGTCTTTAGATCTTATTTTGTAAACTCCTGCCTCATACGAATCTAAGCCGTAAATTTATTCATAAGATATTTCACTGAGAAAACCCAAATAAACAGCCGATTTCGTTTTTTAGTTCTTGGTTAAATCTCAAGTTGCTTTGTTAATATTTTTTTACTTAAATATGTTTGAATGCGGTGTAAATGTAGCTAAGCTTTGTATTGGAATGGATATTATATTATGATTTAGTCCAACATAGCGAGATGGCGCTTTAATTAATAAGGTACTCTCCACGGAAAAGGGAAATAAACGCAGATATTTTTTACTTGAAACTTGTAAATATTCAACATCACACATTAAACAAGTAAATATACTTAGGTACTATCAAACATATCTTTTTTTTTTTTTTTGTTTAAGGCAATTCACCCTGTAAAGAGTGCTATGTGCCACAAACATATCTTAATGTACTGGTAAATAATTATATGAAATTTGTTGAGGCATCATTAAAATTCGCGTCAACTGGATCTCTAATTCATCAATATAATATTTAAATACAAGTATATGAATATTCAAGATAATCTACAAATAAATAGAGAGAGATTTACATAACATAATCATTTTGTTTAAGGACTTATTTAGCGATTTTGTATTCAATTTTGATACATTTTCAATAAAGTAAATCTACACAAAAAATAAAGTAAATTGAAAGAAGAATAACTTACGCAACTTGATAACACTTTTAATAGCCCCATACCGAATTCCCTGAAGTCAAGGGTGTTTGAGCAGTGCGTTTTGCAAGTATTCACTTATATCATGGAAACTACGACCTTTACCAAATTGTCTGCCAACACAAAGAAAAATGTAAAGGATAATGTTGGTCATAAAACTGGAAGATAGGAAGAGGAATGACTGGATACACAATCAGACCAAACTGTCTGATGTGGTTGAGAGAATAGCCATGCAAGAGATGGACAGGACACATATCAAGAATGACCGACAATAGATTGACGAAAAGACTGGTGGAGTGGAGACCGAGAGGCGACAAAAGACCACAAGAGTGACCACCTAACAGATGGATGGACGACATTAAAAGATTTGTTGGACCACAGTGGATGGGAGTCGCACAGGAACGGGAGGAGTGGAGAAAGAGAGGTGAGGCCTATGTCCTGCAGTGGGCAAACACAGGCTGATGATTCATAAAATATAATAATAATATTTATTGCCAAAATTATTCCTTTTGTTTGAATTTTTGAACATTTTTTTAAAGATTTTGTTTGAAATTAAAGTTTTTGATAAAAAATCGTTGAGAGTGAAAAAATAATACATTTTAATTGATAAATCAAAGCTCATTGCACTGTTGTGAAATATGCGATATTTAAACAATCAACTAGCTATCACTGCTAGTCCTTGAACAGGTATTCCCAATTTGGCAGCAGTTATATGTTTTGTCACATTTGTGATAAAGAATAAATAAATAAAAAGCTGTTCGTGAAACTAGTATATGAAAAATTATAACAAGTATTGCTTTCCCAAACCAGCTGGAAACAGGTAGTAACTGAAAGAGATATGAGAGGTTAAAAGTATAGAATAGAGATTTCTCGGGTGACGCAATTAACCCTACTTCACCAGTGACTCTTTAACAAATTTCTCTATTCTCAGCTCCCTATCTTCAAACCCCTTTTATACACAAAACCTTTTACTTTTTCCTTATCATAAATCATTCATACTTTCATCTAACAAGGATCGATTGATAGTTTGTGAACCACACGTTCACACAGTTAACGAATGTTTTTTTTATTTCGATAAGCACACAAACAAATCAATATAATATTATTTTTTTAAAAAAAGTCCAACTGTCGATTTGTTTAAGAAGGAATTTTTTCTCTTCAAGAATCGACTTTAGTCCAGTGTGAGAGACACCAACTCAGAGACGACAAAGAATGTATGCCTATGCCTTTGTCTTTTTGTCTGTGTGTTCGTGTCCGTCCCCCCTTATAACTTTTGATCAGTTTGATTCACAGAGCCTAAAATTTCAAAAATTATAGAACATATTGGGCTTTTATACACAAAACTTTGAATTTTTGTTCCAATCATTTTTTTTTGTGACAAATTTCACATCACAGCAGTACCCATGTACATCTCAAACTTTTCCCAACATTTTTCGTAAAAATTGAATTTAGTGACACATCGTTTCATACAATTTTTATGGCGCAATACACAATATCTACGGGGACTCTAACAAGTTTGATACTTAATCTTATACCATCACGCTGTTTACATATTTAAGGTAAGAAAAAAGACTGACTATACTGATAAACATGTTTTTTATAGAAAACAAAATTTCTTAAAATATTCAATAATTTGGATTTAAGGGTTTATATTTTGTTAAGAATTTGGTAATATATACTTTTGCTATCGACAGTTGGATCTCTTGTGTTCATGTAACTAGTATATTAGAATTTATCACCTAACAAGCTTCCAAATATTAACGATAAACAGTTCCTACTAAAATTGGATGGATGTGTAAAATTCGAAATATGGACAAAATAATGAACACCAAAGATTAAACACAAAACGAATAAATTAACAAGTTGAGTTCGACAAGTGAGAGAATGTGGGTGACAATTTTATTCTGCATGTTTGTAAACACGCAATATGCTATACAACGGCGAACGTAAATTGAATTTATTGGTTGATTTAAATCACAATATTTTTCTGTCTATGCACAGGTGACATCACTCGCATTCTTTCGATTGCCGAGCTCTAACGTAGTAGGTAATCAGTTTTTATTAAAATTTTTGTTTATAAATATTTTGTGGTTATCAAATAATTCATACAATGAATATATTCAATAAAATGAACAAATCAAGTAACAGATAATGCAAATCAACTTGAGAAGTGGATGTGGGCTGCGCAGAGTGTAAATTAATGTTTTTTTGCTTGTTTGTTATACATAAGTGCAAACCGCCCTTCCTCTACGATGAAAATTCTCAATTAATTTGCAGGAAACTATTAGAATCTGACTGACACCTCTTTGAACCCAGTAGAGGAATAACATAATGGAGTTTAAGATTCATTCATACCATCACGGCATATAATACAATGTGTGGTAAGCAGCGATAGGTGTATGGATGTGCATTACTTCCATTTGAGTTGAAATGTTTTTCCCCACCACCCACCAGTTCAACTCATGGGGGCTCCTTGCACAACTCTGAAAAAACACACGAAGGACTTAAGAAAATTCCGGAGAACTCTAAAACCTTGCTGATACTGCACTTAAAGTTCCAATGAGAGCTGATTATGAGAAAACACCTGGTTCACCGTTCACTGAAAGTGACGATAAGAGTGAACCATATTTTTACAAAACTTTTTTGAAAGCCTTGAAGTTGCTCTTATTGGCTACAAGGTCCGTGTGTCCAATGGGTCCAAATAAATTCCTATTGACATCGCTGTAGAGTTACCGATAGAATTTTGATACGGAGAAGTTTGTGCAACTCCAAAGGATATTTTTATTGACAAACTTTTTTAAAATCTCAAAAGAGACGAAGTTGGGATATTATAGAAGAACCAGGAACTAAAGGTACTTACCGGGCTTACGACCTGTCATCGGCTGGTTATCGTGATCACTTTATTCGCTTGCGAAACGTTCACAATTATGCATTCTTATTGAGTTCCCTTATCAATGTAATTTTTGAATGTTCTATAAATATATTTGAATAGTTTGTAACAATTCACCTGCAAATAAGGAATTATGCTATTGCCATCTATGAAGTAACGGTGAAACATTTTTTGTAACGCCATCTATTGAGAAATTAGTTTATTTGTAAACAATGAAAGCAACAGTCCTTATAAATGAGGAGACGGTGTCTCGAACAGATGTCACCCCTAAACTGCGCCAGAAATATATTTCATTTTTGGCTTGTTTACCTACTCGTACCATTGTGTATGTAAATCGAATAAATATAATATATATTCGAAATATGTATTCGATTTCCATAGAATATGTTCAGAAGTTAGGGGGGGCAAGTCTGGTCTAATCGGCGAAATCAAAACCCTCACGATTACCCATATCATGGATATAATTATTATATGGCGTTCTATAATATATTAAGATATCATAAAACTGCATATGATAATTATATCCATGATATGGGTAATCACGTGGGTTTTGATTTCGCCAGTTGGACCAGACTTGTCCCCCTGATCAACAAAGCTGACATGATGACTACTGAGATGAACTATATAGGTATTACAATATAAAGTATTTTTTTAAGAACTATGTGCAATGATATTTTGCCTCTTGTATTTTCGATTACCTGGCTCTTATAAGACACCCGAAAATGATGATACCCTATAGAAAAGTGTGGAAGCACTATTCTTAGCCGGAGCCTTTTACAATATCAAGATATCACGATGACTTGTTATTTAAAGAATTCAAATTTCCCATTTAAATAAACATAATAGGTATGGTTGAATTAATTAAGATACTGAAATGAATCAAGTAGACTGTTGGTCTAAAAAAACGTCTAAAACTACTTGTTTGAAATTAATAATTATATTTTCCAACTGCGGTATCTTCTCGGAATCATAAATTATTGCGGCTACCCACCATCCCCACCCCTATCTCCGCCATCATCCCAACCCCTCACCCCTAAGCTCAATTAGCATGCACTTCCACCCCTCATATTAAATTATTCCCGGTGACTTATCATTTTAAAGTGTCCGTCCGCCCCTGAGGGCTTTCAAACTCAAAACGAATGATGATTCATTTAGCCACAGTTTATTGAAAATTCCTACAATTAGTAAGAAAAAAATAAAAAAAACGATTTTTTTAAATATTGCTATGAATACTAGTTATTGAATTTTACACATTTATCGTTCAAGTTATTGAATTTTACACATTTATCGTTCACTTTAGTTAGCAAAAATTTTTTTCGCACAAAATCGAAATTCGAAAAAGACTAAAAATGTTCCATCCTTTTATCGATTTTCCAAAACTTACGAAGACATTTAATTTTTGAAAATTAGTATACTTTTTATGCTGACTTCAGCGGCCTTATTCGTGACGTTCGAATCCATTATCATAGTCAAACTTTCGCTAAAAAACCTTGGGCCTGGGCCAAGTTGAAAACGCTTAATGATATCGCCAAACGCTATATTTTTTTGTATGGGATTTGACGTTCGTTGTAGAATTTTTTCCTTCAATAACAAATAACAAACGTCAAATCCCATACAAAAAAATAGCGTTTGGCAATATCATTAAGCGTTTTCGATTTGACTCAGGGGCCTTAGGCATTTATAATGGAAAATAAGTCAGTAGGTAGGAATGTTCTAATGATAATTAAAATTAGTTCATTTATACCATACCTCCATGGCATATTCCACAATGTGTGGGGTAACCAGCGTCAGAAGTGCGGCTGTTAATTACCTTATAAAAGGAAGCACGAGCCATGGGTCTATTCATACAAACCGGTCTTGTCTCACCTAAAAAGACAAAATTTATAATGCTGTCTAATACTTAATTCAGAATCTACGCTTATCACGACATATATTAGGTTCTAAGCGTAGATTGAAATTGGATTTGGAATCTAGTTTCGAGAGTAATTTTTCCGCGCTATTTATAATCGGAATTAAAAAAAATCATATACCAAACTGTATACTAAATGTACATGTGGTACTGAGGTACGTAGACGGATGAATTGGTTATGGATGAAAGAGACATGTATAAATAGCGCGTAAGATGGTAGGGAACTCATTCTGCATACGGCGCAGTAGGTAGAACATTGAAGGTAATTGTCATATTGTTAATATACATATGTTATTGATAAATATGGAACTATTATTTGGAGTGTCAACCCTTTAATAATATATGAGTTATCATTAAGTAGATATTTGAGCACAACTCCCAACATAGTATATCGCAATAAAATGTTATTATGTTAGTATTAGTTTCTTAATCAAAAATACATGAGTATTTGTATTTGATTTTTTTCTCATTTTTTATATCTTTTGTTACATTATTTTTATTTTGTATTTTTCAATGCTGATTTTTGTTTTTTTTTATATGTAGGTACTCACTCTCTCACACACACCAAGTACATATTCATATACACACATACAATCCTTCTCCCTGTTTCCTTTCTTCCTCGTTTCTTACTGACTATCCCGTTTTTTTCTTCAATTTTTGTTTCAATGACATATTTTACATAATCAAATTCAATGGTGAGTCAAGGTAGGTGCTCCTTCTTGTAAAAAAATGAACTATCGTTTTATTACTATGTAGTACGTGTAGGCACTCACCTTTAATTTTTTTTAAATATTCTCACATGTTGAAAAATTACCGTACACGCTAATTACTTAATCTTTCCCCTTAGCGCTTTTGTCCCGTTTCTATCGGGATACGCTTTGACCATGATCCTGGAATTGGCGAGTCTAGTTATTATATTGAAGCGACTGCCATCAGACCTTCGTAACCCTTAGAAAGGGGAACCAGACAAATTGGATCATGGCTACACATAGCTAGTGATATAAATCCGCACATCGATTTTTTAAAAATCCAGAGGTGCGTGCCCAGCCCGGGTTCGAACCGTCGACCTCACACATGTGAGGCGATGACCTTACCACTGGGCTATCACCGCTCTACGCTAATTACTTAATAATATTACTTAATTACAACTAATGAAAATAGTTTTTGAAAGATGTTTTTTTCTGGTTTTCGAATGAATAATTGTGAGAAAATTTTTCGGTCCTCTCTGCGATCAAGGCACGTGAAGATCAGGTACAACCACGAGCTACAGAGCCTATTCAATGAACCAAATATCGTCCAAACAATAAAAATAGGGAGGCTCCGCGGGTTAGGACACGTGCATCGTATGGAAGATGACCAGACACCAAAAAGAATCCTCACATTACGTCCGGAGAGAAGAAGAGGTGTGGGAAGGCCAAAACTATGATGGATGGACGGAGTCGAGATGGACCCTTAGGTAGCCGGTGTGCGGAATTGGAGAGAAAAGGCCATGGATAGGGTGCAATGGAGACGATTCCTTGAGGAGGCCAAGGCCCATCCTGGGATTGTGGAGCCACTGATGATGATGATAATGAAAATAGTTAGATGGAAGATATTGTCATTAGATTTGCCATAGTGCACCATTATTTATTCATTATGAACAGAAAGTTTTGGATTAAATAAAACATCTTTTGTTGTATGAATTATGAGGTAAGCTGAACAGTGTATTTATTATATTGTATGTACAGTTAAGAAAATGGCGTAAAAATTATTGGCTATAAATGTGTCTATAAGTATAGGAGCCATTCCTTTGTTGTTGGATCAGCGGAGAGCTCAAGTGGCTGTTTATGTGATCGAATGTGATGTTAAAGTATCGAATTACGCCATATTGTCTCTTTTGTGTTCAGAAACCATTTCTATGCTGTTTAACGCTATATTGAACTATACCAGTTACCTTTCTATATTAAAAACGTTATTTTGAAATCCTATTTTTTTTAGATTTTATTTCAGTTCGTGAGCAATGCACTAGAGTCTACAATCCGAATCTACCCGTTTGCATTCTGTTTCCGGTTGGCTCTCTGATTGGTTGAGATCTCGTAGTATTAAGTCAAATGAGCTGTGAAATTTTATATTAAATGCGAAAAATTAAAAGAATATTATATATTTAATTTATAATAATTTATAATTCAATTTATAAAGCAACTCGCTCACGCGAGTCGCTATTATTATTATACACAAACTTAAACCTAACCTAAGAATGCAGAAAAGAAACTCAGGGGCTTGACGCTACTGTGCAATGCACCCCAATATACAACATTTAAAAATAAGTTAAAAATACAAATAAAAATAATAAAACAGAGAAAAATAAGAATAAAGAACAAATAAAAAGATATATAAACATAAACATACATAACCGTAATAACAAAAAATATTCATTTAAATAAAAAGAACAACAAAAAATAATAATAACACATCAATATACATAAAAACAAATATAAAATAATATCACCGTTTAAAAATATTTATTGAAATCACTATTAAAGTTAAGTTTTAAAGTAACAGTTACGAAAATAACAAAATGAAATAAACAAATATACCAAAATAACAAATGAAAGCAACGAAAATTTTCGTAAAAGCGAGACGATTTCATTCATACCATCGTTGTATGTTTTGTGAGGTAACCAGCGACAGGTGTGCGGGTGTAATTTACCTTATAAAAGCACGATAGCACGCAAGTAGAAGCGCGATACATACTACATACGTATATTACCAATCCTCACACGCCATTGCAGTCTCATCACACCTAATAAGCCACGCATTAAAAATGAGTGATGAACCTCATTGCTGAACTATGTTATTATTTTGTCTGATGTATTTTCGATTTTAATTACTCGTGAAGTTGATAAAGATAAGTTTCAGAATTTAGAAATTTAGAATTTAGATTCAATTATTGAAGTAA
The DNA here is from genome assembly GCA_963576475.1 of Molanna angustata. Classification (NCBI taxonomy): domain Eukaryota; kingdom Metazoa; phylum Arthropoda; class Insecta; order Trichoptera; family Molannidae; genus Molanna; species Molanna angustata. The sequence continues at coordinate 35,358,982 of OY754971.1, read as the reverse complement.
TTATATTAATTTATATAAAAATTAACGAAAATTTTATACTTAACTTTGATCTTAACGAATTGTTATGATTGAATATAGATTAAGATTAAATCATGATCGAGTACCGATTTATACATTTTTAAAATTAAGACAAGATATGGAAGAATTAAGATCGTGTAATGCTGGTAATTACGAGACACCCAAAAACACAGATAAACACAACCGAAGCACTTTTCTAAGTCGGTGCTGAACAGCATTTATTTTTATTTTATATTGATTCTTTGGCAATTTTATGTAAGTATATTAAGTACATATTGTAAGTACTTTATTTTATTTAATGTACGCAAACAATTACTGGACAGTAAATCTGGTGATATAAATAACATATCACAAAAAAAAGTATGTGGTTTTATATAAGACGCAATATGTATTAATGGATTTTGTGTCCCTTGTACATTTCCGTTTAATTATATTTTATAATATAATTAAAAACTATTTAAAAATACATGATTAGAGATTGGACAATCAATTTGATTATCAAAGATAAACACTTCCATTGAATGCTTTCAATTTTCCCACTAATTGTTATTTCGCGCAATTTAAATAATGAAAGTGGAAAATAAATTAACATAACAATTGGGCCGCTATTCAAATACGGTTTTAATAAAAATAATAATTAAATTTTTGCTCCGCCAATTCGCTGTCGACCACTTATAGAGGAGCTGCGAACATAAAATTGCAATGATTTGTTCATCAAATTGAACGCAAGTTATAATAAAAGCTCGTAAACAATGCTCTTGGTGGAGGGAGAAATTTTGTACCGACACTCATTTTATTTTCTCTTTGATAAAGCAAATGACATATTATTGTTTAAACGAGTGAATTTTGGCTAGAAATTAACTCTCTTCTACATAAGTAGCCCAAAACACGCATACTTTGGCCACATATTCCGTGGTGATAAAGATGTCATTCTAGATCATGTAGTTATTATATCCATGACGCAACCCCGGAGGCCGTACAGTGGCCGACTGGATGGGAACCGGGGCTTTAAATAAATACCAATGACATACACAAAGTAAAGTAAGTACTTGTAAGTCGTAGGAAATATCGTCGAGGGTCGTTAAAAATTTTTTAAAGACATTTAGAATTCAAAGATACAGTCAACCAATTTTTTTATGTGGAGTTGTGTATAGGATTTTAATAAAAATTAATTAAGCTTAATTCTATGAAATTTGAATTAAAAACAAACTATAGTTTCATCGATGGAATAATTTCAGAGAAATTTGAAATTCTCTTTATCGTCATCATCATCAGCCTGTATTTGCAAATTGCAGGATAAGGACCTCCCCTCTCCTTCTCCACTTTTCCTTCCTTTAAAGTCGAATTTTAAATGTTTTATCAAATTGTTTTTTTTCATTTATATATTACTGTTTAAATAAAGTTAAATTATCATTAGGTACAAGTAATATTTGTATTATTAAAGTATTTGTTAAGTTAATACATATGTTTTTTGATACATTATTAATACCTACCTATTTCACTGGTGTGTGTAGATGACATAATGTAAACCAAAATTATAATCCAAAAATAAACAATAACAAATATAATCGAATAATAATTTATAATCATGTCTACCCATTGACAAAATGACTGTTATATATGTTTTGTAATGCAAATAAGGGAGAAAGAACTATAATCATTGTACTAAAATGTCGTTCGCCTTATATTCTTGTATATTAGAGTTTGATTTTTGTTGAAACTAATCCTGGAAAACGTGAAGTTTCAGTTTGGTCGGAATTCAAATGATAATTCTATGAATATTGCGTGCGGATATTTCAACGTTAATTTGAAATATTATTTTATAGTTTATAGTGCTTCAGTAGTAGGTATAGTAAGATTATTTCTTAATGGGGGGACTACTGCCAACGTACCTATTTTTCAATTTGATATAACATCATTATTTCTTACCAAATCGTTTTGAAACGAGTGGTTTGTGACACCTATCAAGAATGACCGACAATAGATGGACTAAAAGACTGGTGGAGTGGAGACCGAGAGGCGACAAAAGACCACAAGAGTGACCACCTAACAGATGGATGGACGACATAAAAAAATTTGTTGGACCACAGTGGATGGGAGTCGCACAGGAACGGGAGGAGTGGAGAAAGAGAGGGGAGGTCTATGTCCTGCAGTGGGCAAACACAGGCTGATGATGATGATGATGATGATGGTTTGTGGCCAACGCTAAACTCCTCACTAACAAGTCATTCTATAAAGTATTCAAAATTTGTAAGGAAAATTTTCAGCATTTTCATGAAATGAGTTTGTTAAATTATTTCTTTATTTACATAAATATTTTTTTATGAAAACTTGATTACTCTTCAATGCCATTTTATGAAAGTGATGTGCCTTTTTACCAATTTGAAAATAAAAAATTCAAATTTAAAGTTTCCTGAGTTTGGGGTCACTTTGAAATATTTGACAGTTAAAAAAATTGAGAAAGACTATTCATGTATAGTTCAAAATCTAATGGGGTCTAAGCGAGTATTAGATATAAATATTTGTAAAATTTGAAAATAATTGATTGTACTTTAGTCTATAATCGATAAAGTAAAATAAACACGCCGTACATAGCACACAGCACGCAGCACATTGCACACACACAGATACATTGTGAATAAAATCTCAGCATGATACAAGTTGATAATCTGCAATAAAAAAAATACCCTTAAAAATTCAGAAATCATAACTCCCCACTATAAGCCCTTGAGTTAATGAGGAGGAAAAAATAATTTAGATAGTTTGGGTATTAATAAAAAAAAAACTCAACTTTTTGATAATGTTCTGTATAAATTATTGTAGAAAAATAATGCATTAGGTACTCCAATTTTCAACGTTTATCTTATATTTTTAATAAAATATAAGGTGTAGTTGAACATATTTTTTTTTTAATTAAAGAAGACAAAAATATCTAGAAAAATATGATGTGACGTTGCATTAATGGTTCAGGTTTAGTACATAAACCTAAAAAACATTTATTTTCCATTCAGCGCCATTGCGAAATAAAAGTTTTTTTTGTTTATTAACTTAACCTGATGCATTAATGCAACGTTACATCGTATTTTTCCAGATATTTTGACCTTCTTTAATTTATAAAAAAAAAATATAATGCTCTATACCTTATAGTTTTTTAGAAATTTAAGATAAATGTCAAAAATCGGGGTATGCTTATTATTTTCCAACAAGAATATATACAGAACATAATTAAAAAGTTAAGGTATATTTTTCTTTATTAATATCCAAACTAATTAGATTATTTTTTCGAAATGATTCATTTTGTAGTAATTATGCAAATTCAAATTATTGAAAAAATAGGTACGTTTGCAGCAGTCACCCTCTTAATAACAGTAAGCAGTTGAAATTCGGATGAGCAATTTTCTGATTATGTTACAAATTCATGCTTCTATAATATTTATATATAACTAGGTATAAGCTGAGTTCCGGTAATGAAATGAAATTATATACTGTAAACTGAATGGTTAAGAAAGTACTTGACGAGAATTGGAGAAGAAATTTCAGCAGAAAAATGAATTATCCGTCTTGTTATACACCAACGACCGCGCTGTCCTAAAGCGACGTCATGATGGCTATAGTGTACAGGCGTCGCGACGCTCAAAGTTAATTTAAAAATCATCTTTCGTTATGAAAATTTCAGCCACTCCCATTAGAAATTCTTTGTTAAATTTTAATTAAAATTCAACTACAAACGATTTAATGACTTGCCTTAGTTGATGTTAACTATAATTCTGTTTTTATGTTTGTATGAAGGTTTATGTGTTTCGTTTTTGTGACTGGCGTGGGATTTTTTTAATGAGTCGCCCACTTTGAATGTAGAAATAATGGAGCCAATATTATTTTTAAGAAAATCTTATTTTATGTGTCATAGAATATTTTTTTGTTTATTAAATAAGACACTGTATAAATATTATTTATTATGTTTAGTAAAAGTAAATTGAATTACAGTGAGAGTAAATAAAAACCAATGGTTTATGTCCAACACTTTACTCCTCACCACAGAGTCACTCCACAAAGTGTTCAAATTTTGTATGAATTTGTTTTAGCATAATCATTAAAAATGAGCTTGTTAAATTATTTTTTTTTTAAATATATTTTTGAGAAAACTTGATAATTCTTTAATGGCGTTTTATGGAAATGATATGTATTTTTAACAATTCGATGAAAAATATATAATTTTTTTTTCTTTTTTTGAATATACCGATATGCCAACAGTAAAAAAGACTAGAAGAGTGAGACCTTTTATTTTCTCTGCATTTCCCAAATAAGAAAATGATGTGGTTATAATCTCGGCCTTCATGGCTCAGTTGGTTTGATATCTGAATGCTAAGCCAAAGGTCCTGGGTTCGATTCCCGGTGGAGACACAATTTTTAAATGTGTTTTCAGTCTGGATCTGTGAGACGATTAAAATCTTAAGTCTCCAGAATGTGGCTACTTGGTATTGGGTGCCTGTTAAATAAATATTTGACATACATAGTATAGTTGTCGCCAAATAACTTGAACTTTTAGCCGAGAAGGGGGACGATTTGCACGTAAGCCAACGAAGCAAAAATATATTTTTATTTTGATATGTTATAAAAATATAAAAATACTTGGTTATAGTTCTATTGTATTTATTAGATTATTGACGCGTTTCGTGCAAAGCACATCGTCAGAATAATGCTCTACAAGACTGAGACTAGTGGTTATATACAAAATTTACATGACAGGTGTATAAAAATGTTGGTTTTTGATCGGTTGAAAAGAAGTTATATAATGAAAATGAAACTATACAAAACTACGTTTTAATACAATGAAAGTAGTTGGGTCACTGGTTGTAGTCCCCTGTGTCCATTAGGTCTGTAACAAAAGAAAACGACAGCAGTAAAATTCGAAAGGTAAATAATATTGTATTTATTGGTTTATTGTTATCTTTTAAGTATGGTTAAAACCAATGTATTTCATAGATATTTGGTAGTTATATATCATTTGACTCCCAACAGGGAAAAAAATCCAATGTTTGTGTACATATATGCGATTAAAAAAATATTCGAAGCAAAAACACACAAATTTGCGCTCTGCGCAACCGGAACCTCGTTCAAGATGTTTGGCGAAAATTATACAAAATAAATAAATAAATAAAAATAAAATAATTTTCTTTACAACTTTAATAAAAAAAAAAATAAGAATTAAATATAATATAGTAAAAAAACTGTCGCTGTAATGTTGAAATTTCCGTTTGATAAAGGGTTTATTATATTTGTTTCAAATACAATATTGAAGTGCTGTTAAATATATTTCTACAGTAGGTAATATTGTATATTGTAGTGCTGCAAAGTGTCAAAAGAAATATGGGACTATGACAGTGAATGGTAGATATTGAATAAAATCTAAGATGGCGAGACAGTTATTAAATAAATGTCGTACAAGAGGATGGGATATGAAGGGGACTGGAGGGACCAGTAGTGATTGGGAAAGATGTGAGGGATGAACAGGATATATAAGGACTACAAATTGGATTAGGAAAGGCAGTGCACTGAAATAATCTTATTTCCAAGGGTGGTTTGGGTGTCGGTATTGGATATATTTTATAAGAATCTACTATAATAATTATTTTTCGATATTGAAATTATCTTGTGATGTTGCGTTACCGAATTTCTGTGATATAAAAAAGACAAAAAAACTTTATAGATAAGATAAAATTTTGACATTTTGTAAGTAAAAAATAAAGAATCGTTTTCGAAATAACCTGGAAAAACAAAGACATTTTGTCCTTTCATTAAAAAACAATCTATTATTTTAGAGAATATTTTTTATAAATTATTAACAAATATATATTTATGCAATAACTTAGTATTGAGTATTATAGGTTTCGGACGTTTTCGAAGTTATCCACTTCTTCCTATGGACAAACTTGTACTAAATCAGAATGTGTGCACGCGCTAATGGCTGTGTGACTTATTATAATTAATTATTATTGTGATTTAGTATAAGTTTGTCCTCATGTACAATAACTTTATATTAACTCATGTGTAATACGAAGTTATTAACTAACTTATTTTTATTAAGTCATGTTTAATACAAAGTTATTGTACATTTTTTATATTTCATAAAAATGTGCTACAAAGTAATAACATAATCGTATGATATATATTATTTCAGGATAAATCATGACAAAGTATAAAAAAATATAACAAATAAATTAGAAATTCTCCCCGAAAAGAAAGAAACCTTGTGCTTCGGGAAAGAGTTCACAAAACTTAAAAAATGACAATAGTGATTTTTAGACAGATTTTAACAGATTACTTAGATACTAAAATATTGTTAATTAATGATTCATCGTGTCTTCTTTACTTTCAGTCAATAAGACACTAACTTTCATACTAACAGATTACTTAGATACTAAAATATTGTTAATTAATGATTCATCGTGTCTTCTTTACTTTCAGTCAATTAGACACTAACTTTCATACTAACATATTACTTAGATACTAAAATATTGTTAGTTAATAGATTCATTTCAAATTCATCTTTTCAAATTCATCGGAATGTCGATGAATTTGAAAAGAAAGGTCTTTGAAACATGTATCCTCCCAGTGCTAACATATGGATTGGAAACAATGACACTAACTGCCAACACAATATACAAACTAAAATGTACGCAACGAGCTATGCTATTGAAACATGTATCCTCCCAGTGCTAACATATGGATTGGAAACAATGACACTAACTGCCAACACAATATACAAACTGAAATGTACGCAACGAGCTATGGAACGGCAAATGTTAGGAGTGAGCCTCCGGGATAAAATAAGAAATGAAGAAATAAGACGCCAAACAAAAGTCGTTGACATAGCAGACCGTGTTGCAAAGTTGAAATGGCAGTGGGCAGGGCATGTTGCAAGACAGGGTACCGAAAGCTGTACACCCAGAATACTAAAATGGAGACCGTGGGAAAATAAAAGATCGGTAGGGCGACCACAAAAAAGATGGGTGGACGATATCATTCCGGTTGCGTGAAGAGGTTGGCTGGGGGAAGCACAGGACCGAGAGAGATGGAGTTCATTGGAGGAGGCCTACATCCAGCAGTGGAGAGATGGCTGACGAAGAAGAAGAAGAATAGATTCATCCTGCCTTCTTTACTTTCAGGCAATTAGACCTTGACTTTCATACTAACATATTACATAGATACTAAAATATCGTTTGACGATAGATTCATAGTGCCTTCTTTACTTTCAGCCAATTAGACCTTAACTTTCATACTAACATATTACATAGATACTAAAATATCGTTTGACGATAGATTCATAGTGCCTTCTTTACTTTCAGCCAATTAGACCTTAACTTTCATACTAACATATTACATAGATACTAAAATATCGTTTGACGATAGATTCATAGTGCCTTCTTTATTTTCAGCCAATTAGACTTTAACTTTCATACTAACATATTACATAGATACTAAAATATCGTTTGACGATAGATTCATAGTGCCTTCTTTACTTTCAGCCAATTAGACCTTAACTTTCATACTAACATATTACATAGATACTAAAATATCGTTTGACGATAGATTCATAGTGCCTTCTTTACTTTCAGCCAATTAGACCTTAACTTTCATACTAACATATTACATAGATACTAAAATATCGTTTGACGATAGATTCATAGTGCCTTCTTTATTTTCAGCCAATTAGACTTTAACTTTCATACTAACATATTACATAGATACTAAAATATCGTTTGACGATAGATTCATAGTGCCTTCTTTACTTTCAGCCAATTAGACCTTAACTTTCATACTAACATATTACATAGATACTAAAATATCGTTTGACGATAGATTCATAGTGCCTTCTTTATTTTCAGCCAATTAGACTTTAACTTTCATACTAACATATTACATAGATACTAAAATATCGTTTGACGATAGATTCATAGTGCCTTCTTTACTTTCAGCCAATTAGACCTTAACTTTCATACTAACATATTACATAGATACTAAAATATCGTTTGACGATAGATTCATAGTGCCTTCTTTATTTTCAGCCAATTAGACTTTAACTTTCATACTAACATATTACATAGATACTAAAATATCGTTTGACGATAGATTCATAGTGCCTTCTTTACTTTCAGCCAATTAGACCTTAACTTTCATACTAACATATTACATAGATACTAAAATATCGTTTGACGATAGATTCATAGTGCCTTCTTTATTTTCAGCCAATTAGACTTTAACTTTCATACTAACATATTACATAGATACTAAAATATCGTTTGACGATAGATTCATAGTGCCTTCTTTATTTTCAGCCAATTAGACTTTAACTTTCATACTAACATATTACATAGATACTAAAATATCGTTTGACGATAGATTCATAGTGCCTTCTTTACTTTCAGCCAATTAGACCTTAACTTTCATACTAACATATTACATAGATACTAAAATATCGTTTGACGATAGATTCATAGTGCCTTCTTTATTTTCAGCCAATTAGACTTTAACTTTCATACTAACATATTACATAGATACTAAAATATCGTTTGACGATAGATTCATAGTGCCTTCTTTACTTTCAGCCAATTAGACCTTAACTTTCATACTAACATATTACATAGATACTAAAATATCGTTTGACGATAGATTCATAGTGCCTTCTTTATTTTCAGCCAATTAGACTTTAACTTTCATACTAACATATTACATAGATACTAAAATATCGTTTGACGATAGATTCATAGTGCCTTCTTTACTTTCAGCCAATTAGACCTTAACTTTCATACTAACATATTACATAGATACTAAAATATCGTTTGACGATAGATTCATAGTGCCTTCTTTATTTTCAGCCAATTAGACTTTAACTTTCATACGAACATATTACATAGATACTAAAATATCGTTTGACGATAGATTCATAGTGCCTTCTTTATTTTCAGCCAATTAGACTTTAACTTTCATACTAACATATTACATAGATACTAAAATATCGTTTGACGATAGATTCATAGTGCCTTCTTTACTTTCAGCCAATTAGACCTTAACTTTCATACTAACATATTACATAGATACTAAAATATCGTTTGACGATAGATTCATAGTGCCTTCTTTATTTTCAGCCAATTAGACTTTAACTTTCATACTAACATATTACATAGATACTAAAATATCGTTTGACGATAGATTCATAGTGCCTTCTTTACTTTCAGCCAATTAGACCTTATCTATAGCACACTAACAGATTGCGATAATTATAAAACAAAAGAGAGGTGTTAGTTGAAAAATATACCTATCATAATACATTATTTAAGGAAAAACACTGATGCAAAGAACGTAGACGAGCGTAAATGACGTCTCAAAGGACAGACTTACCTAGTGAGGAGTTTATAAATTGACTGAATCGTACATATTATGTAAATCTATAAAATAAATTCTCGTTTGAAAAAAAAGTGAGACCTGACAAAGAAGACAATTCTAAATTAAATGTGCAATAGGTATACAAAAGCTGAATATGTGTATTATGGTAGGAGTGTAGGTACAAGTATCTATTGTATATTTTGTATTGTGAGAAAGTAATATAAATTCATATGAGACCATTTTGAGAGCCCTAAGGCAGTGTTTCCCAATGTAACTCTTCGTAAAAAGGGTACAGAAAAGTTTGCGGTAATATATTCGTGAAATATATGTAGGTACATATATATTCGTGGAATATAATATAATATATACCGTGTGTAATATAGAGGACACTTTGTACGTTTTGTGTAACTACGCGTCCTCATCGGATGGAAATTGTAAGATTCATATCACAATAGCGCTCATTTATCGTCTTTCTTTTCATATAAAAAAGAAATTGTCCTCGTGATATTATATACCGACTATGTTTGTATCATTTGTGTCGTCAAGTTTATGAAAGTCACATTAGATATTTAAAAAGGCAAGCGAATCATGGATATTTTTTGATAAAAAAACGTAGTCAACTAGAATTATGAAAAAATTATATTTATTTTTAAGTTATTTTTTTTATTAATTTATTCAGCAACAAACAGGTACAACTACTTAAAACAATAACATTATGGTAATATAACATAAGTAAAATATGTAGTGCCCCAATTACGAGTTGCCTGTTACATTATATAATACACACATAATTAGCATATAACATGAAATAATAAAAATGGGGAAGGAAAGGAAAGGAGAGGAAAGAAAGGAAAGAAAAGACAAAAATGATACAATAATGAGAGACAATCAACCATGATACCATACATCCCGCTAAGCCAAGCACCGCCGCACGCTCATCCTGAATTTACCAAGCGATATGTTAAATATATGCCCGTGTCACGCATCTTGGCATTAAAAAATCTACCTGATCTATTCAGGAATGAGTTCCTACAGTAATTTGTGCTACAGTGGCGTATATGAAGTTGTATGTCCGGGCGTCTAGACGCTAATCTAGGAGTGACCACACCGATCCTACTACGCAGTATTGAGCTGTCAACGTAGTTATTTATCACCTTGAATAAAAATACTAGATCGAGTTGATCTCTACGCTCTCTGAGGCTGGTGAATCTGTAATGAGTCAGAGAGCATCATAGTCCCAAACGCAACTGCCATCCCGACGCAGCAACACTCGTAGAAATTTCCTCTGAATTCCCTCTATTCTCCCGATATGTACATGATACTGAGGGTTCCAGACTTGACTAGCGTATTCCAGAATAGATCTTACGTATGCTTTATATAGGACGATTACAGCTTCGTTATTCTTAAAGAATTTAGTACTCCTCAGGATAAAGCCCAGTATTTTGTAAGGTTTAGTTACTATATTATCAATATGAGTTGAGTACTGTAGCCCATTATCAAGAGTAACTTCTAGATCTCGTGTATAGTTACGCGATTCCAATTTCGATGAGCCTATGGGATAATTAAAGATAACCGCATCTTTCTTTCTCGTGAACCGTACTACATTACACTTCTTCACGTTCAGCGATAATCTGTGCTCTTCGCAGTACATGTGAAATTTTTCTAGGTTCCTTTGAATAAGAGAGCAATCGCGCACTGTCAATACTTTTGAGTATATTATCATGTCGTCTGTATAACGTCGTTAATGTATAATATGAGGGCTGAAAAAAGAGGGCTGATGTGACTACCCTGGGGGACTCCTGATGGAATTTGAATAGTCCCTGAGTTATATCCATTGACCGTTTGCGAAAAATCTGTTTAGATTTTTCGCAAACGCGACTCTCATTCGCCGGTATCGCTCTATGCTGAGCATCGTCAAAAGTCGCGTTTGCGAAAAATTTAAATAGAACATATAATTAAACAAATTTTTTTCATAATTCTAGTTTCAACATTGAAAAAAAAATAAACACAGATTTAATTGTGATATGAGAAGTGTGACTTTCATATCTATGTAAAACAAGTACTTACATAGATGTCACCTAGAAGTACTTATTTCATTTTTATTTGAATTGGTTCTATATTAAAGTTTTAGTTTTATATTTTTTTTAAAGTGACAGTTAAGATTCTAAAAAGGAGGAACTAAAAGCATTTAATGTCGTTTCTCTTTTTACAGGTAAAATTATATTTGTTATCATTATTATTTATTTATGTTTATGTTATTATTACTTTTATTGTATTTTATAATTATTTTAATAATAAATTTCTCTTTTTACAGAGCAACTATTTAATTTGCTTAATACACTCCATTATAAAACGACATTATTGTTTAACGACAAAATCAAGATACATAAAATGGTGAAACTTCATTTTGAATTTAAAATAAAAGTGATGGAAAAACAAATGTTTATAATATAATCTCAATCACCACAACTGATAACAAGGTTTTTGCTATACCAGAAGAGCTACAACCAGTGAGCAAACACAAAGAAATAATAAAAACAAGTGCCTTTATTAAAGCAAAAAGAAGTATAACAAAAAGGTATCAAGTACGAAGAGTTTGGATAACGTTAATAGATGAGTTACAAAAAACATACAAAGATGAAGATGGTAACTTACAATTTGATAATATATATTTGGAGGAAATTACACAAAATAAAATACAGGAGACAAAAATTATTGACAATTTTATAGCTCAAAAAGATATTTGTAAACCTAATAATATAAAAAAATTAGCAGTTAATTTTGCTATAGAAAATTTTACGACAAAAACTTCTAACGTATCACAATGGATAAATATTTTTGAAAGTGAATGTACTCGTTTGGAAATGGAAGAAAAAAAATATTCATATATTAATAATAATAAATATTTGGATATAATAAAAAAGAAAAAGGATGAAAGTAATGATGAATATAAAATAAACTTTAATGAACATATAGAAGTAGACAATTTTGAAATTTCAATAAATCATCTAGACCTCCAGCAACAGTCTAAAATAGATGAATTGATATATAATTATAGATCACTCTTTGCTAAAGATAAATATGATATAGGTATGGTAAAAGGATATGAAGCACATATTGATTTATTAATAGGTAAATATTGTAAATATATAGAAAAAAAAATGTATTAGCCGATGAAAAATTGTACTACATTAAGCATTGTTTTGTATAAAAATTATATTAATATAGTAGTATTGTTTTATATAATTTTTTTGGGGGGGGGGGGGAAGATGTAAAACAAGTACTTACATAGATGTCACCTAGAAGTACTTATTTCATTTTTATTTGAATTGGTTCTATATTAAAGTTTTAGTTTTATATTTGTTTTAAAGTGACAGTTAAGATTCTAAAAAGGAGGAACTAAAAGCATTTAATGTCGTTTCTCTTTTTACAGGTAAAATTATATTTGTTATCATTATTATTTATTTATGTTTATGTTATTATTACTTTTATTGTATTTTATAATTATTTTAATAATAAATTTCTCTTTTTACAGAGCAACTATTTAATTTGCTTAATACACTCCATTATATCTATTTGAGATTTGAGTTAGTGCCTTGAGTTAGTTATGTAGTGCCTCTCTAGGTGAGATGACACTGGTGTTTGGAGTTACAAACCCGCACACTCGTCGATGGCATTATTTGCCGTGATGGTTTGAATGAATTAATAAATATATATTCCAATATTCAATGAGAAATGTCGTTATTGCAGAATTAAGCCATTTTAATGAATTAATATTTAATGTGTGGCGGAAATCGGGAGAGCATATGTCGAGCGCGAGCTGGGTGACACAATAAAGCGACGAAAAATATCATATTTGGGTCACATTTTGCGAGGTGAAAAGTACAGGCTGCTCCAAGTGATTATGAAGGGCTGCAATAGAGGGACACCTCAGAATAGGAAGACGTCAGATGTCATGGCTCCGCAACATTCGTGAGTGGACCGGCATCAGAGACAAAATAGAGGGACGCCTCAGAATAGGAAGACGTCAGATGTCATGGCTCCGCAACATTCGTGAGTGGACCGGCATCAGAGACAAAATAGAGGGACGCCCCAGAATAGGAAGACGTCAGATGTCATGGCTCCGCAACATTCGTGAGTGGACCGGCATCAGAGACGTCGGCGTATTGTTCTGTACGGCGGCGGCGGATAGAGATACCTTCTCAGCAGTGATCGCCAACGTCGGGGGGACCTGATATGGCACGAAGAAGAAGAATATATTTAATGTATAAAAATATATTTACTAATTTTACGAATATCGTTTTAATTAGAGTAGAGATGATGATTGATATACCTACAATTGATAATGTGGTATCAAATAGGTACATAGGTCATCGAAAATACAAGAGGCAAAATATCATAATAATCATCTCACATAGTTCAGTAATGAGGTTTACTACCAATTCTGAATGTTGTGCCTTTCTAAGTGAGACGAGACTGGTGTGTGAGTACACACGCGCATAAAGCAACTCGCTCACGCGAGTCGCTATTATCATTAGACCTTAACTAAACCTAACCGAATATTATACGGGATGTTATAAAATACGACAGCGAAATAGTACGTAAATCTCCATTCCCGTTATTTTTTTGTTAGGTTTAGTTAGTCTTTAATGAAAATAGCGACTTGCGTGAGCGAGTTGCTTTAAAAATTGAATGAAAATTGATTGCAACAGACATTGGTTTCAGGAATAATTTTATCAACACCTTTGCCATTTGAGTTAGGGAATAAGTTTGAATTATGTATTAGTATTTGTCAAGCCATTTTATCACATTTTTCAAATAAATCATATATACCTTCTTCTTCTGTGTCATATCAGGTCCCCCCGACCATAGAGAAAGCCTACCTGTCCTGTGCAGTGCGAAACAGCTCCTCCACAGTTCTTATACCGGTCCATTTGCGGATGTTTCGCAGCCAGGAAAGCTGTTTTCTTCCGACCCTTCTACGACTCTCAATCTTCCCCTTCATATACCTATGTCAACATATTTTTATCTACTTTTATGATTATGAACACTATTTGTTATTTTTTATGTTAAAATTATCGCGATTAATATAAACTTTGACAGCTCATCCGACATTAGTGAAATGGTAAGTGCGTTTTCCAATCTTATATTGGTGGTATTCTCATAGAATAAATAATAATATTGTTATAAGTAATTAGATTTACGGGCCATGATTTAGGAGTCACTGAAAGTAGGGTGCCGTGCTGCTGGTGGTGCTAGAAGGTACTGGGATCTGGGATTAGGGACTGAAAGATTCCCAATTCAGGACGCGTACCAGCTTAATGGAGAACATGCAGGGATCATCAGGGCCGTCGTTTATGATAGAAAACAATCAGAGACTTTTTAACGTGCTCTCCAGTATCGGTATCAAAAACAATACTCTTTCTATTTTAACTCAAATAAGTTGTAACTCAAATAGGTCTTTATTTGATCAACTAGTATCGTGATGAGATTGTATTATGAAAGTTTCATTATAATGCCATGTCAAAATTTACTTTATCAGTTTATACTTTTATGTTAAGATATATGCAAATATTGTAATTTGTTGTGTTGTGATGTTTGGTGTTCACTCTAATATTTGATTATAAATGACATAATATTTATGAAAAACCGAAATGTCAAATATTTGGCTTGGTAAAATTGTCTAGCCCTTGAACAGGGTTACCAAGTTGAGCAGCAGTAATCTTCATAATAGTCGTCTTTATAAAGGTGTGAAAAAATAAATAAATTAATATATCTGTGTGTGTGCTGTGTACAGCGTGTTAATTTTACTTAATCGGTTATAGTCTTCATTCGATTATTTCAAAATTTTATTCTATGTAATACATGTATATCTAAATACTTGCTTAGACCCCATTAGATTATGAAAGATATCTGGTAAGTGTTTCTCATTTTTTTAATTGTCAAATATTTCTAAGTGACCCCATGTAAGGAAACTTAAATTTTGCAATTTTTATTTTCAAACTGCTAAAAAGGCACGTCACTTTTACTAGATGGTATTGAAGAATAATCACGTTTTTGAAATGAAATATTGAAATCAAAAATAATTTTCAACAAACTCTTTTTCATAAAAATTCTGAAATTTTTCAATATAAAATTTGAAGACTGTGGAGTTACTTGGCAGTGAAGAGTATAGCGTTGGCCACAACCCACACGTTTCGTTTTGTTTCAGAATGTGTGGATTTATATCAAATTATAAGTTCCTTTATAATCTTTGGATTTATTTTCGGGTATTTGATTAAAAACGTTTTCTTACGTTTATATATGAATATTGCACAAAATAAATATTTACAGACGAACAATGTGAATATGTTCAATATTGATTATTCATAAGTAAATTATTGACATCATTTGTCGTTTTGCATATGATAGACCTATCTATAATTGTAAAAAGTGGGTAAATACAAACTCATCACTATATGTCGTTTTGCACATGGAATACCTATCAATTATTGTTTAATGTGGGTAAATACCCACTCATAACCATCAGTCATTTTTGCAGATGATATACCTACCTATCAATTATTGTTTAATGTGGGTAAATATGATGCAGTGTGCCCAAGACAGGGAGTTGTGGAGGATCAAAGGGGAGGCCTATGTCCAAGAATGGATGAAAACTGGCTGAAGAAGAAGAAGAAGAAGAAGAAGTGGGTAAATACCCACTCATAACCATCAGTCGTTTTGCAGATGATATACCTACCTATCAATTATTGTTTAATGTGGGTAAATACCCACTCATAACCATCAGTCGTTTTGCAGATGATATACCTACCTATCAATTATTGTTTATAGTGGGTAAATACCCACTCCACACTTTAATTTGTCGTTTTACACATGATAAACTTATCGTTTTAATTATTATTTTATTATATCGTTTTAATTATTATGCTTGTGGTTATATTTTATTTCGATAATTTAATTTAAATTATTATAAATTTGATATTAAATGAATACAGAGTAAACAAATTTTTACCTTTTGTTAAATAAAATAACAGAGCGAAAATACTTCTATTAATAATTGTCTTTTAATTGTTAATGCCGGAGGTAAAATCTACCAGTCAACCACCTTCGTAGAAATACTCTGTTGTATAATATGAAACTTATTAATTCTTAGCGTATCTACATAATATATTATGTACATGAAATCAATTTAAAGAAACGGTTTGAAGATTTATACACTGTAGAAAAGACGCAACATTACATGATACCCAATACATCGTATGTACATATATTGTACATGTTATGAATATCACAAATACGAATAGTAATTATATAATCCTTTAATAAATTGAAATAAATATAAGTTTGAACAAAGTAAATAGAAAAGTAAAATAATATAAATATATCAGTCAAATTATAAATATCTCAGTAAAGATTCCCTCTGAAACTAGAAGCGGACAAAATGGGCTAAATTAACATAACTCGATGGCTGGGATTTATACAAAACTCAACCAGGCATTTTGGCGACAAATTTGAAGATATAAACGAGACGGCCCTGAGCGATTATTTCTTAATATTATAATTCCTTTCTGGAAATAAATTGGCAATTACACAAGTCTGTGCTTCTTTTAAGAATATATTTTGTTTCAAGTGCAGGGAGTATTGTTTCAAAAAATAATCTATATTACGATAAAAAAAAGTGGGTTGTGATCAACGCCATACTCCTCACTACAAAGAAACTCTACAAAGTATTCAAATTTTATACCAAAAATTTTCAGCATTTTCATGAAATGAGTTTGTTAAATTATTTTGATTTTAAAATTTTATCATGACAATTTTTTATGTCTTCAATGCCATTTTATGAAAGTGATGTGATTTTTTTTAACAAGTTTTAGTTTTCTGAGCTTGGGGTCACTTTGAAATATTTGACAGTTAAAAAAAAATAAACACTGATCAGGGGGGCAAGTCTGGCTAAACCGGCGGAATCAAAACCCTGACGATTACCCATATCATGGATATAATTATTATATGGAGTTCTATAATATCTTTAGATGTCATAGAACTCCATATGATAATAAATTATATCCATGATTTTGGTAGTCACAAGGGTTTTGATTTCGCCGGTTGGACTATGAAACTTTTAGAATACAATCTCAGCATGATCCTTGTTGATAATCTGCTTAATCTAGTTTTCTCGATCTTCCTGCACGGTGTTGAGAGATGGTTTCTTAAGAGAGTCAGAGAATTTACGCCTTTTCGATGTGATTTTGGCAGAGAATGTCACAAATGTCGTGGACTGCTAGGAAAATCAATGTGTCCATATTAAATGAACTAATGATAAAAGATCGTCTGTCGTCCGTCAATCTGCCTACAGCGCTACCTTTAACATTTTGAACACGTTCCCGGAAGGACCCCTGATGACCTCGAGAAACTCGTCTTAATGGGAGCGTGGATGGTTCAAGAGTTCAGTCTGTTTAATAATAATAATAATAATAAACTCTTCCTTGCACCCTGCGCAATTGGCGAGTTTTTTGCCATACGGCAATTTCTGTCAACACACCAGTGTTTCCAGCCCAGAGAAGCAATATTTGGGTTAGAAATGAATTTAAATAAATTTCTCCTCTTGTGAGGATCGAACCCAGGACGTCCGCACAGAGGTGTGCCACGGGGGTCGACGTCCGCACAGACGTGTGCCACGGGGGTCGACGTCCGCACAGACGTGTGCCACGGGGGTCGACTCAATTTCTGTGTATTATAGGATCTTCAATTATTTTACTTACTTTTTTTTTAAATTCTACCTTCCGATTTCCAAGTCATGTAGATAGAAAGAAGAAAAATATGGTACCCGCATATTCATAATACAACTTATATTAAGTACTTGTGGATATTTTACGTAGTAGAATTCCATTTTAAATTATATTATAAATAAATCAATCTGTTTTAAATTCTACGTGTATTTTTTAGTTCGTCGATAGCTATTTCGCCTTGCTAGGGCATCTTCAAGACTATGACGGCGTGGAGTTTCTGTCGGGTTATATAGGTAGATACAACTTATATTGTTATTGTTGATAAACTTTTCTTAATGATTTTTTTGTATTTTATTTTAACTGTGAGGCACCAGCTTAGAATAGTGCTTCCACTTTTCTATTATCATCGTTTTCGGGTGTCTCCTCGGGTAATCTAAAATATAAGAGACGAAATAACATATACCATAGTTCAGCCAATGATGTTCACCACCCATTCTGAATGTAGTACATTTTAATAATAATAAAAATAATAAGTTATTTTTGTAGCGCCGTTTAATGATTCGAGATCATACCAAGGGCGCTGATAGTTTAATGTTGTGTGGCTCTCTGAAAGCTGTTTTTAGTCCTTTAGTGAAAGTGCTCTTGCTTTGAGCACTGCGGACATCTAGAAGCAGTGAATTCCACTTAATGGGCCCACTCACATTTTAAGGTGAGATCAGGTCGACCTGTCGGAAATTTTGGGACTGGGACACCAAATACCCTACCTGACATTGAAGACACTTAATAAATTACGCGTCGGTGTCACCAGAAGTAAAGAGAACATGCTCAGGTGGGGTATAAGGGTGGAAGAGGATGTCTCCTGCAATTGCGGCGAGATGCATACTGATGAACACATCTGACGGGCGATGCAGAAGACCTGATGATGGTCAATAACAATGCCGTTGCGGCTGCTGTATTCTAGAGTGGGATGGCCTAGTGGTGAAGTGCTCGGACCCGCAAAGTGAGATTGGTGTGTGGGGATACACGCATGCGTCGAGGTAAATTTTATTAAGTTAAGCTATGCACACCCGCACACCTGTCGCTGGTTACCGCACGTTGTGAGATTTGCCACGATGGCATGAATGAATGAATTAAATAGGAGTGATAAATGTGTATATTTAAAGATGTGTATATTTTATTGATGAATGTGTATATTTAAAGATGTGTATATTTTATTGATGAATGTGTATATTATAGTGTATATTTTAACTTATCAGTGTTTCCAAGCGTGAAAAACATGATTTGTATATAAGTATTTTTCCATTAACTTTTCCTGTACATACAACTCAACTCAAGACCCAAAAATATGCTACAAAAATTTTGCCACATTTCTTTTACTATCGATTCAAGCACATATTTTTTATTTCATTAATTGCAATTTATGTAATATGTTTAAACCATGATTATCAAATAACTCATTCATTGCTTTTTGTGAATATCAAATAACTCATTCGTGGATTTTGTGAATATTGAATAACTCATTCATGATGATCAAATAACTCATTCGTTATTTTTGTGAATATCAAATAACTTATTCATGGCTTTTGTGAATATCAAATAAGTAACTCATTCATGGATTTTGTGAATATCAAATAACTCGTTCATGGTTTAAAATGAAAACGAGATTTTTCATTTGTTGAAAAATGTTCTACAAAATTATCTGATTTTAAGATCCTAATTATGTATTATTTTTCATTATTATTAAAGTTAGTCGTTGAAAAATTTTAAACTATTTCACAAATTGGATGTCTAACCTAACGACCCTGGTAAAACTATAAGTTTTTTGGAGATCCGAATAAAAGCGTTAAAAAATAAAATATATTTTTGTTGTATTTTTACTTTATTTATTTTTTGCTGGTAAAATGTACTTACAAAAAATGGAAATAAAAAGTAGTGATGAATTATTATGTGAGATGTTTTGTAAGATTTTTGTTATTGTGTTTTGTACCTATAAGGTGAATAGGTTCCATTAGCAGTTTTGTAAGTATGAAAGGATTCCCATTCAAGGACGATACACGCGTGTTTAGAGAATTTCCACCCCTACATTTCAACTATCCCCATACCCTTGCGCCGAGTTTAAACGCCTTATGAGGAGCGTCCTGGGCACTTACACTGATCAAGTTATCGCCCTAAAAAGGTTCCATTGCCCTAAAATAATTTGCGAGACTATTACCGGCTCTGGTGGAGCAGAGTCGTCGGTAGGGAAAACTAACATAATTTTTTAGGCATAATATGATTACCTATAGATAATATGAATATATTTTTTAATATTATATATTGGATTTTATTTAATGTTGTCAACTATGTTGTCATAGAAAAACAGTTGATATTTAAAATTAATAAATATTTTCAATCTTTGTAGATATAAAATTTGGGCAAGATAAAATGTTGACAATCGACGAGACGTAAGGGAAGCCAGAAATGTGTGAAAAAAATGTAAGTATGGCTCTCTGCTTACCACTTACCACATAAGGGACATCTCGTGATGGTATGTATATAAAATGTGTCTCTAAAGTGAAAAGTCAAAATAACAACAAAAAACTGCAAATATTCCTCTGAATTTTTTTTCTTATGACACATTCTTCAAAAGGTTTTGTTTCATATTATAAATTTAAAATATAACACCTAACTATGATTTATTCCGCTTTTATTGAATTTAATTTAACCTGTTTTGAAAACAATCGTTCCTCTCCTCAGGTGAGTACCTACATGTTATATTTTACATCTACTGTCATTTTTATAAAAATATGTACCTACTAGAGAAAGATGTTTTGGATGGGTCTAGTTATCTAGTGAGGTTTAGTTCGAATCTTGCCTCGACCGATTTCTTTTAATAAGCGTTATACTGTACGAAATCAAATATGTTCGGTGTGTATTTTGTTTTTGAGGAACCTCAGAGATTTTGTACCTTGAGTTTTTTAACACGAAGCTATTAAACAAGTCACATTTCGGATATAAAGAACGATTTGAATCCAACACAAGATTCAAATGGCTATCTAAACGAGTCATAAAGTTAGATATTTTTTTCTACAAACTCGTATTCAATCGGTGAATACTTTATTGAGAGTAGCCGTCTTGTCTCATTTTATTTTCTAATAATAATTTAAAAAAATAATTGAACAATTAATATATTCCATTTTAATAGATACTTGAGATGTTGAATGAATATAAAGTAAGACCCATTGATTATTTTACAAAGAAACTTAATTTTATGCAAAACCCCTTTTTGACTAAACGAAGCGCAAAGAAAAATATTAATTATGAGAAAAATTATTATTAAAATATTCATTGGCCGTTTATTTTTTTTAATTAAATGTTAATAATATTAGCGATAAAAAATATTTCGGTGGATTTGGATATTTTTCATCGTCGTCGTTTTCGGGTATTGAGAGCGGATAATCGAAAATACAACAGGCAACAATAACATCTCACCATAGAATTATGAGGTATAATCTAAGCATCTCACATAGAGGACAATGAGGTTCACCATCCATTCGGAACCGGTGTATGGTGATGAACGCATGTATTCTGCTTCCTTATATAAGATAATGCATATCTGCACACCTGTTGCTGGTTGCCCAACGATTTGGGATATTCCGTGATGGTGTATATGTATTTAACCCAAGTATCAATGTCGGTAAAAAGAGTGGGTTGTGGCTAACGCTTAACACCTCACTAACAAGTCACTCCATAAAGTATTCAAATTTTCTATGGAATATTTTCAGCATTTTCATGAAATGAGTTTGTTAATTATTTTAAATATTTTATTATAAAAACTCGATAATTCTTCAATGCCATTTTATGAATGATGAGCCTTTTTACCAATTTGAAAATCAAAATTTCAAATATTAAGTTTCCTGAGCTTGGGGTCACTTTGAAATATTTGACTGTTAAAAAAATTGAGAAGCACTATTCAGATATCCTTCAAAATCAAATGGGGTCTAAGCGAGTATTAGATATACATATTTACAAAATTTGAAAATAATCGAATTAGTCTATAATTCATAAAGTAAAATGAACACGCCGTACATAGCACACAGCACACAGATACATTGTGATGAAACTTTCAGAATACAATCTCAGCATGATAATAGTTGATAATCTGCGATAAAAAAATAACCTTAAAAATTGCGAAATCATAACTCCCACTATATCCCCTTGGGTTTGTGAGGAGAAAAAATGAATATGTTTGTGTGAAAAGTACGTACGTATATCTTCATACATTCCTTTAACAAAGCATTAATGCTTGTGCTATAGGCGAATGAAATCGGTCGAGGTAGGTCTTGGTTCATACTCGCCATCACTGGATTACTAATCCAGTGTGATGCTCGCTCTGGCATCATCCTTTCTTATATACCTTCAAGAATTTAATATTAAAATAATGCGTATTATTATAACCATAAAATTGAATGAAATAAAAAAAAGATATTTTTATTCGTAAATCCTACTGTCACGTCTGAGGGGTATCCGGAGCAATCCCCTGCTAAGTCAAACATTTTTTCCGCCTCTTGCTCAGCCCAAAGCTCCCAATCCAATATGTAGTTGTTTATCAGATGCTCAAATCTTCAAGATCACTTTCCAGTTGGGGATTTGCTCAAGTTCCTTCGGTCGATGGCAAGGGATTTTCTCTATGGTTTTGTAGCTGCCAAAATGTCAGAAATCAACAGTTTACTTCAAACATACGATTATCCTATACCATATTATTATATTTTTTGTTATGATGGAAAAAATATTTAAGGTTATTGCGCGATATATATTTAATACAGCTATAGCAACATTTTCATTGATTCTTGGAAAATTGGCAGCAGTAATATTATTTATTTATTTATTTAACACACACTCAATTACGAGTTTTCGCATTTTGCAGAGCAACCGTGTCTGTTATACATTTAAGATTGTTGAAACTCCACAAAATTTCTAACTTTAATAAAACGTGTAAGATTATATAACTGACTGAAAAACACTGTATCGTAAATTTAGTCTTTAATACAAAAAATGGTTATTTCCTAAGAATTCTTTTGTAGGCAATATGCACTTCTTTTTCCAGATATTTATTTATTTATCTTTTTGTACATTATAAACAAATAAAATACACACTGGTGGTCTTGTTACCATTATGCAATTTCTTCCAACCAACCAGATTACTAAGTATACAAAATTATATTTTATCTACATCAATAAAAGAATGAAAGAAAAAAAAACAAAGAAAGTATACAATACACTAAGATAGAATTAAAAAAAACACATCATAGAAAAATAAGTTAGGAAAGGACAAGGAAAGGAAAGTTGTTTAGGGATAATTATTCCTTCTTTAGTTTATTCTTGAAAATATAAAGTGAGTCCGGAATCCGAATCCGGACTTAGGCTCTTCCATAATCTTGCTGATTGTACATCGAACGACAAACTGAGAAATTCTGTGTTATGGATCATGTACGTTCAGCAGATCGGAGTGCAAGTCCATGATTGGATAAATACGTGAATTTGTTTTTAAGGTTACTGTGTCAGGTTATGATTAGAGAGAATATTGTACAATAGTGACAGAATGTGTATATTGCTCCGCTAGTATATATTGGGCCAACAGATATGGGTGCAACTTAGAATAAGTTGTATTAAAAATTATAAAAAAACTAAGATTTTCAGAGGTTTGTTAATTAATATGGTTATAAATAATAATTGACTATATGAAGGTTTTATAAAGCATGTTCATTAATTGATTTAAGATTGCAAATAACAACTCCATTTAAATATAGTTTCATCTAAATACAAAGAGATGTTTCGGTACAATTGAATGAAAGAATTAACTTCACTTTATTCACAAATAACAACTGTATATTAATTGATTAATTTATACTTTTATATACTTTCACACGGCTGATAAATATCGAATGACGCGTACGTTTGACAGGTCGAGAGAGTAATGGCGGGACAACGGAAAAAATACTATTTGTACTTTTACGATTGATCTAGAAGGTTCCATAGGTGAGTGTTGCCGCGTTGGTGAATATTTTTCGCTATTATTTGAACCTCACTACAGATTATTGAATGTATCTGCTTTAGTTAATGTCATTTTACCATACTTATTCAACAGTGTATGTTTTTATAATATTTCAAATATATGTATTACTACTAAGGGTCGTATTTAGAATATTGTAAGAAGAAGTTGAGGTCCCATAAGCAGTATTCTCGCAGTACGGGACCTTAAATTTTTCTCAAAATCTCTTTTATTACGACCCTAAGTATTGTCTACTGCAAATAATTTGAGAGTTTTCGTCGTGGAGGGGAGTCGTTTGCACATATCGGCAGCTATCAAGCTATTTTCCATTAACTTTATAAGTATTTTTCTCTAATTTTGTATAGCGAAAAGACCCATGCATGCCGGAACAATTGATATATAAAGATGAATTAAAAAAAAACATATAGTCATTAACGCGTTTTTCAACCGATAATTTTCGATGAAACTCCATACGTTATTGATATCTAACACGCGTTTCGTGTGGACCGCATCATCAAATTCATTCCATCTTTAATTGAGCAACACTAAATTGATATGAAAACGATGATTTAGAATGACAGTTTAAATTAGTAATTATTATAACAAGAAAAAAAAGCGAATTTCATTTTGTAATTAACAAAACTCGTTCGTTGTTCACAAATACACGTAGAAAATGTAAGATGGAAATTATTTTTAACTGTTACTTATCACGCTTCGCCTAATATTTATGAAATATTAAGAGACACGGAAGTAACATTTCACCCCAGGAAAGAAAAAAACTCATTACTCTAAAGGCTTCAATTTTTACCCACCACTTTTATGGAATTGTGGATAGTTATGATTTCACAATTTTTTAATCTTTACTGTCAAAAAAAAGTTTAAAATAACGGGTGATTAAATTTCAAGGGCCGATGTTCAATGTGAACCACACCTAAACGTCAAGTTTTTTTCTGCATTTCATTTGACATTTCTCAATTTCAGACTAACTCAATTTGAACCATGGAAAGATACACAATCGAGCAACGCATTAAAGTTATTCAGGCCTATTATGAAAATGGGCGTTCAAATCAAAATGGATATCGTGCACTTCGTGATTTTTTCGGTCATTTTAATCGTCCAAATGTGCGTACAATCGGAAAAATCGTGCAAAAAATTGAGCAAACCGGGTCTGTAAGAGATGTGAAAACACCAGTGCATGCTCCTACAGCTCGTTCTGCAGAAAATATTGCTGCTGTTCTCGATAGAGTGGCTGAAGAGCCGTCCACCTCAACTCGTCGTCGTGCACAACAATTGCACCTCTCACGCTCGTCGTTGATGAACATTATGCATAAAGACTTGCATTTACACGCTTACAAGGTTCAATTGACTCAAAAACTAAAGCCTCTTGACCATTTCAAGCGTCGTCAATGGTCAGAATGGTGGCAAGAAATGGCAACAGTGGATGATCAATTTTCGAAGAAAATGATCTTCAGTGATGAGGCACATTTTCACCTCAGTGGATTCGTCAATAAGCAGAATTGCCGCATTTGAGCGAATGATAATCCAAGAGTGGATGGAATTGGAAGATATGGATGTGGACGATTTGTGGTTTCAACAGGACGGTGCCACTTGCCACACAGCTAACGAAACAATGGCTCTTTTGCGCGAAAAAATTGATGGCCGAATAATCTCACGTCGCGGCGATGTCAATTGGCCGCCAAGATCATGTGATTTGACACCGTTAGACTTCTTTCTTTGGGGTTATTTGAAAGAAAAGGTGTACATCGATAAGCCAGCAACAACTCAAGAGCTAAAGGATGAGATAATTCGGCACATTAACGACATAGAACCTCAATTATGCCTAAGCGTCATCGAAAATTTGGACCATCGGATGGAGGTGTGCCGCCGCGGCCGCGGCGGCCATTTGGCCGATATTTTGTTCCATACATAATTGAGCCATACCAATATTATGATAATAAAAAGAAATGTTAATAATTTCCTAAATAATTTGTGTTATATTCAAAATCAACATCGGCCCTTGAAATTTAACCACCCTTTATTAAAAGAATTTTACACTAAACAAACTTTATCTGATTTTTTTTATTCGAGAGAGTTCGCACTGATAAACTGCTTTTGCAGTTTCGTGCGGATTTTTTTTTATTTATGTGAAACTGATTTTATTCTCTCGGTATTGATGGCACTGATTTTGCATATATAGTAAGTGCCTTTTCCGCTGAAACGATTGACCAGTAAATAGGAAATAAATCATTGTAGCTGCGTTCCTGTCTGCGAGCTGCAGTGTGTATATCCTCAAGAATTCTCGAAGATTCCCGACAATTTGCCCATCGCCGTCCTTGGAGGTCGATCGTGCAATTATTCTGATTATTCATGCGTTTACCGTTCAACTAAATAGAGTTGCGTTAATATTAGTTTCGACCCACAACATCACAAACGATTTAATTTATTATTTTATTGTATCTATATTAATTCCGAATATACCAGTGTTGATTATGTAAGTAGATCTTATATTTGAAACCTTTCATCACCATAAACTATATATTGTCTATTATTTATTGAACTGACATTTTGCAATATCACATTTGGAGGTAGATGTTTTAAATTAATAAGTCCTTTTGAACACGCACATAATAATATATAATCCTTCAGATAAATAAATAGATAAACATTTATCCGCGCATCATAATGGATTTGATTTGATTTACAGACCCTAATAGACCAAGAGACAGCAACAGCCATATACGACTGCAGATAAAAATGATTGATAATATGAATTTTTGATAGTATAATAGTAGTGGCTTTCGACGATAACATCATTCAAAATGTTAAAAATTATAATTTGAACACGTCAGTTATAGTATGAAGTACTATAGTTTAAAGCGTTTTTATATAATTTACTACGGAAGACTATATGAAATCACGCATTGCATCGACATACACATTTTTTGATTGAGTCCCCCCGAGAGACACATAACAATTTATTAAACCCTGAAGGTGTACGGGGGTTTCCACCAACCAATATGTCTGCCAATGCAAGGAGTGATTTCTCCTAATTTTTTGTAGTATGTATAAAAAAGCGCTCTACATACAATAAATTTCATATTAAAATAGCAATTTTAAACCCTTTGAAGGCTGTTATCTCCGAAAGCCATCACTACTCAGGCTCCATATTATCTCAATCGTTGTTACCTGGTGAAGTATTCTTTGACAAAAAAAAATCAATCTTATTACTATGACTTAAGAGTACCCACTTAAAAATTATTTCTGACGCAAATCTCGCTTGGCTGGTCTGGAAATACTGGTTAATTGGATTAAAAAAATGTATAAGAGTTGTATGGGCCCACTAAACAAAATGATGCACCTAAGTCTAGTATTGCAGACTTTCACACAATAATACTATAATATTATCATGTGTGATTTAAAAGTGTAGATTTATGTAAATGCATTGATAATAAACAATTTCTTGTGCCTTTTACAAATGGCGAGTTTATCTCCGAGATCGTATTCGCATATTGAAATAAGAAAAACATGTGGAATAGAGGACATCATTCGGTGGAGTAGATCCAGAAAACATTGGAAGGCAAAGCAAATGAAATATGTACCTTCTGGTCGCCGTCCACCCGGAAGATCACCTCCATTGATTGTTGAACTTCACCATCTCGGGAGGCATAGTTTTTGTAATTTTGTAATACAGACCACCAAGTCTACTACATATCAAAGGATGCCAAAGTTGCCATTCATAACGCCATCGTAGTGCCAACCTTGACGTATGCAAGTGAAACCTGGACATGGCAGAAGACGCATGGAAGCAGAATAAATGCAGTTGAAATGAGATCGTTAAGAAGAATTTGTAATAGAACGATGTATGACCGGGTAAGAAATGAGGACATAAGGAACGAATGTAAGATGAAGAAAGATGTCATTACTAGAATGAAAGTGAACAAATTGAGATGGTTTGAACACATGGGGAGAATGAATGAGGAGCTCCTGACGAAGAAAATATACAGAGCGGAAAGGAATGGAATGAGAGGTCGGGGACGCCCAAGAAAGGGATGGCACGACCATGTGAACGATATATTGAAAGACGGAAATGTTAGAAGTGTGAGTAATAGACGAACATGTATGAGACGATGCATGAATGTGGACGAGGCGATGGATGTGTGCCAGGATAGAAAAATGTGGCGTTCGGTTCTCTCTGCCTACTCCGCAAGGGACACGGCGTGATGGTATATATGTTTGTAATTCTACTAAACGAAGAAGAAGAAGGAAAGTCTATCGAAAAGTGACATTTTTTTAAAACCAATTAATCAGTATTTCCAGACAAGCAGATAGAGATTTGCGTGAGTAATAATTTTTATTTAATCCCTTCCCGGAAATTCAACCTGGGACGCAAGCACAATAGTCAAACGGTTTATCACTTGTGTCACGTCGCGTCGGTTGGATATGCCGTGGAGAGTTTAGTGTTGGCCGCATCCCACTCGCTTTAAACACAAATTAAAATATCTCTTTTGGAATATCGTCGGGTGAAATGTTTGTCCGAAGTTACGGCTAGTTCCTGTAGCGTGTACAATAACGTACCGGAAATTACATTGTACTTAACATTTATATTCGTGTAAAGGACCCTCTCTACTTTCTGTCATAATCCGTGCATGGAATATTTGAAGAGGGAATTTCAAAATTAATGGTTTGAATGGATCAGTTTTCTTTCCATTATTTACTTGTACAAAACACAGGGTTTTTAATCAGTTTTTTATGTACGCAACGATGTCTGAATATATTAACATCAACGTTATGTTTTGAATACAAGCAAAAGATTACGGAAACATAATACTTTCGCTCTCCACAATTACTACAGAATAGTTATAATTTATTTCCATTGGAATAAAGGAATCTAACAATGAATTAAGATTATTCTAGCTTATTCACCTGCGTTTATTTTATTTAGAATCATTATGTTAAATTATTGATGATTGTAGTATTACCTAGCCTGGTTCACAATGTGATCCTTGGGTCTTCTTTATATGTGAGATGTGACCATACCATCTCATTGTCTTTCTTCTAATTTATTGTTAATACATGTCATACCTGTCACTCCTAAGCTTCCGTGAATGAATGTACTTTTTATTTTGTCTCCTAAAGACATTCCCGCTGACCACTTTTATTTGTTCTATTATTTTGCAAAAGAGAAGATTTATTTCTACTATCGATATGCAATGTAGGTAGATGTGAAAGTAGCGAAAAGGAAGTTTAAAAAATAATATGAAGACCTCGTTTGAAGCGTCCAAAAGAGACAAGATATAAAATCCATTTTATGTTGTAATATTGATGAAAAAGGCATTGTTTTCTTCTTCCAATCTGTAATATGATACATTAATCTTCATGCTTTTGAGAACGTGTATAAATTAGGAAGATATTATTTTTTATTGGCCAAATTAAGCGTCAGTACAAAATTTCCCTCCTGTATCACGAAATAAGTTTGTAATGGATACAAGAGCGATAAATAAATACTTACCAAAAAAAAATATTCAAAGTTTCGCCATTAAGAAACTTCAACGTTATTAAAACTTTTGGCCAACGGAATTTCCATAGTTATAATTAATGGGTCGAGATCAATCCAATTAAGAACATTTGCAACCAGGTTTAAAAAAAACGACGAACTGCGTGTATAGTATTTAATGAAAATAATAATAAAATACAATATTAACGAATATAATATATTATTACTGATGGTATTCATTTCAGGAATCAAAACAGCCCCCCTTAGACAACGTGTCATTTAGCTCAAGAAAAGATAACTCAATATATGGAAGTGCTGCCAGTCACGTGACAACTGTCACTTCCATACATTGAGTTATCTTTTCTTAAGCTAAATGATACGTTGTCTAGGGGTTAAATGATACGTTGTCTACTTCATTATATGTATAAATAATATTTTATATATACACATAATGAAGCATATAAAAATACGTATACCCAATAATATTGTTTATTTATTTAAAGCTTTTTGAGCACAAGTGCAAAATGGCGGGCTCATTGCCAAATGGCAATATCTTCCAACCAACAATATTGTTTCACAAATTATAAACTAACATTAAAAACTACAAAGAATATAACAAACAAATTAAATTTTCTAAGAACAACTCAACAAAATAGGATAGGGAAGATACGAAAGAGTGAAATATAAGTAATAAAATAAAATAAAGATGGTCAGAGATTGGATTGATGACAGGTATGTATTTTGTGTGAGCTATACCTCCAATGATGTTTGTTGAGATGGTAATTGTGAGTGCAGAATACTAAGATTATGTGCCTATTTTATGTGGTACGGAAACCTGGTTCTTAATTGCTAATATTGTCACTAAAAATTGTAAACCTAGAATAGGTTTTCCTTGTTGGGCAGCAGTAATCTACTTGTTGTTATGATTGTAAATATGGTGTGATTAAAAATAAAATCAGATGAATTATTTAATGAGCCATATTTGTGTTTGATAGCACATTGAAAAACATATCTTTACATCTGAATTTTCCAAAAAATATATGTTTAAAGAAGCATTGAATATTTTTTTAAAAGTTGCATATACGCAAACATTAAAAATTACATACGCATACACATTGGTACAAGTAGTTAAACAAGCCAAAAATGAAATAATGTTTCTGGCGCAGTTCAGGGGTGACATTTGTGCGAGACACCGTCACCTCATGAATAAGGACGGCTGCTTTCATTGTTTACAAAGAAAACAACTCCTCATTAGATGGCATTACAAAAAGGTTTCTTCGTTATTTCATAGATGACGATAGTAAAAAAAGCTTATTTTTAAACGATCTGTTTCTCATTATGAAAGTATATAAAATTCTCAAAATTGCATCGATTAGGGAACTTAATAAGAAGGCATAATTGGTGAACGTTGTGCAAGCGAATAAAATGATCACGTAAACCTTGTGCCTTGAGTTGCTGGTTCTTCTATATTATTCCAACATCGTCTATATTGAGATGTTAATAATTTGTTAAAGAAACATTGTTGAAATTGGCGTTATATCAAAAAGGTTCGTAGTTTACACCACAAAAGGTATACTTTAACGATTGTGTCCAATGTTCAATATCTCGGATATGGTGATTTGATTATTTGCAGTTTCATCGTGTCATTGTAAAGATATTCAATTAAAACCCGTGCTAACGATTCTGTCGAGTACTTTGAGCTTCCAACGAAATGCCATCGCGCACTTTCGATGCAAATTCACATTCGTCATTCGCGATTTATATAACACGGTTGCTCGATCATACTAAATTTATAAACAAACTAGTGTTGGAAGCATTTATTACTATTTATTACTACAAACTAGTGTTGGCAGCAAATTAGTGTTGGCAGCTCTTTCCCATCCCTATGTCTTGTCAAATAGTGCAGATAGGCAACATGACAAATTTATTTTTCTCTATTTTGGTATTGCATTCCTACTATTTTCATACATTTTGCGGATTCAATTTTTTTGTATGGAGTTATGTCTCTTATCCGTAGGTTATATCCTCTTTGACTTAGAACAGAATATACTTGTAAAAAACTAAATACCTACGTAAAAAAATAATAATAAAGTATACATTTAACTTAATAATTACATAAAATATGAAACAAATACCGCAGACAGCATCGAGAAAAACATCAAGTTTTAATGGAATAACCAACATTGCATAATATTATGACATATCGAAAGCAATGTCGCCATTATTCTAAATGCATATTTCGAAAATATTTATACCGGTTGAGATTTTTATAATATTCCTTTTTGTGAATCTAATCCATTCCGGGACTCACAAACACACATTAAAAATATCATACAAAAACGTTTCAGACATACACACGTACAGAAGAATTGTATATATATAAAGATATGAACACAAAGGCGGTTTGCGTTTATAAGTCAATCTATTTCAATCAACCCAAGTAGCATAGAGCCACACGGTTATAAGTAGGTATGTATAAAAATCATCCCTTTAAAACAACAGCGAGAAAACATGTAAAAATTACGACTAGAATAAACTTACCAAAGCAACGAGGAATTCATAGATGCAAAAGGAATATTGTTCAAGAATTATTAGAAATATTATAGGTATCTATAGATTACGAAGACATAACATCGTCACTTAAGGAACTCCATAGTCCAGCTGATTGTACTTGAAAAAAATAATAATAAGAAGCCATCAATATACTCCCTGACTATCTTAGAGTCCATGTCTCGAAAAAGATGAGTCGTTATTAGTCTAACTTTGGTGTTTTCAGTGAAGCTTCAGTTTTTCCATAAATTGGTGTCGTTTATATAATCTCAATGAAATTTGTCTATTTCCTCAATAACATCTCATTCGCTCTATCTTCTCAACAGACAATTCATGATTAATTTGAAATTCGTTCAAGAGTCGGATGGCGTATTCACAGGAAAATCTATATCAGACGGGAGGGGCTGAAGAAATTGGAGTGACTAAATAGACTGGAGGGTCTAAAGGGATGGGAGGGATTGTTTTTTAACGTTAAAAAATCGAATCTCTTTCATATTCGTGTGTTTTGGGGGCATTGCATGTGTGGTGAGTATGTAAGCAGATACGTACGTGTGCCCATTTAACTAAAATGCTAGTATTACCTCAATATTTCAGCTAAATAGTAGTTGTTGAATACATAACATAACATATGTATGTAGATTATCCTGGTAAATGCCACCACTTTTGGTTGAAGCAACTCTTCCGGACTGTCTAGCTTCACCCACACTCGTGGATGTTATTCCACTGCACTTTGATGCAATTCCTACCCACTTACCTGTAGCCACCAGCCGAATGCACTTTGGATGCGACATTCTCCTGCTCGTTTTTATCTCGTCCCAGGGAAATTGCACGTAATTAACATTTTACACAGGTGTGCAAAACTGTAAAACGAAAGTGATAATTTAGTTAGACGATCGGACGAAGGCGGAGGGCGATTGCTATTGAAACTTTCTGATAGAATCGATTTAAAAAAATATATTTTACTGTCAATTTTTATCTGTGCCGACCGCCGTGGCACAGTTGGTAGGCCATTTGGTATCTGTGCGGGCGTCCTGGGTTCGATCTCCAGCGAGTTTATTTAAATTAATTTCTCATGATAATACGGCTTCTCTGGGCTGGAAACACTGGTAAGTTGGCTGGTGAGCTCTAGGAGACGCCCACGCTGAGAGTATCTGGAGGACCTGCTAAGAGCCGCACAGGACAGGAAAGGGAATAGAAGAAATCGCTGCAAACCAATCCCAGAATTGAAATCAGAGAAGAAGATTATTAATTTTTAATTAGATAGACTGGTAGATATCGATAGAAAAATATTCATCATTAGATCGTATATGCATGAAGATATTGGAGTTAAAATACGAATTGCCAATTAAAATATACTAGTTGCATGTAAAACATGACATCCAACTGTCGATAACGATATTATGTATAGTTGAAGAATAAGAATCAAACTATAAACCCAATAATCCAAATTATTGAAAATTTTAACACATGTTGGTATGTATGTCAAGATAGGACAGTATGGAGGTCAGTCCTCTTTTCCTACCCGGAATATGATAACAGCATGATGGTTCTGTGTGTATGTTTGGATATTAAGTACCTATCAAACTATTAAGTCTTCTTACATATTGTGTAGGTATAGGCGACTGCCATACAAATTGTATGAAGCAATGTCTTCACTAAATTAAATTTTTATAAAAATTGTTAGAATAAAATTTGAGATGTGCTAATACAATGTCAATATTTTTTATAGAAAATTAAATTATCTAGTTGTGTTGTTTCGGCTTTTTTCAATATTAAAAAAAAAATGGAAATATAGGCAATTAAACTCTTAAATTTAAAAAAAAATAATATTTTTCTTAATAAAAAATGTTTGAAAAACCCTGGAATTTTTTCGAAAACATAATTTGAGATTTTGTATTTGTCTATGTATGTTTTTACCGATTTTCAGCGTTTGAGCTTTTATGGTTTCTGAGATATATGGAAAATGAAACCAAAAATTAAAAAGTTGATAACCCCTGACTGAAACAAAAATTCAAAATTCTGAGTATAAAAGTTTTGTAGGCCTATAACTGTTTATATATTCTGAAATTTTGGGCTCTGTAAATTGAGCGGATCAAAAGTTATAAGGGGGGGGATGACACACACAGATACACGAAATGTTCTACTCCTAATTCTGAGTAAATCCGTATACAGAAAATATATGCTGCGAAGCCTCTAAATTGGTGGTTTTTTACTTCAAAGTTGGAAAAGCCGTGAAAAAAGTAGACCCTGCATACAATTCCTTTATACAAGCGTTTTGGATTTAAACTGCCTCTTCCTTCAAAAGAATTTCATTCTCTTGAACGAATCGACAGTTGGATAAATTTCTAGAGAATTTTTTCTTTATTTAATTTCTATACAGACTTATATTTATTTATATTGTCCGTTATACATTTTTATTTCTCATGAACTGTATTAAACTTTTGTTCATTCTTCTTTTTTATAAACTTTAACTCTTTTATGTGTAATTGAAAATATTTTTTTTTGTAAATGCTCTGATGAGCGTCGAAACAGAGCAATGAGAGGTCGGAGCCGTCCAAAAAAAGAATGGCTCGACCGTGTAAACGACATTCTAAAAGGGTAAAATGTAAGAAGCTTGAAAACAGACGAACACATATGAGACGATGTATGAATGTTAATGAGGTGATGAATAGAAAAATATGGCGTTGGTTTCTCTCTACCTATTTCATTCGAGACATGTCTCTATGGTGTGTATAGAAAAAATATAAAGAAATCTTTATAGTTTCGTATGTTAGTTGAAAACCCCTTCATCTTAGAATGCATCTAGCATATACTTTGTAATGCATATACTTTGTAGTTAAATGCCACATTATCTCCGATAGTTTGGCACGGATGTAAAGAAACTCTTATCTGCAGGGCCGCGGTCCTCCGAGTACCCATCTTCCTATATAACGTTTGGCAGTATCCGCCAAAACGTCTCTTAATGTCTGCAAAATTTTAAGGAAATATCCTCAAGGGTTTTCAACCTGGATCACAATACCTTTTATAATGTCAAATGTATTTAATTACAACAAAATTTCCAAGTAAAATACCATCCTTTAAAATAAACACCGTCTCCCTCTACTGGTTATATGAAGCTTTGGGACTGATTCTATAACGCCGTAGTTTCAAAACGGGATTCTTTGAATTTCTTTAAGTATGATGTGATTAGTTATTATGTGAGTAGGTATATAAATTTAAAAATGGAACACCGAAAACAACAATGAAAAATCAAACCCAGGATTCGTTGTTGACTAACTACTTGTGACGTAGCATTTTTTTTCATTATTTTACACCCTTTTCATTAACTTCACTTGTCTGTCTGTACTGGAATTTTGCAATCGTTTTTCCCGACCAGTTAAAGCTCTGTAACTTTCTGAATTTGTGTATTCCCTAGGACAGTGCATGTTAAAACTAAAATCATTTGACATTATGAAGAAAATAAACAATTTGTATTTCATACAAAGTAAACAAAGCCTGAGCGACAGTAAAATTTGTATTTTATTCGGTGAGATGCGACAGTAATATTTTACTGTTTTTTTATTTACTTTTCTTGTTCAACTGATCAATCAAAAGATGATCGATACGAATGATATGAAATCGTGTTTTTATATGTTTTCTATTTAATAAATTCAATTTAATTTAGATGGGTCGATAGCAGAGTGGTTAGCGCGCTGGGCTAGTTATTCAGTGGTCGCGAGTTCGAATCCTGCCTCGACCGATTTCACTCACCTATAGCACAAGCATTTTTGCTCAATTTAAGGAATATGGGAAGATGTATATGTATATGTATTTAAAAAAACAGTTAAAATCAAAATGATGTACATTTCAAAACATTATTCAACTGTCAACTAAATTAAAATTAAGGTAAATTAATTAATAGGTACGATTATTTTGAGAATACAATATAGAAAAGAAATAAATTTTGTAAATCAATTTTGGCACTGTCATTCTATCAATACATTTTCTACACACACATTGAGTAGTTTTTCTCACTTGAACAGCATTTATACCTTTTTAATAATTCATAGTAAAAAAAAGTTAAGTGTGTTGAAAATTATTCCGTATTTGAAAGGGTAGGTATCAAACAAATGTAGAAACCAGTTATAAATTTCATACTCAATCCTTTCATTGCATCTTCCTAGATATGTGAGATGCATCTGAATAATGTAGTACCTTCGTTAGTTTCTTATTCAACTGTACAATGTGGTGTGATCTTATATGTCTAATATGAGCATCTGAATCCAAACAGAGAATAATAGTTCATTTGGCAAATGTCACATATTCATTCCATCCGACCTTCTTGGCCTAAATACATTTATCAGTTGAATAAATGGATTCGTATGAATAATCAGACATGTAAAGACAGCCATATACTTTATACCTATGTGATTGGTCCCGGGAATGACAGAAGCATGATGAATTTCTATGAATAATTTGATATCTTCCGTCAGTCTGCGTCATGAGAATTTTAATTTTTTTTTTTAACATGTCCACGTAGGGGACGCCAACTATTAGGATTTTAATCCATTTTACTCTTCCGAAGAAGCGCACTAAGTAGCATTGGGAGGGGTTTGCAATCTAGGAAAGAGTTTATTAATTCGGATTTTAAAAATACCCGGGTTGTACGAAGGTGGAAACACAGAATTCGGAAGATCGTTCCACAGTCGGGTTGCTGTATTAATAATGAAGTTCGAGAAGCGACTTGTTCGTATATGTTGAAGGTCCACTGTGAATGGGTGCTGCGATTGAGTGAAGCGAGTGACTCTGTTGCGAGTGGGTGGAGGAGGGACCAAAGATGTAAGTTCATCTGAGCAATGCCCGTGGTAGTATCTATAGAATAAACTTAAAATACCGACTCTGCGTCTGTGTTCTATTGTTCTTGAATTGTTCTTGGGATACTCAAAAATTCGCATCGAATTGATACTCTCCTACGTTTTCGGAAATCGGTTAAAAATGACAGAATCCGCAACAAGTACATAGCTGACAAACTTCAAGAAAATCAGCTAAGATGGTTTGATCATGTCAAAAGAAGACCATCTGAATATATTGGAAATGAGGTAATGAGTTTTACATTGCTGGGACGGCTCGGCGCGGCGTGTTGTTGGAAGGCCAACGGTCCAATGGCGTGATGTGGTAAGGCGAGATGGGATCATGCGTGATCATCGAAGATCGAAGCCCACGGCAGAGCAATGTGGAGGAGTAGGATAATTTCTAGGAGGATTGATTGATTGATTTGTTAATTTCCAGTACGGAGACCAGCGGTCTTACTCTCTAAACAAAATAAAGACAATTTTTTAATCTACGCTCAGATTCAGAATTGGATTTGAGTGACAATAGAAAGGCCGCTGATTGACATTTAAAATTATATGTCAGGTCTTATACCAATAATGTGTTGTATATAAATGAATTAAGTCATGAATGACTGTTG
This sequence comes from Molanna angustata, assembly GCA_963576475.1. NCBI lineage: Eukaryota > Metazoa > Arthropoda > Insecta > Trichoptera > Molannidae > Molanna > Molanna angustata. Next base: position 35,321,330 of record OY754971.1, on the reverse strand, counting down.
TATACATTTTGAAAATTATTAACATTAAATTGTTCTTATGTGCTGCCAGACTGAATGAACACGGAGTAATTAATTTCTCTTTAACAATATTGAGTAATTAATTACATGTATATAGTAACTATGTACATATGTACATAGTATCATTCCACCAGGAAACATGTCAAGTTAACAAATACACCATACATATATGTTTGAAAATATCTTAATACATCTAAAGTAATAAAGCAATCAAAATGTTAGTGTATGTGTGTGTGTATGTGTGTGTGTGTGTGTGTGTTTGTCTCACGCCTTCTGAAAAACCAAGAGCATCTAAAAATCTAATTTAAGTGCGAACATGTACCAGTATACCTGATGCAGTGTCACGCTAAAAAGAATGCGATAAAAATGCTGAATTTTAAAAATATTTAAATAATTATTTTTTTCATACAAAATTTTCCAAGTCATATCTGTCAAAAAAGTGTACATTTTGCACGCAAATATCTGTTAGTTTAAAAGTTAGAAGTAGGTATTTACACAAAAAAAATATATTTTGAAGTATAACTTGGCGTTTAAGTGAAAAACATTGTGAATATTTAATATAATAATAATGTTTAACTTATTTTTAAAGTAAGCCTTTTGTACATAAACGCCGCCATTTTAATATCTTTTCATACAATATTTCATTTTCCCACCGAATGAATATGTTCTTGAAAATAATAAACCTTTGAAATAAATGTAATTATGAAATAATAAAATGAAACACAAGACATTACGGCAAGTTTTAAGACATATATTGTAAAAATGTGTTATTTATTAGTAAAGATATAGGCATAATAAAATTGCATAATTTGTAAATAATATTTGATTTTTCTGACAATTTTCATTTTTATGGCATCGAACAAACCAATGTAGGTACCTACATATTCAAAAAATGTATCCGAACCATTCGATATTACTTACGTGTTCGAATCGTTTCCATGGCTACAGAAAGAATGTGATATTCAAATAAAATTTGTTAGGAATCGAATTTATTTAGAAGGTTGTTGTAGGTAGGTACCTACCTAATACTATTTACTTACAAATCAACAATAATATACCTATACTGATTTCCTATAGGAAAATTATTTTATTTATTTATTTATCAACCGTTTGTCCGATTATAATGAAACTTTGGTGAATTGTCGAGCGTATGCCCAGGATGGTTTTTGGATTTAAACTTTTTTCTTATTCTTCTTCTTCTTCGTGTATTTGGTCGTTTTACCTATGAAGGGGGAGTATCCTGGGAAAAGAAGGTCCAACTGTCCCTCCATCTCTTCACAGGTCTTCCAGGACGGGTTCTGCATATAAACTTTTTTCTTCTTTTTCTTCAACGTGTACTTGGTCATCTTACCTATGAAGATGAACTATCCTGGGAGAAGAATGTCCAATTTTCCTTCCATCTCTTCGCAGGTATCTGGATTTAAACTTATTTCTTCTTCTTCTTCTTCATCGCGTATTTTTGGTCATTTTACCTATGAAGTTGGAGAATCCTGGGAGAAGAAGGTCCAACTGTCCTTCCATCTCTTCGCAGGTATCTGGGTTTAAACTTTTTTCTTCTTCTTCGTGTATTTAGTCATTTTACCTATTAAGTAGAGCATCCTGGGAAAATAAGGTTCTTTCATCTCTTCGCGGTTCTTCCAGGATGGTTTCTGGATTTTAACTTTTCTTAACCGACTGATGGGACGGGATGTAATGAAGGGAAGGGAGGCACTAAAGGGCCTGAAGGGACGGGAGGTATAAAACTGCCTGAAGGGACGGAAGGTACTGAAGGGCCTGATGGGAAGGGACGTAATGAGGGATTAAAGGGACGGGAGGTACTGAAGGGCCTGAAGCGGCGGGTCCTGGAGTCTAATTCTTTTTCTCCTTAATTTTATGTAGACCTTTAGGGTAGTTTTTATACAAACTATTTCCTATTGTCTAATTCATCTTCTTCTTCTTTTATGTATACATTTGGGTCATTTTTTTATAAAAATTTTTTCCTTTAGTCTAATTATTATTCTTCTTCATTTAAGTACGTAGACTTTTGGGAGAGTTTTAATACAAACTATTTCCAATAGTCTTATTCATTTTCTTTTATGTAGACCTTTTGGTCAGTATTTATACAAACTATTTCCAATAGTCTAAATATTCTTCTTCTTCTTTTTTGTAGACCTTTGGGTGAGCTTTTATACAATCTATTTCCAATAGTCTAATTCTTCTATTAGGTATATGTATTTTTACTTATTTTATGTAGACCATTGGAATAGTTTTTTATACAAACTATTTCTTATAGTCTTATACTTATTTTTCTCTTTTTTATTTAGTCTTTTGGGTTAGTTTTAAGTCTAATAGTCTATTGTGCAGAAATATTATTAACGATATGCACACTTGATGAAAATACATATGAAATGAATGGGATATGGGATGTGACGATATAACCTGCACAAGAATCTTTTCAATACTTTTGTTTAATTAAATTTAAACAATTTATATCATCCTATTTTGAATAATTTTCAACACCTAATATTTAAAGAATGGGTGTTGTGGCCATTACTGAACTCTTCACAACATTTATATTCAAATTAAAAACTATTTACTATAGTTCAAGTCTTCTTCTTCTTCGTTAATGAAGACTTTCAGTCAAATTGAGCAAAAATATAATGCACACTTGATGAAAAAATATAAAAACGAATGGGATGTGACCAATACTAGATCTTTTCAGTACCTACGTTTGTTTAATCAAATTTTAACCACATCCCAACATCCAAAATTACTAAATTTTCAATAGGTACACATTACAATTTGTTTTCGATGATAATATTTAAAAATGGGGGTTGTGGCCAAACCAATCTCTTTACAACGTTGATAAACAGTCATATTTAAAACCATTACGCATAGTCCATGCGAGCAGAAATTGTATAAATATTATACTTCATTCACACTTTATAGCAATGTATAAAAAAGAATGGGTTGTGGCCATCACTTGAACATTTTACAATACTTAAACTCAATCAAATTTCAAACCACTTTTCATAGTCTGATATTGCAAAATAATTGGGTGACAATATTATAAAAACGATTGCCTTTTCTTTCACAATTTTACATTCTTGGCCAACGGCGGGACATAAAAGCTAGTCTAAAGTAATAAAGCAATCAAAATGTTAGTGTCTGTGTGTGTGTGTGTGTGTGTGTGTGTGTGTTTGTCTCACGCCTTCTGAAAAACCAAGAGCATCTAAAAATCTAATTTAAGTGCGAACATGTACCAGTATACCTGATGCAGTGTCACGCTAAAAAGAATGCGATAAAAATGCTGAATTTTAAAAATATTTAAATAATTATTTTTTTCATACAAAATTTTCCAAGTCATATCTGTCAAAAAAGTGTACATTTTGCACGCAAATATCTGTTAGTTTAAAAGTTAGAAGTAGGTATTTACACAAAAAAAATATATTTTGAAGTATAACTTAGCGTTTAAGTGAAAAACATGGTGAATATTTGGTATAATTATAATGTTTAACTTATTTTTAAAGTAAGCCTTTTGTACATAAACGCCGCCATTTTAATATCTTTTCATACAATATTTCATTTTCCCACCGAATGAATATGTTCTTGAAAATAATAAACCTTTGAAATAAACGTAATTATGAAATAATAAAATGAAACACAAGACATTACGGCAAGTTTTAAGACATATATTGTAAAAATGTGTTATTTATTAGTAAAGATATAGGCATAATAAAATTGCATAATTTGTAAATAATATTTGATTTTTCTGACAATTTTCATTTTTATGGCATCGAACAAACCAATGTAGGTACCTACATATTCAAAAAATGTATCCGAACCATTCGATATTACTTACGTGTTCGAATCGTTTCCATGGCTACAGAAAGAATGTGATATTCAAATAAAATTTGTTAGGAATCGAATTTATTTAGAAGGTTGTTGTAGGTAGGTACCTACCTAATACTATTTACTTACAAATCAACAATAATATACCTATACTGATTTCCTATAGGAAAATTATTTTATTTATTTATTTATCAACCGTTTGTCCGATTATAATGAAACTTTGGTGAATTGTCGAGCGTATGCCCAGGATGGTTTTTGGATTTAAACTTTTTTCTTATTCTTCTTCTTCTTCGTGTATTTGGTCGTTTTACCTATGAAGGGGGAGTATCCTGGGAAAAGAAGGTCCGACTGTCCCTCCATCTCTTCACAGATCTTCCAGGACGGGTTCTGCATATAAACTTTTTTCTTCTTTTTCTTCAACGTGTACTTGGTCATCTTACCTATGAAGATGAACTATCCTGGGAGATGAAGGTCCAATTTTCCTTCCATCTCTTCGCAGGTTTCTGGATTTAAACTTTTTTCTTCTTCTTCTTCATCGTCTATTTGGTCATTTTACCTTTGAAGGTGGACTAACCTGGGAGAAGAATGTCCAATTTTCCTTCCATCTCTTCGCAGGTATCTGGATTTAAACTTATTTCTTCTTCTTCTTCATCGTGTATTTTTGGTCATTTTACCTATGAAGTTGGAGAATCCTGGGAGAAGAAGGTCCAACTGTCCTTCCATCTCTTCGCAGGTATCTGGGTTTAAACTTTTTTCTTCTTCTTCGTGTATTTAGTTATTTTACCTATTAAGTAGAGAATCCTGGGAAAAGAAGGTTCTTTCATCTCTTCGCGGTTCTTCCAGGATGGTTTCTGGATTTAAACTTTTCTTAACCGACTGATGGGACGGGATGTAATGAAGGGAAGGGAGGCACTAAAGGGCCTGAAGGGACGGGAGGTATAAAACTGCCTGAAGGGACGGAAGGTACTGAAGGGCCTGATGGGAAGGGACGTAATGAGGGATTAAAGGGACGGGAGGTACTGAAGGGCCTGAAGCGGCGGGTCCTGGAGTCTAATTCTTTTTCTTCTTAATTTTATGTAGACCTTTAGGGCAGTTTTTATACAAACTATTTCCTATTGTCTAATTCATCTTCTTCTTCTTTTATGTATACATTTGGGTCATTTTTTTATAAAAATTATTTCCTTTAGTCTTATTATTATTCTTCTTCATTTAAGTACGTAGACTTTTGGGAGAGTTTTAATACAAACTATTTCCAATAGTCTTATTCATTTTCTTTTATGTAGACCTTTTGGTCAGTATTTATACAAACTATTTCCAATAGTCTAAATATTCTTCTTCTTCTTTTTTGTAGACCTTTGGGTGAGCTTTTATACAATCTATTTCCAATAGTCTAATTCTTCTATTAGGTATATGTATTTTTACTTATTTTATGTAGACAATTGGAATAGTTTTTTATACAAACTATTTCTTATAGTCTTATACTTATTTTTCTCTTATTTATTTAGTCTTTTTTATTTAGGTTAGTTTTAAGTCTAATAGTCTATTGTGCAGAAATATTATTAACGATATGCACACTTGATGAAAATACATATGAAATGAATGGGATATGGGATGTGACGATATAACCTGCACTAGAATCTTTTCAATACTTTTGTTTAATTAAATTTAAACCATTTATATCATCCTATTGTGAATAATTTTCAACACCTAATATTTAAAGAATGGGGGTTGTGGCCATTACTGAACTCTTCACAACATTTATATTCAAATTAAAAACTATTTACTATAGTTCAAGTCTTCTTCTTCTTCGTTAATGAAGACTTTCAGTCGAATTGAGCAAAAATATAATGCACACTTGATGAAAAAATATAAAAACGAATGGGATGTGACCAATACTAGATCTTTTCAGTACCTACGTTTGTTTAATCAAATTTCAACCACATCCCAACATCCAAAATTACTAAATTTTCAATAGGTACACATTACAATTTGTTTTCGATGATAATATTTAAAAATGGGGGTTGTGGCCAAACCAATCTCTTTACAACGTTGATAAACAGTCATATTTAAAACCATTACGCATAGTCCATGCGAGCAGAAATTGTATAAATATTATACTTCATTCACACTTTATAGCAATATATAAAAAAGAATGGGTTGTGGCCATCACTTGAACATTTTACAATACTTAAACTCAATCAAATTTCAAACCACTTTTCATAGTCTGATATTGCAAAATAATTGGATGACAATATTATAAAAACGATTGCTTTTTCTTTCACAATTTTACATTCTTGGCCAACGGCGGGACATAAAAGCTAGTATTGAATAATTAGTAATGAACAAACTTAAGACAATCAAGATTTTGGTTTTAAGTAGATTTGCGCAAAAAAATATCGTATTGATTGAAGAAATTAAAAAAAAAAAATAAAATTTCAATACAATCATAGTAATATTAAATATTAAAAATGGTTGAACAGAAGCTGTGTGGTATTCCACGATTATAAATAAACACTTGCATGTAACACATGAGATCCAACTGCCAATTTATTGTGATAGTATCTGCAGTTGGAAAATACATACCAAACTATAAATTCTTAAATCAAAATAGTCTAATATATTCAGAAATTTAGTTATCCTATACAAAACATGTATGTCAGGATAAGATAGTGTGGAGTTCAATCCTTTTTTCCTATCCCGAATAAGTAAACAGCTTGATGGTATGCCTGCATGTATAAAAAAAAAACTATAAGAGTCTCCGAAGACATTGTTTTCTGTCATACAAATTTTATGAAACGATGTTGTCAGTAAATTAAATTTTTCATTAATTTAAAAAAAATGAGATGTACCTAATGCTACAATGTGTATATTTATTTATTTATTTATTTATGATAAAATATGGGATAAATAGAACAATGTAGGCATAACAAAATGACAATAAGTGTAAATACATCGATTATATAGGTACATAATAAAAAAACGTAAGTAGTTAAAGGAAGAACAATATAAAACAACATAATACAACATAATAAAAGAAAATAGAGGTAAATGATAAAAAAAAAACTAGACATAAAAGAAGAAAAAAAAATAAACAGTATTACATATTCAATTTGAACAACAAAAATAAACAAAGCAAAGTAAAAATCAAAAATTATAATATGCGTTAAGCATCCTTTTGAAACCATCTATAGTGTGTACATTAAATATATCAACAGCACTATATTGGTTTCCAAGGCGGTGCAATCTATGTATTGGTGAGTTAATGATAGTTATTTCGAAGATTCTCTATATGAAAAGGTGCATTTTGACGTGAAGCAAACCTTGTAGGTACTCTGAATTTTATCATTTCAACTAGGTCAGGGGTGTCCAATATACCGTTGATTATTTTAAATAAACAAATTAAATCACAAATCGTTCTTCTGTTTGATAATTTCGATAAATTTAAAATACTCATTAGAAAATCAAAATTAAATTTTTCTAAAGGAATGGATAATTTATAATTTACAAATCTTAAAAATTTATGTTGAACCCTTTCGACCCTCAATGAGTGCACATTATAAAACGGCGACCATATAGTTGAATTATATTCAAGATTACTACGAACAAGTGATGTATATAGGGTTTTAAATATTTAATATATTTTATAGATAATCAAATTATGATCAAACATCATTGAATCATTTAATAACAAATTTTTAACATGTCAATAGAGACGATGATGGAATATTATAGGGAACCAGGAACTCAAACCAATTTCTCAATAGATGGCGTTAAAAAAAGGTTTCTTCGTCACTTCATAGATGGTGATGGTGTTTTTTCAGCTTATTTTCAAACGAATAGATTTTCATGATAAAAATAAATAGAACTTTAAAATTGAATTGATAGGGAAAGCATAATGGGTGAACGTTGCGCAAAGGCATAAAGTGATCACGTAAAACAGCCGATGACAGGTCGTATATCCTGTGTGTGCATTGGGTTCTTGATTCTCCTATAATATTCCATCTTCGTCTCCATTGAGATGTTTAAAAAATGTCATAAAATAGTGTATATACATTATAAAAACAACTATGAAAATATTCGATCATTGAATAAGTTTGAAAGATTTGGTATTCAAATAGCGTTAAATCGTTTAACATCTATGATCCTGTCCTGGGTTCCACTCCCGGCACAGAGGCTAAATAATTATTTCATGTTAGTTGGAAAAAATGTCGATAAATTCACCAGATGTTCAGCGCATAAGAAATTGTTCATATTATTTTTTATTTTAAAAAAAAGAATATGTCTTTGTTCAACAAGTACCTACATATTCTTCTTCTTCTTCTTCTTCGTCAGCTAGGACTATGTCCTGTAGTTCTCGGCACCTGCTCCTGGGAGGAGGACGTCCAGCTATCCCTCCATCGTTTGGGCGGTTTGGGTTTGGATGTTTATTTATTTATTTATTTATACATCTTCTTGTACATAATATAAACAAATATAATTGTACACTGGCGGGCTTATTGCCATTAGGCAATTTCTTCCAACCAACTAGATTACAAAGTATGACAACATTGTGTATGTACAACAGCAAATAAAAAAGAGTAAAAGAAATCAAATAAAATACGTATAACACTTAAATACTATTAAACAAAAAAAAATTATAATTCATAGCAATAAAAATCATATTATATATTTTATCAGCACTTATTATATATTTTTATTTATTTCTATATCATACCATTTAAATAATCTTCATTTAAAATAGATAACTGCTGCCCAACTAGGTATACCTGTTCTAGGGCTAGCAGTGTACATATTATTATATTTCACAGGAGACATAAAGATTTTAACTATTTGCATTTTTAAAAAGTATCTAAACAATATAAATTTAACTATTGTACACATATGAAAAAATGGAATTGGAGTCATCTTGATATGCATATACATATTGTGTATGTACATCTTCCTACATTCTCTAAAATAAGCATAAAAATGCTAGTGTTATAAGTGAACGAAATCGGTCGAAGCAGGATTCGAACTCGCGACCACTGGATTACTAGCCCAGTGCGCTAACCGCTCTGCCATCGACCCATTATCTTCTTCTTCTTCTTCTTCTTTAGCCTTCCTCCCTCCACTGCTGGATGTAGGCCTCTTCCATTCGTCTCTCCCCTTTCCCATTATAAATTTTTGAAATAAACACCGTTTTGTTTGTATCTGCAAGTACCTAAAGCACGTTATTTTTTATAAAAGTGGTACAATTTAGTTATTGACAAACGATGTGGTAGATTGTTGTAAAAATTGTATTTTCAATATGGTACAGAACCCTTTATTGGTACATAATTAGCGGCATATAAATATCATCTGATTGAAGGGGAACGGGTACCCAAAGGACAATAAATAAAAGCTGAAAGACGGATGAAAATTGTAATTCAATTAGCACAGACAATGACAAAACAAAAGGATGGATCTAGAGATGCTTAATTGACAGCCAGAGTAATCTAAGGTGACCAAAAGTTAGTAGTTTTGTCATTGCAAATATTAATTAGAGGTACGATATTGATATATTATGTATGCTTCATATTAACTGCATTTTGAGAAATATGTAGAATAGGAATATGAACGAGGAATATGAAGATGTCATATGTGATGGATCCACAGCATTTGTGAGCGAATTGTTCCGGACGGCGCGGCGGCGGATTGAGATGTCTTCTCAGCAGTGATCGCCAACGTTGGGAGGACCTGATATGATGAAGAAGATGTAGAAATGATTTTGTGGTTCAAAAGTAGAAATCATTTCTACTAATGTGACTTATTCACTTTTTCATCAATTAAGCAAAATATATAATATAGACTTAAGAATAACAATTGACATAACATGTTTTTAAAATGAATCATCATATCTTTTAGTTAATAGGTTGTATTAAGGAATGCACGTCGTTGCTTAAATAATAAAAATTTAAAGGAATTATTTGAGGTTACAAAGCTGGTGGTGGTTTATATTTCGAATATTTATTTATTTAATTTATGTAAACAATGGTGGGTCTATTGACCAAAACCAACCAAAGCAACGTGAGACCATAGTGTAGTGGTAGGTACATAATATTTTTAACAAAAGAGTGGGTTGTGGCCAACGCTATAATCCTCACTACTAAGTCATTCAATAAAGTATTCATTTTTGTATGGAAAATTTTCAGTATTTTCATGAAATGAGTTTGTTAAATTATTTTAGATTGAAATATTTATAATGAACACTTGACAAGTGTCAAGTCTAAGCGAGTATTAGATTTTCAATTTTAAAAAAGAATTTTCAGAATTTAAAAAGAACCGGATAAGTAATTTGGTCGTTATTCGATAAAGTAGAAACACGCCGTACATAGTACACAACACACACATCATATACATACATTGTGATGAAACTTACAAACTTGATACTAATTGATAACTTTCAATAAAAAAACAACCAAAAAATTGCGAATTCATATTTGCATTCAGATTTTGTCTTCAAAAGTTGACACATTTTTTTAAATCTCATTTCTATTGCATACATTCTTCATGAAAAAAAACACTTATTATACATTAATAAATAATACTGGTTAGTTGGAAGAAATTTCAATAAGGAAATAAACTCGCCACTTGCGAAGGGCGCAAGGAAGTGTTTAACACATATACATACATATACATACCATCACGCCATGTCCCTTACGGGGTAGGCAGAGAGAACCGAACGCCATATCTTTCTATCCTGGCACACATTCATCGCCTCGTCAACATTCATGCATCGTCTCATACATGTTCGTCTATTGTACATACTTCTAACATTTCCGTCTTTCAGAATATCGTTCACATGGTCGTGCCATCCCTTTCTTGGGCGGCCCCGGCCTCTCAATCTATTCCTATCCGCATTGTATATTTTCTTTGTCAGGCGTTCCTCATTCATTCTACCCATGTGGCCAAACCATCTCAGTGTGTTCACTTTCATTCTATTAATGATATCTTTCTTCATCTTACATTCTTTCCTTATGTTCTCATTTCTTACCCTGTCATACATCGTTCTATTGCAGATTCTTCTTAGCGATCTCATTTCAACAGCATTTATTCTGCTTTCGTGCGACTTCTGCCATGTCCAGGTTTCACTTGCATACGTCAATGTTGGCACTAAGATAGCGTTATGAATGGCAACTTTGGCAGCCTTTGATATGTTGCGATCATTCATAACTGGTCTCAGTGCTCCATTCACTCTGTTTCCTGCCATAACTCTTCTTTCGATATCCTTATCAGGTCGTCCATTCCGTTGAAACATGCTTCCCAGATATACATACTCGTCGACTTGCTCGAGCCATTCATTCTCTACTCTTATTTTACACGCTGTTTTGCTTTCACTCTTTTCAAAGACCATTACCTTTGATTTGCTGGCATTCATTCTCAGACCGTTCTCTATGCATCCTTCATAAACCATGCTTACAAGATACTGTAACTCTTCCATACTTTCAGCTAACAGTACTTTGTCATCTGCATACATCAAATCACGCACTATTACATTACTCACTTACATTACTTACTAAGTGTTTAATATTGTAATAAAAATAGAAAGTAGAAAAAAATCTTGCTATTAAAAAGTGTTATATAAGCATTTTATCTTTTGAATAAAGACTTTCAGTTCGATACCATGTAGAACAGTTTTGTAAGAAGGGGCCGACTCAGCTAAAAATTTCATAAATCTAAAGTAATAAAGCAATCAATATGTTAGTGTGTGTGTATGTGTGTGTGTGTGTGTGTGTGTGTGTGTGTGTGTTTGTCTCACGCCTTTTGAAAAACCATCGTGTATTTTTGGTCATTTTACCTATGAAGTTGGAGAATCCTGGGAGAAGAAGGTCCAACTGTCCTTCCAACTCTTCACAAGTCTTCCAAGACGGTTTTTGGATATAGACTTTTTTCTTCTTCTTCTTATTCTTCTTCATCCAATTTTCCTTCCATATCTTCGCAGGTATCTGGATTTAAACTTTTTTCTTCTTCTTCTTCGTGTATTTAGTCATTTTACCTTTGAAGGTGGAGTATCCTGGGAAAAGAAGGTCCTTTCATCTCTTCGCGGTTCTTCCAGGATGGTTTCTGGATTTAAAATTTTCTTAACCGACTGAAGGGACGGGATGTAATGAAGGGAAGGGATGCACTAAAGGGCCTGAAGGGACGGGAGGTATAAAATGTCCTGAAAGACGGGAGGTACTGAAGGGCCTGATTGGTAGGGACGTAATGATGGATTGAAGGGACGGGAGGTACTGAAGGGCCTGAAGGGACGGGAGGTTCTGAAGGGTCTGAAGCGACGGTTCATGGAGTCTAATTCTTTTTCTTCTTAATTTTATGTAGACCTTACAGTTTTTACACAAACTATTTCCTTTAGTCTTTTTCTTCGTTTTCTTAACTTTGGTGAATTTTATACAAACTATTTCCTATAGATTAATCTTCTTCTTCTTTTGTGAAGACCATTTAGTCAGTTTTTATACAATCTATTTCAAATAGTCTAATTCTTCTATTTTATGTATTTTTTCTTATTTTATGTAGACCATTGGGATAGTTTTTTATACAAACTATTTCTTATAGTCTTATACTTATTCTTCTCTTTTTTATTTAGACTTTTGGGTTAGTTTTAAGTCTACTGGTCTTTTGTGCAGAAATATTATTAACAATATGCACACTTGCTGAAAATACATATGTAAAAACGAATGGGATGTGGGATGTGACGGTGTAATCTGCACTAGAATCTTTTCAATACTTTTGTTTAATCAAATTTTAACCATTTATATCATCCCATTTTGAATAATTTTCAACACCTTCATATTTGATTTCGTTGACGATATTTAAAGAATGGGGGTTTTGGCCATTACTGAACTCTTCACAATGTTTATATTTAAATTATAAACTATTTACTATAGTTTAAGTCTTCTTCTTCTTCGTTAATGTAGACTTTTGTGTCAATTTTAAGTCTATCAGTCTAATTGTGCAAAAATAAAATGCACACTTGATGAAAAAATATAAAAACGAATGGGATGTGACCATTTAATCAAATTTTAACCACATTCCAACATCCAAAATTACTAATTTTTTTTATAGGTACATATTACAATTTGTTTTCGATGATAATATTTAAAAATGGGGGTTGTGGCCAAACCAATCTCTTTACAAAGTTGATAAACAGTCATATTTAAAACCATTTCGCATAGTCCATGCGTACAGAAATTGTATATATCACTTTATAGCAATATATAAAAAAGAATGGGTTGTGGCCATCACTTGAACATTTTACAATCAAATTTCAAACCACTTTTCATAGTCCGATATTGCAAAATAAATGGGTGACAATATTTTAAAAACGATTGCTTATTCCTTCACAATTTTACATTCTTGGCCAACGGCGGGACATAAAAGCTAGAAAAAGAATATAATGTAAACGAAAAAATAATTGTTAAGTTTTCAGTTGGTATCATTAATATTTTTACACATGTATTCAGAGACAGATATGAGGACTGACAAGGCGAGAAATTTTTTTCTTTACTTGAAAATAAAATATCATTTTTATCAATTTGTGAATGTGCTCAGGAGGGAGAAATTCTTGACCATATATTTTTCAATCAATTCAATCAGGGGGGCTACACATTCTTAATACATGCTTATCTTGCCTTAATCTTAAGAATGTATAAATCAGTACTCGATCATAATTTAATTTTAATCTTTCTCTACATTTAATCATAAAAAAATGTTAATATCAACTTTCAGTATGAAATTGTCATTAATTTTTGTATAAACAAATACAAATATTTAATTTATTTGAAGGTCAAATATTTCATTAGTGTTTTTTCGTTTTGATCTGTTAAATTTAATTAGAACATCCCCAATCAATATTTCATATTTGCTGTCAATTGAAAATTTTAGAATAAGACTTGATGTCAAACAACATAAAACTGTAATGTAATCTAAATTATTTACACTGATCTAAATAAAATATTTTAATCATGTCATGAAATGCGATACTTAAAAAGATTGATAGATTTGACGGTAACTTTGTGGTAGTCCGTCATTACAATAATAATGCAAATACTTTGCAAATACTTTCAACTTAAGTGCTATTTAGCATAGTATTTGCATCATTATTATTATTGTCGCCATACTTAAGGTTAATTGCTATTTAACACAAAAAAACAACAACAATGATGTATCATTTCAAATAAAGAGAAAAAATGAGGCCTGAAGCCTCCTCAATAGGTATTTATAGTTGTCTCTCAATACGGGTGTCAATGTTTTAAACTGTCATAATTCTTTAATTAAAAAATTATATATATAATCTTTATGCATATGTATAGTTGCATTTTATTTCTTTATATTTTGATTAAGTATTATATAAAAAAATAAAAATCATTTTTTAACAGATTTTTAATTATCTCAATAGAGACGAAGTTGGAATATTTTACTGTAGGAGAACCGGGAAATAAAGGCACCTACAGGGCTTACGACCTGTCATCGGCTGGTTTACGTGATCACTATATGAGCTTGCGCAACGTTCACCAATTTTGCCTTTTTAATGAGATCCCTATCAATTCAATTTTTGAAAGTTCTATAATATATTGCAATACAGAAATTCTTTTCGCTTGAAAATAAGGATTTTTCTACAGCCATCTATGTGTGAAATTATGAACAACATTCTTATTATTTTTATTTATTTTTGTTGTAACGCCATCTATTGAAAGAATTGGTTTTTTGTAAATAATGAGAGTAACAATTATTATACCTGAGTTGACAATGCATTTTTCGCATAGAAGTCACCCCTGAATTGCAAAAAATCATTATTTTTTCGTTGCGAATCACACAAAAGATTGGTGAGTACTTGCACTGATAAAACCTCAGAGGGGATTGAAGACGTCAAATATATTTAGAATCCCGGCTAGAAGCTTTTAATGTCTGGTCACTTTAGTCGGTACACGTCTTGTTTCAGGAAATCTTTTCCCTCCAAAATGGTGGGTTACAGTAGAAATTGGCGGGAATTTTAATTGAAACCTACAGCATCCCCTGTGATGGTAATAGCCGGAGACGATCCTCAACTATGGAATGTCTAATGTCTTTAGTAGCAGAGCGTCTAATGTTCTTTTATCTTATTTTATTAAACTACCTTAAATGAATGGTGCGCTTTGAATTAATTGAAAATTACATTTTATATTCAATGATAGGTAAATTCACTTGGCACATGCAGGGCAAGTGTTTATTTAATGCACAAGAATGTAAGGATTTAAATAATTTATCATATAGAAAAATAAAGATTTACTTGTACAGTTTTATAGCAGCTATAAAAAAACCGTTTTATAAAGATCAAGCTAAATATATTTATTAATTTTGTTTTAGACGATTTCAAACAAGAGTAACTTTCAATTAATATGTACTTTTTAAATTATTGTCTTTTTTGCTTTCATTATATTATTTTTTATGTTTTTTCTATTTTTTGTCAGTGTATTTTCATTGTGTATTTATTTTACTAGTTGCATGTAACACATGAGATCCAACTGTCGATAGCGATAGTATGTATAGTTGAAAAATAAGTACCAAACTTTAAACTCATAAATACAAATTATTTAATATTTTAAGATATTTTCTATACAACAAATGTACCTAGGTATGAATGTCAAGATAGGATAGTATGGAGGTCAGTCCTTTGATCCTACCCAGAAAATGAAAACAGCATGATGGTATGTATGTATGTTTGGAGATTGGTATCAAACAATTAAGTCTTCTTAGATATTGTGTGTAGGCGACTGCCATACAAATTGTATGAAGCAATGTCGTCACTAAATTCAATTTTTATAAAAATTTAAAAAAAAATTGAGATGTGATAATACAATGTAACTATTTTTTATAGTAAATTAAATTATCTAGTTGGGGTGTATCGGCTTTTTTGATATTTTTAAAAAAATTGGAAATATAGGCAGTTAAACTCATAAATTAGTCATAAAAAAATATTTTTCTTAATAAAAAATGTTTGAGAAACCCTGGTTTTTTTGAGAAAACAATTTGAGATTTTGTATTTGTCTATGTTTATACCAATTTTCAGTGTTCTAGCTTTTATGGTTTCTGAGATATATGGAAAAATAAACCAAAATGTCAAAAGTTGATAACCCCTGACTGAAACAAAAATTCACAATATATAACTGTTTATATATTCTGAAAATTTGGGCTCTGTAAATTGAGCGGATCAAAAGTTATAAGGGGGGGACGGAAACACACACACAGACACACAGACACACACACACACACACACACACACACACACACACAGACACACAGACACACACACACACACACACACACACACACACACACACACACACACACACACACACACACACACACACACACACACACACACACACACACAAAACTCACATTAAATGTTCTACTCCGATTTCTGAGTTCTGCGAGGCCTCTAGTTGGTGTAATTAGCATGCAAAAAGTCCACTACGCCATACAAACTTATAAAACTTTTTTTTAACTTCTTATGTACCTATTTTTTTACTTATGTAACTTGTGTAACTCCTATAACTTTTTATTGGCTTAATTTATGTTTACCTATTTTTTTCTTCTTTTTTATTGAAATTTTGTAACCGAATTTTCTCTTATTTATGTAACTCTTACTTGTGTAACTTACGTGTGTGATTGAATATGAGCTCATGTAATTTTGTGTGCATCCATAATTGGACGTCCAGCACTCATAATAATAACCAATATTATTTTCTTTTTATGAAAATTGTAAGCTGGATGTCTGTTGATGTACCCTTTTTAATTAAATAAATAAAATAAATAAACTATCGCCATCGTCAGTTGGATCTCATGTGTTACATGCAACTAGTTTAAAAAAAACAAATACACACATGTTTTGCGCTTAGTTATATAAGGCAATGTGCACCCGCACTCCTGTCGCTGTTGAATGTATTAAAAGTTTACACGTTTAAATTAAATAAGTTTGCAAATGTTTAAATTACTTACGTAATTTTGAGAAGGTGTCGAATATATCAAGAATATAATTTTATGTATTTATTTAAGGTAGGTAGGTAATACAGTTTGACATATCGGTGTCTGAAATATTTCAAAAGAGACCCATCTCCCAAAGTCTCCTCCCTGTCCTATCATTCTCCTCATCCTCGTACTATTTCCAATATGACCTTCTTTCTCATACCATACTTCTCTCCGTCTATCAGACACAAGTCCAAATATTTTCCAGACACGTCCAAAGGAAATTTCTTCAACTCCAATACGAAGTGCCTTAAGTTTAGATAAGAGGGACTTGGGACTGACGTGATATTTCAACCGTATAAAATAAACATATCTTCTTTTTGATTCTAGATTTTTTCAATATAAATTCAAAGATTTTGACAGATTTACAGTCTTATTCATAATAACCTATGTTAGGTTTAAAACAGTGTATAACAACAGTACTGAAAATCTCTATTCATAATAACATAGTATAAGGCAATAATGCTATATAACGGCTACATTACGCCTATGTATATAGGATAAACATGGTCCTAGGTTGTTTTAATAGCAATATAAGAAGAGTATGGGGACCGAACATTTCCGATAAATCCCGAATAATACCGACGGTCGCATTACATGTCAATTATTTTTGAAATTTTTGAAGGGACGTGGACAATTGTTTTCTATTTCATTTCACAAATAAATAAATCAACAGATAATTATAAATACAATCAAATGTATTGTTCGCGTCTTAAAATGACGAAAACGAATTAAAAAAAATATTTGTCATAACCATTGACAGATCATTTGATAAGGCTATATTAATTTAAGGTAACCCACTGTTTCATTATTGCTCCAGATTTTGCTACAGTTTTTCATATAAATATCCAAATAATGATATTCACGAAATAAAAGATGAAAATATAGCCCAAACACTATAAGAAACGTCGTATTTTTGTTTTCAAAACATCGACTGACATCTATAAATGCCAAATCACCGGAGAAACATGAATGAATTGCTACGTTGTCAAATCAAACAGTGACATAGCAACGATATTGTTATATTGCTTTATAAATGTTATTATGAATAGTCAAGAATATAAGTGCTTATACTGTGTTTTAGTTATATAATGTTTTTACCAGAGTATAAGGAAATATTATCAATAAGACTGATAGCTATAACTTAATTCTCCCTTATCGATTACACAAAATACACATATACCACTGATATACTCTTAGTCTTAAGGTTCAAATACCCGAAGTTTCCGATAGATCGGCTGGGGGCATGACAGATCTCTATGTTTCAATAAAAATGATAACAGATATTAGTTAATGCTCTGTCCGATAGATGGACAGCTTAGAACAACAGTTACTATTTGAATGGTTTTATGTTGATGTGCCACAGTGATAGCAATCCTTTTAAAATATATTTTTTTAAATATTTAATTCCCTTTACCAATTTTCGAATTCTAACGTTTCTGTCAGGAGAAACCCTTAGTTCTTGATTTTTTTTCATGGAATTTGATGCCTTGAAATCAGCCATTTTTCAACAGTGTAAATAGGAAATCAAAAATAATGTATGAATGTAACATAGTTTTGTACAATTTTTTACACATTTACAGTAATATGCTTCTTATCGGGTTTGCCTTAAGGGTTCGCTATACGGAAACTCTTTATCGGTCGAAGAACTTTTACAGGTTATTTCATATCGTACTTTTCAATAAAACACACTTGTTTGGAAAAATAAAAACCAAGATTAACTTCTTCTTCTTCTTTCGTGTCAGCAACGCATTCAAATAATTTTCTGCCAGTGTCTAGCAACGTCAATAGCACAATCATTGCCCACCATAAGATCGTGCATGGTGCAGTTGACTGGACTTGAGGGGCAGCTGCACAGATTAACTTATAAAATGACTTAGATTTCAATCTGGAAAATATCTTCATGTATTATTATAAAGTATATCTTGTATTATTATGTAGTACCTATTACTTCTATTTGGGTTTTAGTTTGTTTGTACATTTTGTGAAATGTGATTCACTTCAAAACACAAAGTTGTGTCATATATAAATATAATATATTAATCATTATATAATATAATCTGTGAATATTGTAATATTGCGTAGCTTTGGAAAATGATGATTTTGTATCCAATCTAGTATTGAAAAATCTTTGTATTCAAAAATTGCGTTTGAAATAGTAATAAAGTATGGAAATATTAATTTTAGTATTATTGAGCTTTTGTATTTTTTAAATCCTAGCCATATTATTATGAATACAAAAATATTATTACGTAGCCAAAAAATTACGCATCAAAATGATTCAAAAATTTCCAGACTCACCAATTTCATCAAAATTTCATTTGTGATTAATATTACGTTCTTTATTTGTTTTTTTTTATTTTCTAAACAAATTTGACGCAGTTTTCATCTCTTTCATTCACCCTCAAAAAAACATATTTTTAATATATTTCCAATACCTCGCGATGCATGTTACATTTTACCCCAAAACAGATATTTACCAAGAAAGTTAATTGAAAAACTCGTCAAATTCGTTGGCTGGCGGAAAACGAATAGCTATAAAGGAAAAGATGATGAAAAGAAAATTGAAATACCTTCTCCAATGATTTTTATTTAATTTGAAAAAGAAATTATTTAGGGAGTATTACCAACAGGTAGATAAAATGTTTATGTAAACAAAATATTAAATATTTTTTGATGATTTTAAAAGGGAAACTCTATTGTTAACGAAATATAAATAATATATTACAAATACGTCACACGTAATATTTTTAATACATTTAAACAAATGTTTATCATAAAAAAAATGAAAAAAGTTTTTCTTAATAAAGAATGTTTGAGAAAATAATTTTGTGTTTGTCTATAGTTATACCAATTTACAGGGTTCTAGCTTATATGGTTTTTGAGATACATGGAAAAAAAGTAAAAATTCAAAAGTTGATAACTCCTGATTGAAATAAAAAGTCAAATTGTTGAGTACAAAAGTTTTGTATGCCTATAAATATCTATATATTCTGAAATTTTGGACTCTGTAAATTGAGCGGATCAAAAGTTATAAGGGGGGATGGACACACACAGAGACACATTAAATGTTCTACTCCGGATTTTGAGTATATCCATATATAGAACATACATGCTGCGAAGCCTCGAAGTTGGTGTTTTTTGACTTCAAAGTATAGACCCTGTATAGAAAAATATAGACCCTGCATACAAATCTCGCGTATCTTGGCTTTATACTTTGTCAATATATTAAGAGAATAAAATTCTCTTGAACAAGTCGACAATTGGAATATAACCATAAATCAAACATCCAGTATACAGTAGAGTTTGACAAATAAATTTGAAAAGTCAATGATTTATGAATCGGACAACTCAAGCGGTTAAACTTTTACTTTAGATTATTTTTATTTGTTTCGTTGATTCACGAAGGAAATAGTCAAAAAATAATATTTAACTTTGAAGCGTGTTGTTACACCTTCTTCCTGTATTTTGTTCTGCCTATCTAATAAAGTTACAAACAATGACATCAACAAACACCAAAGACCGCGCGTAGGTACAAACAAACAAGCTATAGAGAGAACACATCATTCAGGGATTAGCAACATTTGACATGTTTCATCTTGATCAATATCTAAAGTTTCTTCTTCGATATTTTTATTTGAGTATTCTCTGGAGTATAAAATGTTTGCTGTTATTTGTTTCAAAGCGGATTTAATATCCGTATTCTCACATATAATACCCGTACTCAGACAAATCTTGAGGAAGCCTCAGGATTTCATTATTCAGAGTGAATGTGAGGTCATATACCTTGAGAAATACAAAGGATTTTTTTGACAGTTGTAATACTGGAGTACCTTAACTAACCTAACCTAATCTTACCAACAAAATATTATTAGATTCTTTTTAGAATGTTCTATCTACTCAGAGTCACTACAAAGAGTCAAGTAGGTACAGACTTTGTTTGCTGACTTTCAAAGCGATCCATGGTATGGCTCCCACGTATCTCACAGACTTATGTATCCCTTTCAACGCAATTGAGCAACAACAAACACTTCGGTCAGCCACCACATCCAAGATTGGCAAGTTAACTGAAATAAATAGAGTCATTACCACTTCCTTCGGTGATCGTGCTTTTACTGAGGCTGGCTCATCTCGTGAAAGTAACTGCCATCTGAAATGAGGCGTATCGACAACTTAGCCCTATTTAGGAAACACCTGAAAACTCACTTCTTTCTCGAGTCTTACAAAAACTTGTAATCTATTCAAAGCGCCTTTGAGGTAAGTTTATCACAAAAGCGGCGATATAAGCCGTCTAATTTTATTATAATTATAATACCTTCAAGTTAGAGTGATCTGTAGTCCTGGGGATCTGATTATGACAAATGACAACGCGATGTCAGTCGCTGCTTATTGGAGTGGTAGAGATTAGCCCGACACGAAAAAGAAGAAGAATACCTTCAAGTTGCCTTGAAGGTTCACTGTGTCGTTCTCCTTAATACTCATATTTGTCTCCCAGAACAGACATATCTATCACTTCTTTTTTATGCTTTTTCCTGTATGAAGGTTGGCGGCCATCAGGGCTCTCCTTATTCACGGCTGCCCGAAATAATGACGTTTTAATTTTTCTGTCTCAAGTTACGGAATTTATCTATTTACATTTATCTCCACCGAACAAAATGTCAAGGAATATATTTTGTTAAAATTATTGAGGAAACCTCAAGTTATGTGACCTCACATTCACTCTCTTACGAAATCGCCTTCAAGGTACCTTCCTCAATATTTATCTGTGAATGCGGGTGTTGGCACTGTATTAAGAACCGAGATAATTTACACATTATAACACAGTTATTTTAACAATAATGCTGAAATTATTAAAAGCATTCGCGGGTCAGAATTTGTGTGTCCCTTCAGTCGAGTTTTCCCAATTCACTTCTGACACAGCAGGGAGAAGAGGTGGTAATAAGTTGTAACTAACGAGGCCTATTGTCATACTGTCTCCAGCCCCCAGAATCCACTCACAGCTTCAACAGACTTATATTATATTCCACTTCCATGTCCGCATCTTCACAAGACTTAACAGACCAAAGTCGACGACGGCACTTCCTCCGAGAGAGAGAGACAACTTCAACCATTGTTGGATGGAACTGGGAACTCACAGGCACCGGAAAACAAGAACTTGTCACTGTAGTATTTTTTGAAATCTCCGTTATAATGAACGAAGTCATAGTACGTCTGGCAAAATTTCAAATACAAATTTGAGATCTAAAAATTATACTCAAAATCATGATGAAATAAATAATATATAGATATTTTTTCTCTTTAATTTAGTTTGCAAATGCGACCCCCATTCACCGGTATCGTTCAATGTCGAGCATCATCAGAATGGTGACGTAACAATAGTGACGTAGACCACCTATTTTTCATTTCTGTTGGCATTTATTCAATGAATATATTTACATTAACAATTTATAATATTCGTAATTGCAATCATTTCAATACAATATTTATTATATTTAATCCTTTATTTAATTTATATTGTATTGTACGTATATACTTATTAACCTTAATGTCTTTTGGGTGTTTTTTTTGTTATTACCCCTTCCATTCGTTGTCATTCGAATCCTCGTTTTTAATCGGTGAATGAGAGTCCCGTTTATGAACAAAATTAAACAAAAGGAATAATTATGTATTATTTAATTTATCAT
Source organism: Molanna angustata (assembly GCA_963576475.1). Taxonomy (NCBI): domain Eukaryota; kingdom Metazoa; phylum Arthropoda; class Insecta; order Trichoptera; family Molannidae; genus Molanna; species Molanna angustata. The sequence goes on along the minus strand of OY754971.1, from coordinate 35,298,774 downwards.
AATTTGTTATAATTTATATATCTCATAATTTTTTTATCGAGTTTTATAATGAAGTGAAATTCAGACATTGAAAAAAAATATAACTTAACATTTTTTTCATCATTTCGAAAGAAAGAAAATATATTCATCTTTACATGAGGAATATTTTTTTATAAACAAACATTTTTTAATTATTTTCGGCTACCAACTAGTCTGATATTGATACTAGTTAAAATAAAAGATTTTCATTATTTAAAAAAATGTATTTTTAACTGTTATGAAAACCTGTGATATAACATTTAGCTCTACAAAAATAATTACTAAGTTTTATTGTTGAAAAATAAAATATAGCACTATTTTATCCACAGATTTATTACGCCCGAAATTATCGTTGAGGTGTCTCCGCATTATCAAGGTCTAAAAAGAACTATGTTTGACAATAATAATTTAATACTAGGTACTTCAAATATTCACTAAATTACCAAATATGTGGGCGGAGTTTACGAGTATGATTAACAAATTATAAAAGGGAAAAATATACAAAACCGTCGTAAGACCTGCAATGTTATACAGATCTGAGTGCTGGACAACAATAAAAAGTACGGACAACAATTGCGCACGATTGAAATGCAGATAATTCTGATAGAAAATAATTCCGAAAGCACCACTGAAATTTGCGGGATTTTCTCGTTATCCGTTTAATTTGTTTGATGTAAAACTATAATTGTTGATTTTTTAAAAAAGTTAAGTCGTATATAATGTAGGGCGGAACGAACCTCACCGCTTCTACTTCAGTACGAGAATAAGGGTACGATTCGTTAAAAAAATCAGAGCCTGTGCGGCTTAGTGTAAAACCAATACAATTTATTATTTTCGTTAAAAATGACAACATACATATATTGTCGGCCTTCGTGGCTCAGTTTGTTAGATATCTGACTGTCGGCCTTCGTGGCTCAGTTTGTTAGATATCTGACTGTCGGCCTTCGTGGCTCAGTTTGTTAGATATCTGACTGTTGAGCCAAATAACTACGAGAAAATCAATAAATAATTGTTAAGGTAATATGTTTAATTTAAATATTAATAAATAACATTAGTCTTATATGTCTGTGTTTGAATTTAATGGGTTCATTTAACCTCTTTGTGGATATAGGATCCCTTTGTTGATAATTCTCAATGGAGAATGGATACTGGATAGTAGAGAGAGAGTACATAGAATAGAGTAGACCGCAGTAAATATCAAATACCACCGTTTACAATATGTTTTGTTATAAATACTATCCCTACATACATGTTCTCGTTATAATAACCCTCATGTTGTAAGATGAGGATACTCACATTTAATAAAAATTCCTCATACAATTTACTATCATCCAACAGCAATATTGTCTGCTGGGTGTAAGATAATTATTATAATAGGTAAGTAATAAAATTCATGCTATCATAAATGTCTAGTTTCTGCAGGTATATGATTATGTATAGCGGCAAAAAAGTGTATTGTTGATATCATATAATTAGTTTAACTCAATTAGTAAAAAAATTGGGAGAGAAGAAAAAAATTGAGATGTAGGTATAACCGGACATCTGTGGTTCAAATAACCAGGCTTCTGAATGAAGTCTGGTAATGACAGTCCGCTAGGTTTCTACTCTAAATGATAACACATATTAGTTTGAATATTCCTCAATAGATGGCAACCACATAGAGGCGTTATTTTCAAGCGAAATGTTTCTGTCAAGTTTAATATATATACAACTTTCAAAATTTACAAACCCGTTCAAGGAGTTCCACTCTAAGACATTCAATGGTGAACGTTACGCTAGCACGTAAAGTGATCACTAAAACCAGCCGATGACAGGTCGTAAGCCCTGTAGGAATGTCTTCCATACCTACCTCCCTTTCATCTCTACTGAGATGCAGTATCAATACCTACTCCAAACTCCTATGTGTTCTCATATATACTTCATATATATATATATATATATATATATATATATATATATATATATATATATATATATATATATATATATATATATATATATATATATATATATATATATATATATATATATATATATATATATATATATATATATATATATATATATATATATATATATATATATATATATATATATATATATATATATATATATATATATATATATATATATATATGTTGTTTTTCAGGCTCTCGCGGAGGGGTGTAAATGATGTATCCGTTTCTCGGGTACTCCGCGTCGTGTTCGTTTGGTTTCTGTTGAAACCTTGTCTTCGACGTTTCAGCCGTACGTTGACGGCCATCCTCAGGAAGTCAGGTGCTTCTTATGTATATATATATATATATATATATATATATATATATATATATATATATATATATATATATATATATATATATATATATATATATATATATATATATATATATATATATATATATATATATATATATATATATATATATATATATATATATATATATATATATATATATATATATATATATATATATATATATATATATATATATATATATATATATATATATATATATATATATATATATATATATATATATATATATATATATATATATATATATATATATATATATATATATATATATATATATATATCCAAGTGGATATTGACTTCTGAGTTGAACGGGTGTGCGCTCGCCGCCAATTCAAAACACAACTCAATATACAAGTCGAAACCCCCCTTGAAAATGGTCAGTGCTATCTGGCTGAAACGTTGGGAGTTAAACAACAGTCTTTCTCAAGACTATACGCGGGTTACCCTAGAAAACAATCATCATATATATATATATATATATATATATATATATATATATATATATATATATATATATATATATATATATATATATATATATATATATATATATATATATATATATATATATATATATATATATATATATATATATATATATATATATATATATATATATATATATATATATATATATATATATATATATATTATATTTGATGTTTTCACGGGTGAAATATGTTATAATATTTTTATCTCGGTTTTCCCGTGTCAGTAGGTCTTGACTAAGACCATTTGTCTTCCGACGTTTCGCCTGAATTTCATAAGCTCATGGAGTATATGAAATACCGTGCGGATCGTGCAATAAGACTTATGTAGGAAGAACCAATCGAAAAGTTGAAGCACGAATAGCGGAGCACAGAGTCGACATGAGAAACAAAAAACTTACATCCTCACTTGTACAACACTCGCTCACAGAAGGACATACAATAGATTTTGACCATTCAAAAATAATAGCAAGTTTAAACAGTGAACCTCTCAGAATTTACAGGGAAGCTATAGAAATATATAAGAGAAGGGATATAATGAACAATCGGGACGACGGAGTTCGTTTGCCTAGTACCTGGAAGAACATTTTATATGACAAACAATACAATAATAATATTAATAATACCATAGCGAAAATAACCCCAAAACACAACAATAATAATATTAATGTCACAACTAAAATTAACAATAAATCACAACACAAAAATAATGATAAAATATTATTAGCAACGAACACGACAGCAGGTGGGCGTGTCACAAGGAGCCAATCACGTCGCGCTAACAATATTTGACATAAGCGGCCATCTTGTACGCTACGAGTCACTTGACGGTGAGCTTTCAGTGTGAGTAGACGTGTGTCGCGCGCGTGCTTTTTGTTAAGTCCTTGAAAATGCCTGGTGATATTCAGGCGAAACGTCGGAAGACAAATGGTCTTAGTCAAGACCTACTGACACGGGAAAACCGAGATAAAAATATTATAACATATATATATATATATATATATATATATATATATATATATATATATATATATATATATATATATATATATATATATATATATATATATATATATATATATATATATATATATATATATATATATATATATATATATATATATATATATATATATATATATATATATATATATATATATATATATATATATATATATATATATATATATATATATATATATATATATATATATATATATATATATATATATATATATATATATATATATATATATATATATATATATATATATATATATATATATATATATATATATATATATATATATATATATATATATATATATATATATATATATATATATATATATATATATATATATATTGTTTTATAAAATAAATAAATAAGTTACAGCTTCGTTGTGGATGGCACGGGCCACCAATCAGTCAATATTTGAAAATGTCCATTTTATTACTTATTTTTCTTTTGAAATTCTGTTTTGAATTCAGTAGCCAGTTATAAATTTGTTTCAAGTTGATTGAACCACACCAACCCATTGTACGTGCAATAAGTGTTGACCAATACTCGTATGTGTTGACGGAGTGCACAATTGACCCAATATATTTTGTCTATTACTCTCCACACATAAAAAAGGCATGGCGTGACTTTCCTGCATATATTCCTGTATTCGAAGCAGCACATTTTTTTATAAACGAAGACGGCACATGATAATTATGAAATAGTTGCATAGTCGATGAATGTACACTTTAGTGTCAATTATATTTGTCAATTAAAATTTAATCACCATTATTTAAAAAAAATCGAGTGAATTGTGGCCAACCCTATATTCCTCACTACCAAGTCACTATACAAAGTATTCGAAAATTTTATGGAAAATTTTCAGCATTTTCATGAACTGAGTGTGTTAAATTATTTTTGATTAAAATATTCCATTATATAAACTGGATAATTCTTCAATACAATTTGGTAAAAGTGATGTGTCTTATTATCCTTTTGAAAATAAAAATTTCAAATTTTAAGTTTCCTGGGCTGTGTTTATATTCAACGCTAGATGTCGGGCGACGAATGTACCCGAAGTTGCAGATTGTGGCGCTATTTGCATCAATCTCACTGAACGCTTTCGAGCGGCGTTTCAACCTGAAGGCTGCATCGAGCGTTTTAAATGTCAAATGTGATTTATCATACATGTCTCTTTTTAGGTTATATTTTTATCGAAAGACAACAATTGGGCAGTGCTGTAACTAATGATCTCTGACCTATTATTTGAAATTGTTGAATGATATTTTTATAAATAAACCTCTTTGTGAATGCAAATTATTGTAATCATAAATAATTTCAACTGATGTCATCTGAAACAAATCACAGATAATATGGAAGTAAACTTTCAGTATACTTCAGATGTGTCACTCAATACATAGAAGCTGTAACCGGATAATCATAAGGTTTCTCGCATCTCCGCTATAGGGGCAATGAATACGCGACCGGTCCACGGCAAATTTAAATTTCCATTTTAAAATGTTTCCAGCTTTGAGGAATGGATTCAAGGATAACTTAAATAAAAAATAACCATTTTTCAATCATTATTTATTAAAAAAACACATATGATGGGTTTCATTTGCAATATTTCAAAAATCATGCCAAATAATTCATAAAATACATTGTTCTAAATAAAATGTGCATTGTAGATTATTAGGTTTTTTTAATTTATTTTCCACAAAGAAAGATTTAATACTGATTTTCGGAAAACTATATAACTTCACTTCGCCGTATTTCACTTGACAATTTATTCAAAACACAACAAAACTTGTCAGCCATCTTGCGAAGATAATCGAAAAACACAAAAAGCTGGCAATAGATTAACACCATCACATGGCGTGATAGTGTGTATGTAGATGAACACCGAAAACAACAAGAATTTTACAAAATCACACATGTTATATTTATTATTTGGTTTACTTCAAGATTTTAAAGGATCAAAATGTTTCGCGTCACAACAAACAACAAAACACAACTGAAGTATGCTGAAGGTCTGAAAATTTTACATTGCATTTTCAAAAATACCAACATAAAAAATAAATAAATAGCGCCACCTTTGGAGATGTAAGCGTAAAGTAAAACCAGTGCTACCAATAGAGTGCCACCGGCGTGAAACAAATAGAAGACATCATTCCACAGATAAAATAGAAGTCGACAGATACTATATATGTCAGGGAGTTTTTCACCGGACAATTTTACCGAGCGTTTGGTGCGTACACTCGACGTTCAATCTGAACGCCACAGATTGTCTTTCGAGCGTCTGTTTCCGGTCATAATGAACGGCTTAGAGCGTCACTAAGTGCACTCGGCGTTCACTGTGAACGTAGCTTGAAGTCACTTTGAAATATTTGACAGATATAAACAATGGGAAGCACTTATCTTTTATCCATTAAAATCTAATGGGGCCTAAGCGAGTATTAGATATAAAAAAAAATCAAAATTCATAAAATGAGTACTAATCGGTTAAGAAGAATAAATACGCCGTACATCACACATAGATACATTGTGATAAAACTTTCAAATTACTATCTCAGCATAATTAGTTTATAATCTGCAATAAAAATAACCTTGAACTTTTCCCCTTGGGGTAGTGAGGAGTAACAACAGTAATATTTTTATTTTTACACGAATGCTTTGTGGACTTGCATAAGACCAATCATGAAATACGCCATAGAGACAAGAGCTGACACCACCCGTACAAAAAGTCTCCTTAGAACCACGGAGATGAAGACTCTACGGCCCATCGCAGGAGTAACCCCCCGTGATCAAATGAGGAGCTCCGAAATAAGGAAAATTTGTGATGTTGAGGACGTGGTACGATGGGGTAGAACAAGAAGACGTTTCTGGAGAGACCACGTGGGGAGAGCAAGCTCAGACCGAGTAGTGAGGATATCAGCTGATGAACATCCTACAGGTAGCAGACCTCCAGGAAGACCACCCAAACGATGGAGGGACAGCTGGACGTCCTCCTCCCAGGAGCAGGTGCCGAGGACCACCCAAACGATGGAGGGACAGCTGGACGTCCTCCTCCCAGGAGCAGGTGCCGAGAACTACAGGACATAGTCCTAGCTGAAGAAGAAGAAGAAGAAGCTTTGTGTACCTACACATTTAATAGTAGTTATTTATTATTAGTTATATGAGAAATTAAAATTGTCATCCTCGAAAATGGAGTGTAAACTTTGTAAAACTATTCAAACTATGATATTTCAATGAATTCTGTATACTTATTTCAAAATTTGAGGAATTCATATAATACATTAAAAATAGAACTGAATCTCTTCTGATATATTTTTTTTTTAATAATCTTTGTAAGCGATATCTATTTTCTTCATTTAATTATATCTACTTTTTTCATGTTGGTGGCATAATATCAGTTCCAATTTGTAAGAGATAATTCCAATTCCAAATGCCCTGTAAGAGAAGTAAGAGATGATATTTACCAGAGATATGCCACAGCGGTTTTCGCCATTTTAATACCAATTTATTATTTGGCGCCTTCAGAATTTTCCTCTCCTCTCGACGTCTTCTGTGAGGGTAAGCGGCTTACACTGCGCTCGGCTACACCTAGTCCTATAACAAAATCAAACCAGGACCGCAACTATTTCGATGCAGACCGTGCCAGAATAAAAAAAAACATCACCACAGATAAAATAATATATAGAGCTGACATAAGCTATGACTTTGGACCAGGGGATTGGTGCGGATTTTAATGACACATTCATAACAGTAAAAGTATTTGCTTCTCAAAATTTAAATAAATTTGTTAACAATATGTTTTTTTTTTGACATTAGTGTGGAGTATTCATTTCCACAGATTCCCACAGTCTGTGGATAAGTATCAGTGATAAAAAAAAGGTTTATAATTATAACTACCAAATATCTATGAAATACATTGGTTTTAACCACACTTAAAAGATAACAATAAACCAATAAATACAATATTATTTACCTTTCGAATTTTACTGCTGTCGTTTTCTTTTGTTACAGACCTAATGGACACAGGGGACTACAACCAGTGACCCAACTACTTTCATTGTATTAAAACGTAGATTTGTATAGATTCATCTGCATTATATAACTTCTTTTCAACCGTTCAAAAACCAACATTTTTATACACCTGTCATGTAAATTTTGTATATAACCACTAGTCTCAGTCTTGTAGAGCATCATTCTGACGATGTGCTTTGCACGAAACGCGTCAATAATCTAATAAAATAATACAATAGAACTATAACCAAGTATTTTTATATTTTTATAACATATCAACGTACAATGGAGTTCTATCAAGAATTGTCGATCGACAAACTAAACTTAGTAAAAAAAAAGGTTATGAACGATTAAAGTCGTGGAATGTCCATGGATGTTTATATATATATTTTTTTTTTTATAAATTGTAAGTGGTGTATTAACATATTTATAAATATTTTTCATATAATATACCTACTGGCAGACTTATTGCCGTCTGTTATTTTTTTCTTACTAACCATATTGCCAGGCATATTTTTCAAGGGTCTGCATAAATTGAATTCATATATCGTTATAAATAAAAGAAAAAAAATTGCTATACGAATATAACAGTATGCAGTAAAATGGCATTCGTGGAGTATTTTTGTGAAAAATAATAAAAAAGAGTACAAAACAATGTTATGATAATGAGCATATACACCAAATATGAATAAATATATTTCATTTAAACCAATGAAAATAAAAAAAATCGGTAATAATAAATACATGTTGAATTAGAACTCAAAAAAATCACATATAAGAGTGACTTTAATAACATAAAGATATTTTGTACTCAGTTACATCTGGAAACTGTGGAATTGACCTTACAACGCCTCTGCGGGTATTTCATAGAGATATTTGTACGAAGCGGGAACAAGCCCAAACTCCACAGTAGAAATAAAAATGTTTTTCTGACTAAGAATATTATTGGAATATTTCATTCATTGTTCACACGAAAAATAAAGTCTTCGTTTATTTTTCGTCTTTCCTTGCAAAGCGATATATTTTACTAATGTCGCTTTTGATGGGTTCCTGTTTTATGTCAGGATTAGTTGATCGGGTTATGAATCATCCTTACGTTTTTTTCTATTAAATCAAAACATATTCTTTGTATTAACTTTTCTGTAATATTTCTTTCGAGGTTTTTAAAATTGTTATTTTTTCAGACATTATTTTATGACGTAGGTAGCATCGAAACCCACATTTACATCTCCATAAGTATTTTAATTGTATAAAATAACACATTATTTATAGATTGAGGATGCTAATTTTATTTTGTTGTATCTACAATTTTAAATTCTATTTACGACACAGGGAATATACCCCAAGACTGGCTCAAAACCACCTTTGTGACGTTACCTATAAAGCAGCACCCTAAGAAATGCAGTGTTGATACCAAAGACCAAAATTTTATCAAGAAAACTTTATTGGTTTCAAAGAGCCGAAATAAGACATGCAGCAAGAGCTGCATTTAATAAAATGAAAACACTCTTATGCAATGACAACATAAACCTGAAATTCCGACAAAGAATGATAAGATGCTATGTGTGATCTGTTTTATTGTATAGATGTAAGGCGTGGATCTTGAATGCCATTCTTAAGGTAATCTAATGTAGTTGATTGCTTCGTCCAGGATCTTAATATAGTTGATTGCTTCGTCGGTGAGTGCGAAAAAGTCTGTTTGGTCGCCACTATACAGGCTACTCACACACTCCGATACTTTATGTTTGATGGTCTGTCTGTCAACTCCGCAATCACATCTAGGAGACTCTCGCCATCCACATTTAAAGGCAAAGTCAGCACACCTACCATGGCCTGTATACATTATTATATAATATGACATAAAAGGTTACCGCTATACAGGCTGCTTACTCACTCCGATACTAGATGTGTGACGGTCTATCTGTCAGCTCCGAAGTCACATCTAGGGGACTCTCGCCATCCACATTTAAAGGCAAAGTCAGCACACCTACCATGGCCTGTATACATTATTATATAATATGACATAATAGGTTACCGCTATACAGGCTGCTTACTCACTCCGATACTAGATGTGTGACGGTCTGTCTGTCAGCTCCGAAGTCACATCTAGGGGACTCTCGCCATCCACATTTAAAGGCAAAGTCAACACACCTACCAGTTCGGATTCTGTTTACCTTGAAAGTCAGTATGATGAACAGACTGGAAGCATTTGAAATGTGGCTCCATCGAAGAATGCTCAGAATTCCCTGGACAGATATGGTAACCAATACAGAAGTCATGAGAAAGGCTAGAGCAAATAGGGAGTTGTTGTCTACCATCAAGGTCCGAAAAATATCGTACCTGGGTCATGTGCAGCGTGGAGAGAAATATCACCTTCTCCAGCAGAGGGACGCTGATGACCCGGCAGAAGACAGATGTCCTGAGAATAGACTGGGATCTGGAGTGTGGAGGAACTGTTCCGAGCAGCCCAGGACAGGGAGGCATTCGCCGGAGTAATCGCCGTCGTTGAAGGGACCCAACGGGGCACATAAATATAAAAAACGATTCAAATAATTGAACCTTGAAACCATGAAAAATAGTTAAAAATAAACAATATGATGGACAAAGTACTTTTTTAAGTATTTATGAATTGTTACAAAAAGGAGATGAGAATAGTGATAAATGTCCGATTTATATAAAAAAGTATTTTTCAGATATTATTGTTTCTGAAAAGGTTTTTACGAAACAATTTCAAAATTAAAATAAAACCGCTTTGAACATAACTCAAAAATTAAAAACTCTAAACATAAATAAAATACCTACATAAATAGATCGTCAGTAAATTTTATGGGCATTTCCATCCAATTCATACGGACAAAAAAAAAATTTACTTTTATTTTCGCAAACATTGGATTTATTCTCCTGTCGGGAATCGATGATTTTTTTAACAATTTCAATAGAGAGGACAGGGTAAAAAATCCAATGTTTGCGTATATGCAACTATAAAATATGCGATTTAAATATAAATTGGAATAAGTAGGTACCTAAGTAAACAAGTCAAAAATGAACTTCTTTGAAAAATTTTGACGCGGTTCAGGGGTGACATCTATGCGAAAGCACTGTCGCCTCATGTATAAGGACTGTTGCTTTCATTGTTTAAAAACAGTTTCTCGATAGATCGCGTTACAAAAAAGTGTTGCAGCTGATATTCAAGTGAAAAGATTTTGATGAATATAATAAATAAATAAATAAATAAATAAATAAATAAATAAATAAATAAATAAATAAATAAATAAATAAATAAATAAATAAATAAATAAATAAATAAATAAATAAATAAATAAATAAATAAATAAATAAATAAATAAATAAATAAATAAATAAATAAATAAATAAATAAATAAATAAATAAATAAATAAATAAATAAATACATGAATAAATAAAAATAAAAAATAAATAAATAAATTAATTCATTAATAAATAAATAAATTAATTAATTCATTAATAAATAAATAAATAAATTAATTATTAAATAAATAAAATAATTAATAAAAAAAAATAATAAATACCAAAATATTATAAGGAATCTACCTACACAATTCCTGCAGTAAAAGTAAAGGAGACTTTAAACTTTAAAGAGCTGACTTTAGTGAGATGAGTGGGAGGCTCATATCCTTAACATTACCAGGAAGCTCTCAATATTTTATCTGGTGGAGTTGGTTCGAAATCGGATAAGTTTAATGTAAAATTCGACATTTTTGAGCATTTTTCCATGATGGTATACTTGTTCAAACTCTTGAACATTAAATAATGATGGTAAACTTGCAAAAGTTTTTGGCAGAGTTATACATGCAACGATATCATTTTGACCGTATGACAATCTTACATAATATAGAAGGTTTTATAGGTTATATAGGTTAGAAGCTTTTTAGTTGTGGTTGCATTGCAGAATGCTCGAAATTCCTTGGACAGATCTGGTTACAAATTCAAAAGTCTTAAGTCGAGCTAGGTTAACCTGGCAACTCCTATCTAGAATAAAGGGTTGCAAGATCGCATATCAGGGCTACATAATGAGTGGAGATAGATACCACTTGCTCCAATTAATTCTGGCAAAATAGACGGTCGCCGAGGGACTGGAGGGACAGATTTCCTGGATACGTAATATCAGGGAATGAACGGGCTTCAGAACTGTGGAGCAGATATTCCGGGCAGCACAGGACAGAGAGGGATTCGCCAGAGTGATCGCCAACGTCGGGATTCCTGACAGGGCACCAGCAGAAGAAGAAGGGATATCAACGATTTTTTATTGTATTTTGACTATCACAAATCACTTTGTTTGAGTAATGAAAAGTTCAGCCGGTTTACTCACGATCGCTTCTTTGTCAGGGTTGTGGAATTGTTATGGTGTTAGATTGAGGGTTATTGGTTGTAAAAGTGACGGATACAGTTGAAAAGTGATTTTTTTTATTTTCAGTGTGGAATAAGTTTGGGTTCTGATCTCCAGGTCCTCGTTAAGGACCTCTTAATTCTTCGTATGTGTTATGATTTGTTTACGAATTACGTGGTTTTGTTTTTTTAGCACGATTGAGGCCAGGGTACAGAAGGTGAGCGGGCTAGGATCATTTTAGGCCTTTTGAGTTTAAAAATCAAGTTGAATCGGATTTTTTTTGTCAATAGTAACAAAATTTCATGTTAAAATTAACCGAGCTATAGTGACTACAACATATTTCATTTTGTTCAAGAAAATGTTTTGTGGCCACAGCCAAACAGTACAGCCGTAAATAGATAAACCTTTACTACTGCCTTTACCTTTACCTTTACTTATGCGCAGAACTCTTTTGTCAGACGTAGTTGTAAATTGTATAATTCTGTCATTAAGTCTGAAATCGATTTTCTAAATGAAGATTTTGCAGCTTTTATTTAGAAAAGAATTCTTTTTAAATTATATGTGGGTACGTATTAACTGTTTTCTTTTTTTTCATTTCTTGACTGGTTAATTGGTTATATATTTTATTATTTATGTTTTTTATTAGGTTTTGTTTTATTTCAATCTTGTTTGTTCTTCCTCCTACTACAACTAATGTTCTTTTTCTTCATAAAGTATTTTATTGTTAACCATTTATGGAAACTTTGCTGGTTTCTTTGATTATTATTTTGTACCATTACAATTTATTAATAAAACTGTATGTTTCCTAGATAAATAAATAAATAAATACTGATAATAAAGGTTTGGCTAAAACGCAGGTAGCCAGTTCGGTTGTGTTAGTATTTTTATTCAGTGCGACAGAGAAGCAGCCTATTGATGCGTTCGGGTGTGTTGTTAGTCCCGAATAGAATTTTTCAGCTAGCTGCCTGATCAAGTCGGAGATGAGAGGGAAGTTGGTCTCTTTGAGTAATTGCGCGTTGCGCACGAACCAGGGGGCGTCTAAAACAGCACATATCGCCTTATTCTGCACGACATGCAATTGGATTTTTTTTTGTAATTTGAATATGTATATACATAGGTACACATTTTTCAACTGTTATTGGTGGTTATTCTGAAACGAAAAAAACTGATTGACATCTGGGTTATCACGATACAAAAATGGCGGCTATCGTCTTTTTTGACAGTGGGTTATTGTTGAAGAAAAAGGGACATTTTCTTGTACTATATTGTCTGTTCTATGGAACTGTCTATACATTAAAAGAAAAATACTTTGTGTTTTGATTCTAGTAGTCAAATAGTATTTAACTTGACTTGGTTTGTACTTATACAAAAAGGTGGTTGCTGTTAAAATATTTTAGAATAAAGAAACCATCGTGTGTGTGTGGTAATCTTTCGTCTTTTACTTTCATAAAAAACCACTTATTTGCACTTGAATATCCCAACAGTTATTCTGAACGCACATCTGTTGGAATTGTTGACTGAATTTCATAAACAACTGTTGATATTGAAACAAGCGGTTAAAGCCTGTTGTTTAGATTACAGAATGACTCGGTTTGACTTTTTCTTCGACAAATATTTAGATATTCGCTTAAAATGGCACAAGAAAATGCAGCTTTGGCTTTAGTTGAATATTTAGAGGAAAATGACAGATTGGAAATAAGATTTTTATTCAACAGAACATTTGTAAAATTTTTAAAAATGGATTATCGATGTTTTAATTTTGTTTTATGGTTTTGTTATAGGTATGCATATAGTATAGAAGGAATTTGAGAGTCGTGACAAACCCATTAGATATTCCTGAAATTAGATTTATTGAAGTAATACCGAGTTGACCGAAATATGGCGAGATTTTTAATCAACATCATTAAACCTTATGTCGGTGGAAATACAAAAAGAGCTATACCAGTCGAAATAAAGGTTCTCACAACTTTGAATTTCTATGGCCAAGGATCTAAACAAAAGGCAGTGGCTCAAGACATAAACGTATCAATGTCACAACCTTCAGTCAGCCGTTACATAACAGAAATAAGTTACATTATCACATTTAGACATTATTAATGACATTTTAGACATTATTAATGACATTTTAGACATTATTAATGACATTTTAGACATTATTAATGACATTTTAGAATTATTAATGAGTAGATGGTAGATATTTATATAAAATAGTAAAGATTGAAGCGCGTAAACAATGGTATTCGCATGTGTTCGAATGTTTTGAAGTGTGAAGCACAAATAAAATAGAAGTGTCTGAAGACATAATCTGTGGTCTGAAGTTAGGTACGATTGTTTTTGACCATGGACAAGGCAATTGCATGTTCAGAATTACCAAAACGTGTACTATTGCGTGACGATTGATTTGACAAACAAAAACAACTATTGTGATTGGATTCATGTCGATACAACGGTAGTCATTTCAGAATAACCACCATTAAATATTGTTTTAAACTAATATTATATGTATTCCGTGAAAAATAATTTCGTTTGTTTCCTTATTGCACAAGAATTTGTTAATTTAAGATAACACCATGAGAATGAAACTTGTTTCCAGGACATAATATTAATTACAATATACCACGACCATCCACTAGACAGACAGCACCATTTTATTACAACAATACACGTACACAGACAGAATATCACTCGCTAATCAGTCGACTCCATAATACTGGAAATGAATATTCTCATTTGGGTGACATTTTTATGCTATCCAAATACAAATATAAACAGACGATATGCACATTTTTTTATGAGAGAAACAACCTGTGATATTTCAGTACGGATTTGCATATTTTCGATTGTTAAATGTTTGTTTTTTTATATCTTTTTTGTTTATTTATAATTTACATGACACTGCTATTTTTTTTCTATTAATACTACTTTTTTTTAATGTTTAGGTTGATTTTGAGTCTATATGTACATCATTTTTTTATGTTTACATATGTTATTGATTTTTTTAAATTTTTGAATTTAATGTTTTTTATTTTTGAATTTACTGTTTTGTTTTTTTTTGGATCCTTATGTATATCTTTTTTTATGTTTGCTTACATCTATTTTTTTATTTTTTGTCTTATTGTTTAGATTTAAGTTTTTTTTTTGTTTGCCAAGTGTGTAGGTACCTAATTGCTTTTTTTATTCTATCTATTGTAATCATCAATATGTGTTATTATCTATGTATGTAAAAGGCATGTTATGCCGTTTATAAATAAATAAATAAATAAATAATAATTATTAAAGAAAGGATTTTCTAATTCTCATCTACGTATTTTTTTGCTATTCCGAATAGGAAATTATTATTGACATTATTGTAAGTAGTATTTAAATTTAAACTAAAACATATTACATTTTCCTATAGAATTAATATCTGGTTATCTATGCTAAAATATTGTTATCTCTCAAACAGAAATAGGGATGAGAAAGTACAATTGCGTGGTCTTGTGGTTCACGAAATTGTTTTTGAGATTCGTCGTAGAGGTCAATCAACGGCAATGATTTATTAAAATTATTTTTGAAACTTTGTGGAAATCCACAATTAATAAGTAAATATAAAATTCTGGTACGACATAACTTTACCAGACTCTACAAGATTTTTTATTTTCTTAAAAGCGGTGATGAAACCTCTTTTTTTTTAGAATATGTTTGTTATTGTTTTATAATTTTATGTAAATTTGTTTGTAACGATAACCTGTTTTAATTTGTAATAGCACAAATATTACTTCTCGGATTTTTTTATTCTGTTCGTTTCATAGGAAATTAATATAAAATTAAAAAAAAAATAGTGATTTGAACGATAAATTTTTAAGAATAATATAAATTAACGAAATTCAAAATTAAGTAATTTCAAGGTTGACAATACATATTACATCAATTTTATCTAAATGAAAACGTATGCTTATAAAACATTCAAAAGTCAGAAAAATCCAGTGACTTACGTCATAGTATAAAGGCAGATTTTTGTCGTGTTCACAGCAGATAGCAACGATATTTCAATCAGTTCAATCGTTGAAAGCACAACCTAAAAACAATAACAGCTTATTAAAATTTAAAAGTGTCTGTTGGGGGGTTGACACTCACTAATGTGTCTTTAAATGGAAGACGCGATGTATTCCATAGAGAATATAAAAAAAAATCATGCTTTATACGATAACGCTTCATTCTATATCTGACGTGTCAAAATAGATATTACACATATTTTGAAGGGTGTTATCTGCGAAAGCCTCCAATACTCAGGGTTCCTAGTATCCAATAGTTCTTTCTTGATGTGGTATCCTCATACAAAAAAAAAATATACTATGAATTGAGTCTGGCAATCGCTTGTTCTTGTTCTATTATACATTCTTATATGTATTATGTATAGGTACATTGAACATTTTACAACTGAGAAAAAAAGCTTCTGCTATGTTAGTGAATGAAATTAGTAAAAAAGGATTTGACCCCGGGTTCACTGGATTATTAGTCCATCTCACAGTAACCGACCTATCTACATAATATATCTCAATTAGTTTGTAGATTAAAAATCCTGGGATAAGTAACTGATATAACGAATTTACTGACGTAATTTACTGACATGTATTTAAATAAATAAATAATAAATAATGAACACTTCCTTGCACTCTGCGCAAGTGGCGAGTTTATTGCCGTATGAAAATTTCTACCAACTAACCAGTGTTTCCAGCCCAGAGAAGCAGTATTTGCGTGAGAAATAAATTTAAATTAATTTCTCCTCTGTTGGGAATCGAATCCAGGACGCCCGCACTTTAGGCATGAAACTGTATATATCATTTTTGTTATTATTATTATTATTATTATTATGTATGCTGTATGTTTTCTGAATAAAATAAAATAAAAATAAATATTAAATATTTTATTTGCATATACGCAAATATTAAATTTTTTCCCTGTTGGGAATCAAATGATATTTTTACTGACCAACTTTTTTAACATCTCAATAGAGACGAAGTTGGGATATTATAGAAGAACCAGGAATCCAAGGCACCTACAGGACTTACGACCTGAAATTTAAAAAAAAATATTCAATTTACATACACATTGTGCGAGACGGTGCGAGACACCGTCACCTCATTTATAAGGACTGTTGCTTTCACTGTTAACAAGAAAACTAATTTCTCAATAGATGGCGTTACAAAAAGGTTTCTTCGTTATTTCATAGATGGCATAAGTAATTTTTTTTTATTTTCAAGTGATTTGTGGCATATTAGGGATTAGGGAATAAAAATACATAATTGGTGAACGTTGTGTAATCGCAAAAAGCGATCACGTAAACCGGCCGATGACAGGTCTAAAGCCCTGTAGGTGCCTTGGGTTCCTGATTCTTCTATAATATCCCAACTTCTTCTCTATTGAGATGCTAAAAAAGTTTATCAATAAATAAAAAAAATATGTAATCGTTTTGCTAAGATGCCGATTACAATCATACATAGTCATAGTAGGAGAAAAAATACATATACATATCTTGTTAATTTTGTCGACGGATAATTCGTGGTGAAACTCCATTATACTAGGTATAAATGAAAACACTAATTAGTTTTAGTTTCACTATATAATTTTAACACTGGCACTGACCGGTATCGATCTGAAGATCATCTTCAGAGCACTCTGACGATGATCTTCAGATCGATACCGGTCAGTGCCAGTGTTAAAATTATATAGTGAAACTAAAACTAATTAGTGTTTTCATTTATACCTAATATACATATCTATTATGAATAATTAACAAACGTTAGAGTAGACAAAAAAAACAATGCATTATATGTATTATGAAAACGAAGCGCAGATCTTGGTATTAAGTTTGATCATCACTAAACAGAGATTGTATTTTGGATTTAATTACATTATAATGGATATAGCAGTCGGACATTTTAATGTTGTCATAAATTTTATGAAAATCTGTCCAAGTGAAATAATGGGTACCTCTATGAAAGGGTCTTCCTAATGCCTCTATGACATATAATAATCCTACACTACTTAATAAGCTAAATACTAATTATTTTAATCGTTATACCCTGATCTTTGTGTCAGAATCTTCTCTCCCTTGCTAACCATGTAGGTATATCTCCTGAATAGATACTTAAACTGTGGGATACTTGGATACTATCCGACTATCACCGTACTATTTCATTACAAAATATACATTTAAACCCTAAGCTAAAATAGTTCATATTATATTGTCTATTCAATAATGCGTTTTTTTTTGTTTTCAACCGACTTCCAAAATCTAAGGACGTTATCAATTCGGCGTGAACTTTTTTATGGATGTTCAGCAATTTTTCTTTTTACTACGTTGCCGATTTCAAAGATTATTTTTTCATAAGAAAATGGGTATATTTTGATTAGTCCCATATAAATTTTATCAAGATATAATAATGGAATCTACGAGAACTCTTCAATTTGTACTTTAGCGATAAGATCTCTACAGCATTGTCCAATTTTAATGATTTATTTATTTATACGAAGGGGGTGCTTCGCATATGATCATACATATTATGAATTTCAACGAGATCTGATATCAATCTCTTCAATTTGCAAATTTGTCTCTCAATTAATTATCATTCTTTATTTTCGGGGAATTACTTCTGGGGAGGTAACATTTGAACTAAGCCAAGAGGTTTGATGATGGGAATCATGAGAAATAATGAAAATTATCAATTTGCGAAAGATTTGCGTATTATTGTAAAGGCGAATTGTATGAAAGATAATATTACTAATATGTACCTCATGGGGTAAACAGAGACAAAAAATAGTTGTTTTTCTTATTCATAGATTTTATTTAAACTTATCAAACAAACGGCCATATATATTTATTGATCATTCAAGAAATCTTTTTACAAATTATTATTTTCTTCCGGTACCTGCTAAAAAAATGAACACTTTGAGAACCATTAGAAGGTATGTATTTATCAACCGTTTTCCAATCTTGATTTGTATTCCGAGATCAATTGTTGGTCTAGTTGCAACATAAATCTCAAGATGTCAGCACCTCGCACGCAATTAAAATGTGAATTAATCCCGTTTAATTCCCAGCTGAAAGATTCAACTATCGATCTCCTGACACCAATTATCTGATGGAAAACGCTGGACTCTTAAGTGAGGGAATCTATTATGTTTCCTGGGTCGTTTTACTAAGAGATTTTTAATCGGATTTCATCGTTTCCTAATCCTCTGAACAGATTTGTTTACGGATTAGAAATACAAGTAATCATTATTTTACACTTTATTTTATATTGTTTATTGAAATCAATTTTTTTTATTATTATTTTATACGTAGGTACTTTATCTATATGGGTTGTGATTTTATTTTTTTCAATCCCTGTATACATTTTCGTGACGCCCGTTTCTACTGTACATCTACATTATTCAAACACGACAGTTGCAACTATTCAGAAAACCTTATATTTATTTATTCATTTAGTTGTTTGTTTATTTATTAATAAATAAATAAATTAAGTAAATAAAGATTTTTAAATAAAAATCTTTAAATAAAAATTTGGTAACAAAAAACTTTGTTTCTTCCACTTCACATTTATATTGGATGGAACGTTTTCGAACTGTACTAGTTCATCTTCAGCATCTGAAATGTGACTGATTCTATTGTGCGTGTTGTCATCTTCCATTGGCGAGTGTGGGCGGGTTGAGTATGGCGGGGGTAATTAACTGGTGGGGGTGAGCGGTAGCGAGCGGTGTAGGTTTGTGTTTCGTTTGGTTCTTAATAATATTCAATATTGGTGAATTTACTGGAGGAATCTGAATATTTATTAAATTGGGGTTATTTTTTCTTTTATTTATTTCCAGGGCTTCTAAAATATCGAGTTTTTTCCCTTTCTTTTCAATATGGAGTACTTCGACATCTTTTATATTAAATTTGTGTCCGTTATCTCTGCAATGCTCTGCCATTTCTGAGTTTGAGGTGATGTTCTTAATTGCTTTTTTATGCTCATCTACCCTGTCTTTAATTCTTCTCCCGCTTTGTCCTATGTAAAAAATATCACAATCCTCACAGTTAACTTTATATACTCCGCTGTTGTCAAATTTATCTATCTTGGATTTATTACTGAAGATGTGTTTTTTAATACTATTGTTGGTGTAAAGTGCCGGTTTAAATGGTTTGTTTTTACATTTGTTGATGATTTTTTTCTGTTAATTTTCCTACGTATAATATTCTTCTCCATGGTTTATCCTGTATTTTTGAATCTTCTTTCTTGTGTCCTTTTTTGTAAATATATGTTTGTAGAAGGTGTTGTGTTTCTTTTTTCTTTATCATTCTTCTGATTGTTTTCTCGTGGTATCCATTATTCTTTGCGATGTTTATTATTGTATTTATTTCTGTTGTGTAGTTAGTTTCGTCTAATGGAATTGATACAAGTCTGTGGATCATAGAATTAAATGCAGCCATTTTATGTGCTCTCGGGTGGTATGAATTGGAATTTATTATTGTGTCTGTGTATGTATCTTTTCTATAGATTTTGAAAATGAATTTATTTTGTTGTATGTATTATCACTGTTGTATCTAAAAAGTTTAATTCATTTTTAATCCCAATTTCTTTTGTGAATTGTATTTTCTCGTTTTGTTTGTTGAATAACTTTAGGAAATTTTCTAATTGTCTGTTAGATCCGGTGAAAGTAAAAAATATGTCATCCACGTATCTGTTATAATTATTTATTGATTTTATTAATGGATTTTGTGAAGACAGGATATTATTTTCAAATTGGTCCATAAATATGTCTGCTAGTAAGGGTGATAAAGGATTACCCATGGGCAGGCCACTTGTTTGAGTGTAGTATTCGTTGTTAAAACAAAAATAGTTTTGATTTATACATATTTTTATGATTTCGTACAATTCTTGGCCTATTTCAATGTCAATGCAATTTGAGGTAATGATGTTTTTAATATAGTTCAATGACTCGTCTATTGGTACATTTGTGAAAAGACTCTTTACGTCAAACGACACAAGAGTACATTTTTTGGGAGGCACACTGTTATTAAATTTATTGCAAAATTCTATAGTATTTTTTATTGAAAATTTAGGTTTGAATCTGGTGATGTTAAGAAAATAGTTATTTATAAATTTTGCCAATTTGTAGGCTGGTGCATCCACATATGAAACGACTGGTCTTACTGGTTTGTTCTCTTTGTGGATTTTCAACAATCCATGGAGTTGCGGTGTTTTTGGGTTCATTATTTTTAATGACTGTTTTGTTCTGTTATCAATAACTTAAACCGGCTTAAACCGGCACTTTACACCAACAATAGTATTAAAAAACACATCTTCAATAATAAATCCAAGATAGATAAATTTGACAACAGCGGAGTATATAAAGTTAACTGTGAGGATTGTGATATTTTTTACATAGGACAAAGCGGGAGAAGAATTAAAGACAGGGTAGATGAGCATAAAAAAGCAATTAAGAACATCACCTCAAACTCAGAAATGGCAGAGCATTGCAGAGATAACGGACACAAATTTAATATAAAAGATGTCGAAGTACTCCATATTGAAAAGAAAGGGAAAAAACTCGATATTTTAGAAGCCCTGGAAATAAATAAAAGAAAAAATAACCCCAATTTAATAAATATTCAGATTCCTCCAGTAAATTCACCAATAATGAATATTATTAAGTACCAAACGAAACACAAACCTACACCGCTCGCTACCGCTAACCCCCACCAGATAATTACCCCCACCATACTCAACTTGCCCACACTCGCCAATGGAAGTTGACAACACTCACAATAGAATCAGTCACATTTCAGATGCTGAAGATGAACTAGTACAGTTCGAAAACGTTCCATCCAATATAAATGTGAAGTGGAAGAAACAAAGTTTTTTGTTACCAAATTTTTATTTAAAGATTTTTATCTAAAAAATTTTATTTACTTAATTATTATGGATTTCCACAGTGTTACTACTAAAAATAATTTCAACGAATAAATAAATTAATTAATTTATATATTTATTTATTAATTAATTAATTTATTTGTATATTTAATTATTTATTTATTTATTATTTATTTATTTATTTATTTATTTATTTATTTATTTATTTATTTATTTATTTATTTATTTATTTATTTATTTATTTATTTATTTATTTATTTATTTATTTATTTATTTATTTATTTATTTATTTATTTATTTATTTATTTATTTATTTATTTATTTATTTATTTATTTATTTATTTATTTATTTATTTATTTATTTATTTATTTATTTATTTATTTATTTATTTATTTATTTATTTATTTATTTATTTATTAATTATTTTTTTTTATTTATTAATCGATTAATTAATTTGTCTATTTATTTATTTGTTTATTTATTTACTTATTTATTTGTTTTTGTACGTAATATAAACAAATATAATGCACCCATTATATTTTATTCCAACCAACCATATTACAAAGTATGTCAAAATTATACATGTAGGTACATTATCAAAATAAATTAAAGAATTATTTAATATATTTTTTTTTAAATGAATATGTCCTTGTTGAACAAGTATATATACTTATTTATATTATATTAAAATAAAACAATTTGTTTTTGATTCTACGTGTATTTATAAGTTCGTCGATAGCTATTTCGCCTTGCTAGGGCATCTTCAAGACTATGACGGCGTGGAGTTTCTGTCGGGTTATATAGGTAGAGGGTTGAGCTTACAATTTTTTTGATTGGTCAGTATCTATAAACAGAGTATTAAACAATGGCAGTGGGTGGAGACTATAGTTAGACTTGACAATTGACTGACCAATCCCTAAATATGTTTGTATACAGGTAGTTATATTTGTTTATTGATATAGTTCTAAGTATATATACATCTTCCTACATTGCCTAAATATACTATAAATGCTTGTGCTATAGGTAAACGAAATCGGTCGAGGCAGGATTCGAACTCGCGATCACTGAATTACTATCCCAGTGCGCTAACCGCTCTGTCATCATCATCACTCATATCATCATCATCAGTGGCTCTATAGCCAGTTGCAAGCCTTGGCCTCCTCCATGATTTCTCGCCTCTTTCCTGGAATGTTCCTTCCTATATCTATCATTATTAATATTAAATCTATATTAAAACCTAATAATATGCTCTGAATCAATTAATTTTATTTATTTATTTACGCTATTTAAAGCCTTTTACAAATATTTCATTGGTGATTTATCCAAATAATTTGGGTTGGACATATTACAAAGGAATGTTATCTTTTAGCGGGTACTCCTTGGGATTACTTATATTATATTTCATGAAGTATATGATATTAATACAGTCTTTTGAACTTTTGCAGTTTCAGCTTCATAAAGGGAACATATTATTTTTTGAAATCAAAACCCTGCGTTTCCACAGTAGTGGAAAGTAAGAAGAATTCTAATCATAAGGATAATTGTAATTATTTTAATTTCATTTAGTAAGTCAAAATTTATAAATTACATCGATAATACAATCTATACTTGACTGTAAAATTTTCAAATAATTCTTAAAATATGTATACCTTTATAATGTATTTACATGTACAAGTTGACATGACACGTAGATTCAGTAAATTGTTATACTACACCATTGTATCTTTTTGTGATATTGTTTTCATAAAAAATGCACCATCTCTCACCCTTGGAAAACTTATATTGTTGAAATCAAACAAAGAGTTCGTTGGTGTGAATAAAAAATGCACGCCCCTGGTGTACATAATATTCTGAGACAGGATCCATAAATATTTGACGGATTGTACCATTTATTGTTCTTGATAAAAAGCCTGCCAGGCTTCCTGTGATGTGGAGGGGTGGGAGATTGTTGGGGGTGGAGACTGTGAAGGACGAGGGGCGGAAGAAACAACTTCCCTTAGATTGTATCAGACTTGACAAGCGACGGTCCATAGTTCGTGCTACACCAAATAACTCGATATGAACTACATTCTTGATACGAAAGAGGGTAACTGCATTTTGTTTAAATTAAATCAATTGTGAATTGTAAATTTAATAATAATGATCCCAATGAATTTGGTGAAAATGATAGACAGTGCAAAAATAGTTTGACCATCTTAAAAGATAAATATATGACCATCAAAAAGCTTGACCATTGGAAAATAGCGGAAAATAAAAATAACGGAATTCTGGGGTTTAAATTAAATTTTAAGGCATTCGCAGAAAACAGATTTTCAAATCGGAAGATAGTTTTATCGGGTTGGACTGTTTGCTTGTCAGATCGGCCGTATCGGATTTTTCATACTTATTAATCCAACCAAACTATCGGCCGACTTAAAAGTCTCTAGAGGGAGAATGCCGTGTGAATTCATTTTGAGACACTTCGATTTTCAAAATGGAATTCTTATTTCTGAATCAATATTTTTCTCTCAGCGTAATCGTATTTTTTTTACAAGTTTTCACTTAGAATAAATGTCTAGGAAAAAAAAAACACACGCATGTGAACTTTCTCACGCGTTCCTAAACACAGCAAATGTTTACGTTATATATGAGCGAAATCTATAGTGAAATGATTCAATCCTGTGTATTTATTATTGAAATGCTGATATAATAAAAAAAATATAAAGTGTTAAATCAATGAATTATTTTACCATTTGAGCAAAAATTTAATAAATTTAAATAAATGGGGCATTTTATTTCGTGAAATATAGACTTATATAGACTTCACGTTGCTCGGGTTGGTTGGAAGAAATTGCCTTATGTCAATAAACCTGCCCTTGTACACATGTACATAAATTATATAAATAAATAAATATGTTGAATTAAAAAAATAATTAAATAATGTTAAAAACAGAGTTACACCTTTTGGATTAAGTCGGCTGATAAAACCTTCCATTATTTTGGCTCTCCTGGGAGGACTAATATTGAGGTAAAATAAAATAAATAAGGACTTTTATCCAATATAAGTGATAAACTATTAATATTGTCAAAATTTGAGAAATATGAAAAAAAAAATAAAATAAATAATTCAATTAATAAATAAAAAAATATGTAATACATAAATTCAAAAATATAGAAATAAATAAACACGTATGCAATATAATACGAAGAAAAATAAAAAAAAGCTAAAAAATACTGCACATTAGAAAGTATGTACACATACACAACGTAAAATTTTTAAACCACATTTGCAGTCGATATAACATACACGTACCCTTAAGGAAATCCTATTTGCGCAGTGATAAATGAGTTGATTGTGAGGGCGTCTTTCCTTATACTCTGTCCTTCTATTCCATTATCTTCTCTAGGGAATGCATCCATGATATGTTGAAAATAGAATCACGATAAAATAAGACAAAATTTGATTGCAAACTTGGATATCTCTTGACACAACATGTGTGTTCGTTATGCATTGTAAATTATATAATAATATTTAATAATAATAATCAAATTATATAAAATTTAATAATAATATCATAACAGACCCGTATCAGAAAAGGTTTTCCTAGTGAGACGGTGATCAAAAATTTTGATTGATATTTATGTATTTTTGAATAATAAACATCGGGTTGCCGGCACGGAAATTCATAACAAAAAACACTTCATTGCGACATTTTTTTCCATCAAACCAGTATATATTCTATAGCCCAAACAAGCAATATTTGCTTGAAAAATGAGTTTATTTATTTACAAAATATACGGCATAAGCTTGTTACAATATACAATTACAATAATTAATTACACACAGAGATGAAATATAGAAACAAATAAAAATATAGACATTGATGAAATATAAAATATAGATATATTAAATATTTTCTCATTTTTTTGTATTATTTTAATATACGAATTACATTTAATATTACATTGTATCAACACTAATAAAAATGAAAATGAACCACAAACTGAAAATGAATGGAATATTAAAGACAGTGTTTCAAATTGTTTCGTGTTTTTTTTATAGGTTTTCAAATAATTTTATGCCTTTATCCAACTGTCGATTCGTTCATGAGAATTCAATTCTCTTAATGAATCGACATTATTAAGCCAAGATGCGTGTACGAAAGAAAATTTTGTATGGTGTAATGGACTTTTTGCATGCTAATAACACCAACTAGAGGCCTCGCAGCATATATGTTCCAATACATGAATTTACTCAGAATTCGGAGTAGAACATTTTATGTGAGTTTTGTGTGTTTGTGTGTCTGTGTGTCTGTGTGTGTGGGTGTGTGTGTGTGTGTGTGTGTGTGTGTCCCTTATAAATTTTGATCCGATCAATTCACAGAGCCCAAATTTTCAGAATATATCAACAGTTATAGGCCTACAAAACTTTTATACTCAGAATTGTGAATTTCGTTTCAGTCAGGGGTTATCAACTTTTGAATTTTTACTTTTTTTCCATATATCTCAGAAACCATAAAAGCTAGAACGCTGAAAATTGGTATAAAGATAGACAAATGCAAAATCTCAAATTAGTTTTTTTTTTAATTCCAGGGTTTCTCAAACATTTTTAATTAAGAAAAATATTTTATTTATGATAAATTTATGAGTTTAACTGCCTATATTTCCATTTTTTTTTTAAATTTCGAAAAAAGCCGAAACACCCCAACTAGATAATTTAATTTTATATAAAAAATATCAACATTGTATTGGCACAACTCAATTTTTTTTTAACAATTTTTATAAAAATTGAATTTAGTGACATCACTTCATACAATTTGTATGGTAGTCGCCTATACACAATATGTAAGAAGACTTAATAGTTTGATACTTAAATCTCCAAACATACATACATATGTACCATCATACTGTTTTCATATTCTGTGTAGGAAAAACAGACTGAACTCCATACTATCCTATCCTGACAAACATATCTACATGTTTTATATAGAAAATAAAATATCTTCAAATATTTATTAATTTGTGTTGTTTATAGTTTGGTACGTATTCTTTGATTATGCATACTATCGCCATCGACAGTTGGATCTCATGTGTTACATGCAACTAGTGTATATGTAAAACAAGTACTTACATAGATGTCACCTAGAAGTACTTATTTCATTTATATTTGAATTTGTTCTATATTAAAATTTTAGTTTTATATTTGTTTTAGTTTTTTAGTTTTTTTCTTTTTTTCTCTTTGATTGATCTGTCAAGTGGTTGTTTTATTTTTGCTCTGATTTTTTTTGTTGTATTTTGTGGCAAAGTGATTATATTTTGTTGATTTTTTTTAATTTATTCATATTTTTCGAACTTGATTTTACCATTTAGTTAAAGTTTACTCCATTCAAAAATGGCCTTTAGGCCAAATCCAAAACCACCTAACCCTGCTACAGTATCATCTCTTGATAATGATACGTACACTTCTGCGGTAACTGATGAAGACATCCCTGTTCCAAACAGTTTTTTGGAGATTCATTCTACACGGAAACTAAAGAAAAAACGAATGAGGGCTCATAGATCTGACAGTGACCCTGAATTACCAATCAAGATTACTCCTAATGTGAACTCACATATTTCTCTAGATCCAATCTCGACTCAATCCGGCAATCCAACATCAATTATTAGTCGCCTTTATAATAAAGAAGACATTGGACCATTTATTATACACGTTCAAAAAATAGATTCCTCTCTGGGTGCTTCTATTAATCCGATATCTTTTGGAAAGACATTAAAGAAATATTCGATTGCTGACATTATTCCGAAAGAAGGTGTGAAATTAATAGGCCGAAACAAAATTTCAATATCTTTCAAAAATTTTCTGGCTGCTAACGATTTTTTATGTTCTAAATTTTTATTGGAAAATTGCTACAAAGCTTTCATCCCTAGTTTCATGGTTTGTCGAATGGGTCTTGTAAGAGGAATTCCCACAGATTGGACAGTTGATGACATTTGCAAAAATATTGAAGTCCCAAGCGGTTGTGGTAATGTGATTAAAGCACGCCGTCTTAATCGCAAATTTACAACCCCTGAAGGAGTCCAACCTTGGAAGAAGTAAACAAAGCATTAAGCCTACTCAAAAATAATAAGTCTCCAGGTCACGATGGAATACCAGGTGAGCTACTCAAATACGGTGGAGAGACAATAGGTAGACTCATGCACACAATTATTGGTAAAATATGGGACACTGAATCAATACCAGAAGAATGGAATACTGGGATTATATGTCCACTACATAAAAAAGGTGACACAATGGACTGCAGCAACTACAGAGGTATAACGCTCCTGAGTTCAGCCTATAAAGTGTTTGCAGGGGTTCTATTCATGCGACTTATGCCACATGCAGAACATATAATTGGGCAATACCAAAGTGGTTTCAGGCCAGGAAGATCGACAATTGACCAAATTTTTGCCTTAGGCAAATACTGGAAAAAACGCTCGAGTATAATATAGAGACCCAACATTTATTTATAGATTTTAAGGCAGCATACGATAGTGTCAATAGAGCGACATTGTACGAGGCCATGATGGAAATGGGAATACCATTCAAACTAGTAAGACTAGTGAGAGCAACATTGCATGGTTCAAATTGTAGGGTCAAAATACAAACCAGCACCTCGGACATATTTAAAACCTATAATGGCTTACGGCAGGGTGATGCATTGTCTTGCCTATTATTTAATATAGTACTAGAGAAAGCCATCAGAGATGCCAGAATTGAGACAGCAGGTACAATTTTTCGCAAATCAAGCCAGATACTTGCATATGCAGATGATGTTGACATAATTGCAAGAACACCAAATGATGTAAAACAAGCGTTTATAAACCTGGAAAATGCTTCTGCCAGAATGGGACTTCAAGTGAACTCTTCTAAGACAAAATATATGATTGCAGCTAAAATGTCCAACCATAGAAATGCCCAAGAAACTCTGATTAGTGCTGGTAATCATACCATTGAAACTGTGGGGTCGTTTCAGTACCTTGGTTCAATAATAACCAGTAACAACGATGTTACTGTCGAGATTAAAAGACGAATAGCTGTGGCAAATAAATGCTATTTCGGTATTCACCGACATCTCAAGTCCCGATTGTTGACACGAAATACCAAGTTGTTATTGTTTAAAACATTGCTGCGACCAGTACTCGTATATGGTGCTGAATGCTGGGTTCTTAATAGGAAGGATGAAAAAGCGCTGCTGGTTTTTGAACGGAAGGTTTTGAGAAAAATCTTTGGGCCTCTTTGTGAGAGTGGAATATGGAGGATAAGGTACAACTATGAGCTGGAGAACCTTTACAGTGATCCTAACATAGTAAAATATATTAAAATACATCGGCTTCAATGGTTAGGGCACGTTCAGCGAATGGAGGAATGCCGAATCCCAAAGAAGATTCTCGACACACGACCGGAGGGGAGACGTGGTGTGGGGAGACCCAAGCTGCGGTGGATGGACGGCGTACAGGAGGATCTAAAGAGGATTAGCGTGACAAACTGGAGAATGCAGACGATGGACCGGTCTAAATGGCGAAAAATTCTGGAGGAGGCCAAGGCTCACAGTGGGCTGTAGCGCCAATGATGATGATGATGAAGGAGTCCAATGGGTTCCCACTCAGACTGTTGTCGTAACATTTGACGGACAAATACTACCAACAAGGGTATATTGGTTTTACACCTCTTTGATTGTGGAAAAATATCAATATCCTACAATTCAATGCTTTAACTGCTGCAGATTTGGACATACAAAAACATTATGCAGATCTTCACCGCGATGTTTTAAGTGTGGACAAACTCATTCCGGTGAATCATGTACTACTCCAATAATCAACCACAAGTGTTTAAACTGTTCAGGTCATCATTCTGCAGTTAACCGCAACTGTCCAGAATATGCCAGGCAGGACAATATAAAAAGAATTATGTCAGAACAAAATTTTTCATATTTAGAAGCATCCAAACAACTACCTCCAACAAAAAGAACCTTTGAAGATGTTCTATCACACGGTGAAATCAAATCGCCCACTCTTCAGGCCTCCCACATGGAATCCAACTTATCGAGTCATTTTCAGTACAACAAAACCCACCACTTAAAAAAAAGCCTGCCAAGATTTCAACCCCACATCACACCGTCAGAAAGGA
This sequence comes from Molanna angustata, assembly GCA_963576475.1. Taxonomy (NCBI): domain Eukaryota; kingdom Metazoa; phylum Arthropoda; class Insecta; order Trichoptera; family Molannidae; genus Molanna; species Molanna angustata. The sequence goes on along the minus strand of OY754971.1, from coordinate 35,268,512 downwards.
AGGAAATTGAGAATCTCTCGTGGAAACCCAACTCCAATCTCTCAGATGGTTGTGGCTATGCCAAAGTTAATTCTAACCTAGTTGTATTATTCAAAAAGACAATGACATAACTGGAATTCTCAATAATTTATTTTTGCTAATTACAAAATTACTCGATAATCCATCAACCATACCGCCCAACGCTGCTCCACTTATTCTCAATCAAACTTCACTTTTTAAAAAATATATTGATGGCAATTTGCCGAATACTTCTCATAATGACATCCCCTAGCTAACTTGAATCTAATTTAATCATGTTTTATTAATCTAATTTTTTCTATTGTTTTTTTTTTTTAAAGATGTTTTATATAATATTATATCTATATTTAAATAATGGCTCATCAATGTAATTTTAATATACTTCAATGGAATACACGTAGTGTAATTGCCAATAAAGCCGAACTTCAACTTTTACTAAAAGATTTCTCTCCATTTGTTGTTGCTCTTTCTGAGACCTGGATCAAACCAGAGTCGCATTTCCATCTATTAGGATACTCATGTTTACGTGATGACAGGGTCGATGGTAAAGGTGGTTCTGCCCTCATTGTACATCCATCTCAACGGTTTTCTCAATTACCAATTCCTGGTATTCGAATTTTCGACTTAAATGTAGTAGCAGCTCGTATTAATGACATTTCCTTTTTATCAGTATATATTTCTAGGCCTTCCGACTTCATCATTGATCAACTCAAAGATATAATTGAATCCATTCCTCCTCCTATTTTAATTCTAGGAGATTTGAATATGCATCACACTCTTTGGGGCTCTTCCAGAACCTGTCATTTTGGAAGAAAACTATACAATTTACTCGATGAACAGAACCTTTGCATTTTAAACAACGGTTCTCCTACCCGGTTTTCTCCACCAATGCAAAACATTAGTGCAATTGACTTATCGATATGTTCCCCCTCCCTTGCTCCTTCACTTACATGGAATATTTTGCAAGATTCTTATGGTAGTGATCACTTTCCCATCATTCTCTCTTTCCCTAAATCTATAAAATTCCCAAATACCAGTTTAACTCGATTATTCAATTCAAATAAATTTAATATTGAAAAAGCTCAATGGAATGAATATTCTGTAATGCTCGACAAGATAATTAAAACTTTTGAATGGCCCTCAATATCTAACATTCATTCTGCATATGACCGTCTTATAAAAGCTACGATTCAATCAGCTGAAACCTGGATCCCCCTCAAAAACATTATCCCTCGTAAAATTCCATCTCCACCATGGTGGGATGAAGAATGCTGTGAAGCAATACATAAACGTAAAGAAGCTATGAAATCTTATTCATCAAATATGTCTGAATCCAATTTTACTCTTGTCCGGAAAATTCAAGCGCAGACTAAAAGACTATTATTAAAAAAAAAGCGTCAAGGATGGAAATCTTTTTGTCAATATGTCTCTCCAGACACTCCTTCGTCTAAAGTTTGGGAAAATATAAGAAAATTCCGTTCTGTATTTTCCTCAAAAAGGCGTAATAACTTTATTGGACCTTGGATAAATTCATTCTTAAATAAAATCTCTCCTCCCTCAGCTCCCAATTTTGTAGATTTACCATATACATACCTACTTAATTCTTTTGAGCATCATCTTGATTCACCATTTTCTTTAGAGGAACTTAATATGGTCCTCAATAAAGTTAAAGACTGTTCCCCAGGTGTTGATGGTGTCCCTTATTCATTCTTGAGTAAAGCATTACCGCATACTCTAACATATTTTTTAGCTATGGTAAATATCATGTTTAATACTGGTCGAATTCCTTGCTCTTGGAAAAATTATATAATAATTCCAATTCTGAAACCCAGTAAAGATCCATGTATTGGTGATTCATATAGACCGATCGCACTATCACCAGCATTAGCAAAAATTACAGAACATTTGGTTAAAAACAGATTAGAATGGTTTTGCGAGAGTGAAGGAATTTTAGATGTTTCCCAATTTGGTTTTCGAAAGTCCAAAAGTTCTATGGATAACCTCAGTATATTTACAACAGACGTTCAGCTCGCCTTTTCTCGGCAATCTTCTGTTATAGCTGTTTTCTTAGATATCACTTCTGCTTACGATAATGTCATTTTATCTATTTTGAAACAAAAAATGCTTCAGATGAAATTCCCTTCAAAATTAACTCATTTTATTTTACACATAATGTCTGAACGAACTATTTCTGTTCACGTTGATGGAATGACTTATTCCAGACTAACTTGGAGAGGAATTCCTCAAGGATCTGTTCTTAGTCCTCTTCTATACAATATTTATGTTGCTGATCTCTCTAATATTTTACCTCTTGATACTCATATCCTTCAATATGTAGATGACCTTCTTATTTATGTCATTAATTCATTAATTTCTCCCGGTACTATCCTCCTAAATAATGCGATGATTAATCTCGAAAAATGGCTTTCAAATCATGGTTTAGAGATTTCTCCTTCAAAGAGTTCTGTTGTTTTGTTTACCAGAAAACGACACCCCCCTTCTATTTTTATAAAATATAATCATGTCCTCATTCCATCCTCTTTAACTTATAAATACCTAGGCATTGTGCTAGACTCAAAATTAACATGGAACCTCATGTTGAAAAATTATCTTCTACCTGTCAAAAAAACATAAACATTCTTCGAGCGGTAACAGGAGTATGGTGGGGTGCTCATCCTCTCTCTGTCAAACTTTTATACAATGCAATTGTAAGAAGCCACCTAGATTATGGATCTTTCCTATTTAATATTTCTAGCAAGTATCTTTAACAAAAAATTGATTTGCTTCAATATCAATCCCTTAGGCTAATATCTGGAGCTATGAAGTCCACTCCCACTAATGCTCTTCAAGTTGAATGTGTGGATGCTCCTCTCATTATCCGCAGACAATTCTTATCAGATAGATATTATTATAAATCAGCCATGACTTCCACTCATCCTCTAATTGATAAACTTAATCTCCTTTCCAATATTATTAGAACATCTCCTTATTGGAAAAATAAAAACGTTCCACATTTGGTTCAAAGTTTCCGGAAATTCAACAATCACAATGTACTCATTCAACAATTCCATATACTTCCAATTTTCTCCACCCCTTTTGATGTCATAACATTTACTCCTTTTACAATCCAGTCATTGGGTATTTTCAAAAATAGTTCTCAATGTGAATCAGCCTTTCGAAGTATAATCAACAATAAATGGAATGATTGGACTCTTATCTTTACCGATGCTTCCAAAATTAGTGTTAATGAGCATGTTGGTGTTTCAGTATACTGTCCCTCTATCCAGATCTCAAGACTAATTCAACTACCTCCTTATTCTACAGTTTTTACTGGTGAATGTATTGGCATTATCGAAGCAATTGAAATGGCTAAACAATTTAAATTTAAGAAAACGTTGATTCTTTCTGATTCCCTAAGCTCTATACAATCAATTTCACAAAATCCTTTTGATTCCCCTGCCAATTGGCTGTCATTGCATATTAAAAATATTATTTTTGATATGAAAAAAAAAGATCTCGAAATAGCTATTGCCTGGATTCCGGGTCACCGTGGCATTATTGGTAATGAGAGAGCTGATAATTTAGCTAGATTTGCTATTTCATCGGGTGATCCTCACAGATACAAATTTAATTTGATTCATGATATCCTTCCTCTTGTTCATTCTTATATGTTGAATGAATGGAATACACACTATAATTTATCTTCAATTTCAAAAGGTTCAAGATATGCATCGATTCAAAAATTTATCCCCATCAAACCATGGTTTTCCAAATTTCGTTGTAGCAGACATGAATCTTCCGTCATATGCCGATTGAGATTCGGACACTGCTGTTCCCCTTCTCACCTAGCAAGGTTGGGTATTAAGAACTCATCTCTTTGTCAATGTGGCCAAGAAGAAGGCAGCTTGGATCACATATTTTTCAATTGCCCTACATCTAAGTTCCCAATATCTTTAACATATCTGATTAAATTTAAAATATTTCCTCCTCATAATATCACCTCCTTACTCAGCCTTAATAAATTTCAAGTACTTAATGTTCTTACAAAATTTATCAGACAGAATAACGTCAAATTGTGATTTCATTTTCTACTTCCCATTTAAAAACAAAACTTTTTTCTGAACTTTTTAAATTTTTAATTTCAGTATTAATTATTAATATTTTTTTTTTGGTTTCCCACATATTTTATAATTTGTTGTTTATTTTATTGTAATTAACGAATGCACGATTTTGTAACAAACTTGACTCTGACCAATGTTCCTTCATTTGAGGTTACAAGTGCCATTTAAATAAATAAATATATTTGTTTTAAAGTGACAGTTAAGATTCTAAAAAGGAGGAACTAAAAGCATTTAATGTCGTTTCTCTTTTTACGGGTAAATTTATATCATATATATTATATATGATATAAATTGACTTTTATTGTACTGTAGGTATAATTATTTAAATAATAAATTTCTCTTTTTTTCTCTTTCTACATTAACACACCCATTATATATACATTATATGTAATGTCCTGTAGTTGTTCAAAATATAGGTGTCGTGAGTCCTCCTATGGTGTCATTTCTAGTACTATTATTATCTATTTTCTAGTACTATTATTATCTATTTAATATTTCATAATATTCGTTAAATTATTGAAACGGGAATATCAATTTTACAACAAAAATGTATTCGAATAGTGCGTACGCTATTTTATGTCATCATTGATTTCGGATGTTTATTTAAGAGGTGGTAATTCGAAAATTCAATAGGATAAACAACATCTAAACAATGAAAGTGTTAATTTAAGTGAGAAACACTATATTGTGGTGATATACGCATGCGCCATGCTTGCATGCTCATGAATATTACATTATACATATTATACCATGATCGTTTGAAGAAAAAAATGTATTTTATTTTGTCTGAAGCCAAAATTCCTAACAATATCGTTTGTCAATTTGTCGGTATAAATTTGAAATTTCCCGTTTATTTGAAAAATACTTCCTCGACATTGCAAAAGTACCTCACTTGTTCCAATACGAGCTCAAATAAAGAAGATGATTTCTCCTTTGCAGATTGCAGTTCAACCTATTGGTTTCGGAGGAAGCGCCTGACAGGTAACTGAATACCGCCTGTATTGCATCCCACCCACGCCTGGGATGATTTATCGACACAGCAAGCCTGTGGAATATTTTTATTTCAAACGGGTTTTGATAACGTGTATAAAATAACAGAATAAATAGCTCATGGTTGTAAAAAAATCGGAGACGATTAGTTTTAAAAATAGATTATGAAACCTTCTTCTTCTTCGTGTGTCCTGTCTGTTCCCGCCTAGGTTGACGATCAATTTGCTTTGTTTACTATATTATGTTACTTTTAAATAACATATATGTATACATAAATAAACGTGTTGACTATTTACACAGTTTATTATTGAATACAGTAATTAGATATTTAAGATAGAAGTACAATAATAGTATACAATTTAACCAAAACGTGAGAGCACTATAAACGATCTATTCACGATCAATCTACCTCCGGCCTTACCCCAGACACTCGTTTATATCAATCTCCCAACTCCCGAAGAATGCCGATCTCTTGATTCGTGCAAACTCGTAAAATGCTATAAAGATTGCCTGTTGTAAGGCGCAACATGAATATATTACAATTTTTTTTTTTGTACATAGGTAATACAAACAAATATTATGGACACTAGCGGGTTTATTGGCATAAGGGAATTTCTCCCAACCAACCAGATTATAAAAGCGGAAAAAAAACGAACAAAATATACCTATATTACATGAAGATAAATATGAAAAAAAACATCATAGCAACAATAGGATTGAGAAAGAATAAGGTGAGAAAATTGATATCAGGTGTTTAGGGAAAAATATTTTCCTTTGATTTTTTCTTCAAAATACAAAGATAATAGACGACGCAATATCCGGACATAGAACATACATTTACAATATATTTTTTTAAAATAATGAATATGTCTTCATACATTCCCTAAATTAAGCATATGCTTGTGCTATAATTGGTCGTGGCAGGATTCGAACTCGCGACCACTGGATAACTTACCCAGCGCGCTAGCCGCTTTGCCACACCACCCATCTTTCCATAGTCTTGTTGATTATTCGTATTGCGATTGTAATACTTAACTTTTTTTCATTCTATTTATTTTGACTTTGATTATGTAGCCTGTGATATTCAATTTGATAAGTATATTATAAAAATGTATACTTAATTCATTATTGCACTTATGATCCACATGTATATATACAACTGAATAATAATTATTTTTTTAAACCATAAGTAAGACTTTATTCTAAGATTGTTTTTTTTATAAATTTATAAATTCATAATCATGCTTTAGAGGGAATCAAATAATGTCTCTTGATCAAGGAACTTTTACTGATAATTGATTCCACTAAACCAATAAAAGAAACAAAGGCAATTTAAATACCATAAGGCGGCTTTTGCTCAAGCAACAAAAACCCTTAAGAAAATTCGTTAAGAAAGAATATTTTTTTAATAACAGCCATTTTTCAATACCAAGAGTCTGATTAAAGTCTATAAATAAGTACGCAGATGGAATATTTTTCGCGAATGCCAAATATAATTTCTTTAGTATTTTCTATGTTTCCAAATCAACATTCGTTAATATGAGGATTGATGAGGCTCAAATATTAGGATTGAGGAGGCTCAAATACGAGGATTGAGGAGGCTCAAATATGAGGATGAAGGAGGCTCAAATATGAAGATTGAGGAGGCTCCAGGCCTTAATCCTCATATTTTTCTTAGAATACGGATGTGAGATGACGTCGACTCACTTAAGAAATCCTATAGTTCCATTTAAACCTGTACCGGCTTCTCAAATAACAAACCAAATATCCTAAGATGTTTTAATATGGAACAACTGAAAAATGACTTAAAGAATGAATCCTGGGATTCTGTAATATCTGAAAATGATACTGATAGAGCCTCAAATACTTTGGAAAATATCATTAAAAACTACGTGGACCAAAATACGTCTACAAAAACCTCAAAAGCCAATTCGAAACTGAAACCAGTTAAACCATGGATTACACTAGGATTAATTAAATCTATCAGATTGAAGGAAAAGCTATTCTTAAAAACAAAAAAAAACCCTGAAAATACTCAAGATTTATATTATTACAAAAAATATAAAAATAGGCTGACAAATATCATTCGACAATCCAAAGAAATGTACTATATTAAACAAATTGAATTATGTGAGCACAACCTCAAAGCTAAGTGGAAGACTATAAATGAAATAATTGGTAAATCGAAGAAAAAAAAAGATGAAATACAAAAAATTCGATATCTACAGGATATTATTAATGAAAAAACTGAATCTAAAAAATGTGCCAACTTATTTAATAACTTCTTTGTAAATGTAGGTAATAAACTAGCAAGCAAAATACAAAATGATACCACAGTAACAAATTATTCGTATAATACCTCCTGCTCAATGGTATTAAATGGAACTTCAAATTTTAGCCCTGTTACAAAAACTGATGTTGAAAATATTATAATGACATTAAGAGGAGGCTCCGCACCGGGATATGATGGGATTACCGTCACAATCCTGAAGCAGATGAAGAACTACCTGAGCACTCCCATAAAACACATAATCAACTTGAGTTTTAAGACAGGAATATTCCCATCAAATTATAAAAAAACCATAGTATCACCTATATTTAAAAACGGCAACACCGAGGAAATGACTAATTACCGACCAATTTCACTAATATCAAATATAGCCAAAATAATTGAAAAAATCGTTAAAAATCAACTTACGCGTTACCTTGAAGAAAATAATATACTAAACTCTAATCAGTTTGGTTTTAGAAGTGGAATGAGTACCCAAGATGCTATTGCAAAATTAACATCTGAGGTTATAACAGCAATGGATTCCAATAAAAAATGTATCGGAATATTTATTGATCTACGCAAGGCATTTGACAGCATTTCACATGACATACTGTTAGAAAAATTACCGCAAATTGGGATAAAAGGAACAATTCTGAATTGGTTGAAATCATATATATCAAATAGGAAACAGTATGTGAAAATAAATAATGTTCTAAGTGATCCAGAGATACTCACTTTCGGGATTCCACAAGGAACTGTACTTGGACCATTACTTTTTATAATATATTTAAATATGATTTTCCAATTGAAAATCTCGAGTAAAATTTATTCATATGCTGACGACACGGCTATAATTGTAAGTGGTGACACATGGGAAATTGTGACAAAACAAGCAAATAGTGATATAAATGTAATTAAAAATTGGTTTGATAAAAATGTTTTATCTTTAAATTCGGAAAAAACAATATGTGTACTGTTCGCAATAAACTCTTCCTCTATTCCACCTCATATTGATATCAGAATCCATAGTAACATATGCAAACAAAATCAGAATGAACAATGTTTAAGTGTAGATTGTAGTATTTTACAGATAAATAAATCAGTGAAATATTTAGGAATTACAATAGACCAAGAATTAAAGTGGAAAGAACATTTGAACCAACTTGTAAAAAGAGTAAGAAAACTGATTTATATATTTGTGCGACTTCGTAATATACTGCAAGTAAAAATAATAAAGACAGTGTACTATGGTCTTGTACAATCTCTTTTACAATATGGTATTATTGGTTGGGGTGGAACATATAAGACTAACTTAAAATCACTAAAAATAACACAAAAATTAATAATTAAGGTCATTCTCAAAAAACCTAGAAATTTTCCTACAAAACAATTATTTGATATATTCCAAGTACCTGATTTAGATAATTTATATAAAAATATTGCTTTACAACAAATACATAAAGATACCTTTGGAAAGCGGGCTGAAAATCTAGTGAGTACACAGAGACGGCATCTCATAGGAAATATGATGATACCGAAATGTAATAAGACGCATGCCCAACATCACTATAAATACCTGGGTATACAATATTTTAATAAACTACCTGCCATTATTAAAAAAACACAAAAATTTTATGACTTTAAAAGAAAAATCAAATCTTTAAAATAACAATAAATTTTTATCTATTCCTTTTTCATATTCACTATGTGTATATGTATGTGTGTGTATGTATGTATGTGTATGTGTGTGTATACGTGTGTATGTTTGTATGTGTATGTAGATGTGTGTATGTATGTATATGTATGTATGTGTGTGTAGGTGTATGTGTGTATGTATGTATGTATGTGTGTGTATATGTATATATGTGTATGTGTATGTGTGTATGTATGTATATGCATGTGTGTATGTGTATGTGTGTATGTACATGTATATGTATGTATGTGTATATATGTATATGTGTATATATGTATATGTGTGTATGTGTATGTGTATGTGTGAACATGTGTGTATAAGTATGCGTATATTATATGTGTGTATGTTGTATATGTGTATGTATGTATGTGTATGTGTATATGTGTATTTGTATATGTGTATTTGTATATGTGAATTTTCATTTTTTTCTCCTTTTTGGATAAATTATGATTTTTATTCTATATTCACTAAAAAAAACAAAAATAAACTTTAATCATCTGTATGTATTAGCTGTAAGTTGAACTTGATTTACAATTTATTAAATGATTCTATTATTATAATTAAAATGTATGTAATATGTTAAATGTAGATATGTTATTTGCTCCTGTCCCAAGCACAAGTTTTTAACTTTTTTGGGACAGTACCTATTGAAAAAAAAAATTGTATTAATTTAAATATTTGTACTATGTGTATGTTCATATTATGATACTCAATAAAAAAAAAAAAAAAAATTTCATGCATTTTGAAATAAAATCCATCTATAATGAAAAAAATGCACTCAAAGATGTATGGAAAGGCAAATGCTAGGCGTTAGGGTCGTATTACGGGAGATATTTAAGAATTATGTAAGAAAAGTTGCTGTCCTGAAAGCAGTATTTTCGCAGTACATTTTTCTCAAATAACTCTTGTAAAACGACCCAAGTCTATGAAATTAAGAAATTTGACGACCGGCAAAAGTTGTCGATATCATGGATCGAGTCGCAAATCTTAAATGACAATGGCCGGGTCATGTTGCCAGACAAAGAAATGGACGGATGGGTACCTACTAAGAATTCTGAAATGAAGATCGTTGTATATGAAAATGGAATAGGCCTGCATTGGAAAAGTGGGCCGATGTAATTGTACCCGTCACTGAAAGGAGATGAGTTCAAAAATCCCAGAAAAAGGAGAACGGAAGTACTTACATAGATGAGGCCTACATCCAGCAGTGGAGATATGGCTGAAGGAAGAAGAAGAAGAATTTTAATATAATGAATGAGAAAAGAATGTGTAGTACGTTATTTAAATCAAAGACAATTAAAAAGGGCTCGAAGTTTCAGTAGTGTGAAAAAGGTAGGTTAAAAAAGACAGGCCGTGATATGACAAACAAATATGTTTGGAGAGTAGAAGGATGGAAAGCAATGAGCATGTCACTTCTAAAGTTACAATAGTTACAATCAAGACATTATGTAACTTCTTGATTTTATTATCTACTGTAGTAGGAACTCATTTATCGGCGCTCATTACGTTTCGCACAAAAATATTAATAATGAGTTGTGCAAAGTTTAAGTTATTCAGAACTGAGAGAAGTTAAAAGTCTTTCTTCAAGTCCCACCTACCCTGGCTGCTTTGTTTCCGAACCATCTCCTCGTTGCTTATTCAGGAGGCATTTTAAAACAATTTCTTTGAATGAAAACATTTTATGATTTTCGTCATTTTTCTTTTAAAGAAAATTATTTCATATACAACTTTATAACATTTTCAATTTGTATTCTTATTCAGGAAAATATTTTCACTTTGGCGCCTACTCGGAAAAATAGAGAAAAAATTACCACTTTCACAATACAATATATATTTTCATATGGTATAAGAGAGAGTTATGATTATACAATTTTGAAGCATACCTATTTTATTAGATCATATTTTCAAGAAATAGAATTTCAAAGTCTCCTACTACACTGGGGATGTTTCAGAGCTTGTAGTCCTATTCATCCCCGGTGCGGCTGCTCATCGGACGAAACAAGGGACTACTATCAAGCATATTTCATACCACTACCACTAAGAGTCCAACCACAAGCATGGTGAGGGTCTTCAACAAATATCTTGAGGGTTTTATGTCTGGACAATATTTAAACCATAACGATTAATATCTATTGTTTATTAAGCATACATACCATCACGCATGCCCGAAATGGGGTGGACAGAGAGAACCGAACGCCTTTTCTGTTGATCTTGACACGAATCCATCGCCTCATCAATATACATACACCTAATACATGTTCGTATGCTGTTTAAAATCATATTTCCCTATTTCTGAATGTCGTTCTCAAGGACGATCCCGAACTCTTATTCCATTACTGTCAGCTTTGTGTACATATTTATGTCATCAGGCGTTCTCCTTTAGTTCTTCAAAAATGGCCAAACCATTTCAGTATGATTACTTTCATTTTATTAATGACATCTTTCTTCATCTTACATTCTTTCTTTGTGTCCTCATTTCTTACTCTATCATATATTGTCCTATTACAAACAATTCTTAGTGATCAAATTCCAACTGCATTTCTTCTGCTTACATGATGTGATTTCTAGAGTGCCCATAGAACGTGTCAATTTAGTAATGAAAAAAAAAGAATATCAATGTATAGAAGTGACTGATGTCTTTTACGTGACATTGAGTTATCTTATCCATCGATAAATTGATTCGTCGATTTAGCACCCTGGGGGGCAAATCTAGTAAACAGGCGGAATCAAAACCACCCATGTTTACCTATATCATGGATATAATTATCATATGAAGTTCTATGACATCTTAAGATATTATAGAACTCCATAAGATAACTATGTCTATGATATGGGTAAATATGGATGGTTTTGATTCCGCCGGTTGACCAGACTTGCCCCCATGGTCTCGCTTGTATACGTCATGGTTGGCACTACGATCGAGTTATTAATCGCAACTTTTGTTTCCTTTGATATGTTGCGATTGTTCATAATTGATTGCGTAACTTACATATTAGATAAAACTTAAATAACTTTCGAATATTTTTATTATTGCATATGCGCAAACATTGGATTCTTTTCCCTGTCGGGAGTCAAAGGTATTTTTTAACAGATGAAGTTGAAATATTTACTGTAGGAGAACCGGGAAATCAAGGCACCTACAGGGCTTACGACCTGTCATCGGCTGGCTTACGTGATCAATTTATGCGCTTGCGCAACGTTCACCAATTATGCCTTTTTAATGAGATCCCTATCAATTCAATTTTGAAAGTTCTATATATCGTAATACTGAAATTCTTTTCGCTTGAAAATAAGGAATTTTTACTACAGCCATCTATGTATTGCATGCTAAAAACACCAACTTAGAGGCTTCGCAGAATATATGTTCGCGTGTGTGTGTGTGTGTGTGTGTGTGTGTGTGTGTGTGTGTGTGTCTGTCCCCCCCTTATAACTTTTGATCCACTGGATTCAGAAAGCCTGAAATTTCAGAATATATAAATAGTTATAGGCCTACAAAACTTTTATACTCAGAATTGTGAATTTTTGTGATAGTCAGGGGTTATCAACTTTTGAATTTTTGGTTTATTTTTCCATATATCTTAAAAAAAATCCAGGGTTTCTATAACATTTTTTATTACGAAAAATATTTTTTATATGTAAAATTTATGAATTTAACTGCCTATAAGTTTTTTAAAAATATCGAAAAAAGCCGAAACACCCCAACGAGATACTTTAATTTTCTATAAAAAATATTAACATTGTATTAGCACATCTCAAACTTTTTTTAACAATTTTTGTAAAAATTGAATTTAGTGATGATATTGCTTCATACAATTTGTATGGCAGTCGCCTATCTAAAGTAATAAAGCAATCAAAATGTTAGTGTATGTGTGTGTGTATGTGTGTGTGTGTGTGTGTGTGTTTGTCTCACGCCTTCTGAAAAACCAAGAGCATCTAAAAATCTAATTTAAGTGCGAACATGTACCAGTATACCTGATGCAGTGTCACGCTAAAAAGAATGCGATAAAAATGCTGAATTTTAAAAATATTTAAATAATTATTTTTTTCATACAAAATTTTCCAAGTCATATCTGTCAAAAAAGTGTACATTTTGCACGCAAATATCTGTTAGTTTAAAAGTTAGAAGTAGGTATTTACACAAAAAAAATATATTTTGAAGTATAACTTAGCGTTTAAGTGAAAAACATGGTGAATATTTGGTATAATTATAATGTTAAACTTATTTTTAAAGTAAGCGTTTTGTACATAAACGCCGCCATTTTAATATCTTTTCATACAATATTTCATTTTCCCACGGAATGAATATGTTCTTGAAAATAATAAACCTTTGAAATAAATGTAATTATGAAATAATAAAATGAAACACAAGACATTACGGCAAGTTTTAAGACATATATTGTAAAAATGTGTTTATTATTAGTTAAGATGTAGGCATAATAAAATTGCATAATTTGTAAATAATATTTGATTTTTCTGACAATTTTCATTTTTATGGCATCGAACAAACCAATGTAGGTACCTACATATTCAAAAAAGTCTCAAACCATTTGATATTTTTAAAGTATTGGAATGGTTACTATGGTAACGGAAAGATTCTGATATTCAAATTAAATTTGTTATGAATAGAATTTCTTTAGAATATTGTTGTAGGTAGGTACCTACCTATTACTATTTACTTACAAATCAACAATATACTGATTTCCTATCGGAAAATTGTATGCGATGTGCTCCTAAACCGTTTGTCCGATTACAATGAAACTTTGGTGAATTGTCGAGCGTGTGCCCGGGATGGTTTCTGGATTTAAACTTTTTTCTTATTCTTCTTTTTCTTCGTGTATTTGGTCATTTAACCTATGAAGGGGGAGTATCCTGGGAGAAGAAGGTCCAACTGTCCTTCCATCTCTTCGCAGGTCTTCCAAGACGGTTTCTGGATATAAACTTTTTTCTTCTTCTTTTTCTTCATCGTGCATTTGGTCATTTTACCTATGAAGGTGGACTATCCTGGGAGAAGAAAGTCCAATTTTCCTTCCATATCTTCGCAGGTATCTGGATTTGAACTATTTTCTTCTTCTTCTTCGTGTATTTAGTCATTTTACCTATGAAGGTGGAGTATCCTGGGAAAAGAATGTCTTTTCATCTCTTCGCGGTTCTTCCAGGATGGTTTCTGGAATGAAACTTTTCTTAACCGACTGAAGAGACGGGATGTAATGAAGGGAAGGGACGTAATGAGGAATTGAAGGGACGGGAGGTACTGAAGGGCCTGAAGGGACGGGAGGTACTTAAGGGAACGTGTACCTGTATACCTGATGCAGTGTCAGGCTAAAAATAATGCGATTAAAATGCTGAATTTTAAAAATATTTCAATAATTATTTTTTTCATACAAAATTTTCCAAGTCGTATCTGTCAAGAAGTGTACATTTTGCACGCAAATATCTGTTAGTTTAAAAGTTAGAAGTACGTATTTACACGAAAAAATTTTACTTTCAAGTATAACTTAGCGTTTAAGTGAAAAACATGGTGAATATTTTGTATAATTATAATGTTTAACTTATTTTTAAAGTAAGCGTTTTGTACATAAATGCCGCCATTTTAATATCTTTTCATACAATATTTCATTTTCCTACCGAATGAATATGTTCTTGAAAATAATAAACCTTTGAAATAAATAAAATTATGAAATAATAAAATGAAACACAAGACATTACAGCAAGTTTTAAGACGTATATTGTAAAAGTCTGTTAATTATTAGTAAAGATATAGGCATAATAAAATTGCATAATTTGTATATAATATTTGATATTCCGGACAATTTTTATTTTTATGGCATCGAACAAACCAATGTAGGTACCTACATACATATTATTCAAAAAATGTCTACAAACCATTTGATATTTTTTACATGTTCTATGGTTACTATGGTAACGGACACATTCTGATATTCAAATAAAATTTGTTATAAATCGAATTCGAATTAATTTAGAACATCATTGTAGGTAGGTACCTACATACCTAATACTACTTGAAAACCAACAATATACTAAGTTCGTATAGGAAAATTATTAAACTATCTTAGGTTAACTACAATACACATGTCATTCAATCTACAAACTATTTCCTATAGTGAAATTCTTCTTTTATTTAAGTAGACCTTTGGGTGATTTTTTATACAAACTATTTCTTGGAGTTTAATTCTTCTTCCTCTTCTTTTGTGAAGTCATTTGGGACAGTTCATAAATAAACTATTTCCTATAGTCTAATTTTTCTTTTTCTTAATTTATGTAGACCTTGGGTGAGTTTTTATACAAACTATTTCCTATAGTCTAATTCATCTTCTTCTTCTTCTTTTATGTAGCCCTTTGGGTGAGTTTTTATACAAACTTATTCCTATTATCTAATTCTTTTTCTTCTTATTTTATGTAGACCTCTGGGCCAGTTTTGATACCAACTATTTCTTTTAACGTATTTCTTCTTTTTCTAATTTTATGTAGACCTTTGTTGAATTTTGTATAAACTAACTTCCTATAGTCTTATTTTTCCTCTTTTATGTAGACCAAGGGAGAGTTTTCATGCAAACTTTTCCTTTAGTCTAATTCTTCTTCGTCTTATTTTATGTAGACCTCTGGGCCAGTTTTGATACCAACTATTTCTTTTAACGTATTTCTTCTTTTTCTAATTTTATGTAGACCTTTGTTGAATTTTGTATAAACTAACTTCCTATAGTCTTATTTTTCCTCTTTTATGTAGACCAAGGGAGAGTTTTCATGCAAACTTTTCCTTTAGTCTAATTCTTCTTCGTCTTATTTTATGTAGACCTCTGGGCCAGTTTTGATACCAACTATTTCTTTTAACGTATTTCTTCTTTTTCTAATTTTATGTAGACCTTTGTTGAATTTTGTATAAACTAACTTCCTATAGTCTTATTTTTCCTCTTTTATGTAGACCAAGGGAGAGTTTTCATGCAAACTTTTCCTTAAGTCTAATTCTTCTTCGTCTTCTTTTATGTTTTATCTTTGCGTTAGTTTTTATACAATCTATTTCCTGCGTTAGTTTTTATACAATCTATTTCCTGCGTTAGTTTTTATACAATCTATTTCCTGACGTATAATTATTCTTCTAATATGTAGACCTTTGGGTCAGTTTTTATATTAACTACTTTCTATAGTCTAATTCTTCTTTTTCTTATTTTTTGTAGATCTTTTGGTTAGTTTTTATACAAACTATTTCCTTTAGTCTAATTCTTCGTTTTCTTATTTAATGTAGACGTTGGGTGAATTTTATATAAAATATTTCCAATATTTCAATTCATCTTCTTCTTCTTTTATGAAGACCATTTGGTCAGTTTTTTATATAATACATTAACTATTGTGTAATTCTTCTATTGGATCTTTTATGTAGACCATTGGGTCAGTTTTTATTACAAACTATTTGTTATAGTCTTATACTTATTCTTTTTTTTTCATTTAGTCTTTTGGGTTAGTTTTAAGTCTTATAGTCTATTGTATAGAAATATTATAAACAACATGCACACTTGACGAAAATACATAAAACGAATGGGATGTGACCATCACTAGAATCTTCTCAATACTTTTTTTCAATCGAAATTTACACCATTTATTATATCATCATATATTGCTTAATTTTCAATAACTACATATTTGATTTTGATGACAATATAATAAAAAATCGGGGTTGTGGCCATTACTGGACTCTTCACAACGTTTATATTCAAATTAAAAACTATTTAAGTCTTCTTCTGTAATGTAGATCAGTTTTATTGTGCAAAAATATAATAATCTATAGGTATGCACACTTGACGAAAAATATAAAAACGAATGGGATGTGACCAACACTAGAATCTTTTCAGTACTTTTGTTTATTTAATTTTTAAGCCATTTCTCATAATCCAAAATTACTAAATATTTAAAACACATTTGCGTTCGATGACAATATATAAAAATAGGGGTTGTGGCCAAATCCAAACTCTTTACAACGTTGTCTCTTTATAATCAGTCATATTTAAAACCATTGACCATAGTCCATGCGTGCAGAAATTGTATGTACCTACTTATATATAAAAACAAATGGGTTGTGGCCATCACTTGAACATTTTACATCGCTTAAACTCAATTAAATTTCAAACAACTTTTTCATACTACGAATTAGCAAATATTTTTTATGACAATATTATATAAACGAATGCTTATTCCTTCACTAATTTACATTCTTGGCCAACGGCGGGACATAAAAGCTAGTACACAATAATATAATACAATTTGTATGGCAGTCGCCTATACACAATAATACATGTAAAATTTGCAACTTATTTCATCGTCTAAAGTAGAAAACATTAAAATTCCCCAGAAAGCGTTTTTGACCGTGATTTGAAATTGATGATTAGTGGTAGGTATAGGCAAAAACAGGAAAGATAGTACTTTATATTATAATATACTTCTAAAAGAACACAAATATCGTTTTATTTTATGAATATTGCAGTAATATAAAAGTATTTGATTTTATGAGCGGACCAACTTTGTGTTTGCACTCAAAACAATTTTAAAAAACCTTAATTAACTCAAAGAACTGAAATAAAAAGTTTTAGACGGCAAACTTTCTCCCTTCTGGATTGTTTCCAACTTATTTCAGTACGAAATATATTTTTTCACCCACACAAATATGTTTAAGCTTTTTTTCAAAAAATGTAGGCATGTACATATAATAAAAAATATTTTTCTTGCCATGTTAGTTAAGTTACAGTTAATTTTGAGAAGAGGATTTTCAGTCTTGGAGCGACTATTTTTTCATCACAACGGATGACAACTACAGACTCTTTATGTTGGGATAGCCTAGTCTTTACACCATTTTTGTAAAACATAACCTATAAAAGTTTGGTAAAATTACCAATTTAGTTATTTTTTTTAATATTTTAGTTACTTTTTTAATATATAATGCAACTGGTTCACGCCAGTCGCAATTATAACTACAAACAAACCTAACCAATCTATTTTTTACCAAACTTGTGTAGGTTAGGTTTTACAAAAATGGTGTGAAGACTAGGATATCCTCTATGTTGGTGTAAGGCGGAACAAAGTTGGAAGAAGATCAAAGTGAAGGTTGCATCAATGGCGGATACAATTCAAGTAACGGAAATACATTGAAAAGGGGTTATTCTTTTTATTGTTCCTAATTCAGTCTTGGTCCTGGGATGAGGATGTCCAGTTCTCCTTCCATGTTTTTGAAAGTCTGGTGGTTGTGGACCCTCTGGTATTTCGCGAATAAGTGTATCACACTCAGATTTTGTACCCATTTACACCCAAGACAGAAATGAGTAGAAGCAAATGGAAGAAGTCCTTTTCCAGCAGTGGAGAGTAAGGGGAGCTAAGAAAATAAAAAGAAGAAGATGATGTGTGATCCCAAGGAAAAGGTGAAGGTATTATTGTAATTTTATTTATAATTGTATGCCGTATGCACCTCCGTGAGGTGTTCATTAGCAGTTCAGACTTTACATCAGCATCGTTACATAAACAGATGATGGTGATTTTTCTTTAACCCTTAGCCACCTGAGGTCGGTCTCAGAAACTCTGGCGATTTTATTTTTCTAATTATTTCTTTACTATGCACGCGTCACAACTGTGTTTCAAGTGCTTTTTCCCCATTCGCCAGTATGCTCCATGCGATCGGCAGCTCCAGAAGTGCGCGCATTAAAAGTTACATGTTATTATATTTTTCGCATGCGGTCTGTGAGACCGATGTCAGATAGTTACGTTATTTTTTAAAAGTGTCTATTTTTTATGTAGGCTGAAAAATTCATAAGCAAACATACTAGGATAGCTAGAAAATACTGATAAAGACTTATCGAGTGTACTTTAAAGAATAATAAACGTGTTGACTGGTAGAAATTGCCTGCGAGCAATAAGTCCGCCACGTTGTTTCATTCAATAAAAGTCTTTAATTATTATTATTGTTATTAAATGTGAAAAATCCGTCTTAGTTTCGGTCATTTTCGGGCTCACATAAAATGCTGCATTGATGTACTTTGTACCAAACAAAATAAATCTATGATTGAACTATTCTGTATGTACTACACACCATCCAAATACACAAAAACTGTAAATGATCATGTTTTATAATAGCAAAAAAGGCGTTGTTGACACGTTCTGAAGATCAAAAATGTACAATTCATTCTACGTCTCGAAAAACTATAGAATGCTTGAAATAATTTATAGAAAGCTTGAAATATCTGCATCGAACTTGTACATATTCTATCAGTTAATTGAACCAAGCTCAGACAAAGACGTAAAAAAATTATTAATTTATGTCCCCTATCAGCGTTAATATTATAATTTGAAATTATGTTTGTCTATAATTGGCTCATTTAAATTGTAATATCTATTGTCATATGCATGTACAAAGCTGTTGACAATAAATAAATAAATAAAAAAAAAACTAAATTACATATTATAACCTTATATAGCCTCATCTAAAACACCGTATGTACAGTTTTGGTGTGCAAAGACAACTTGCGCCATTTGGTGAATCCTACAAAAAAATCAAATGCCAGCTCCTCAATAACTGTAAAATTTGACAAAGGCAAGACATGTCTAACATGTGACTATTATTGATCATGCAAAAGATAGATTTTTTTTTCTTTTCATAATTAATATACGTCGTTGTATAATTTTGTATTCAGATATGCATTTTATTTTATGAATTTAGTTTATTATTGTTGTGTCTATTTTTGATATGTAAACTTATATTATTGTAAAATAAATTACCAATGATGAGTTTCAATATTACGAAAATACAGATGCGACTTTAATTTATTGTAATATTTTAAATAATTTTTAACTAATTAATTTTTGGCGTTCCACCGGATATCGAGTGATATAGATATTTTAAATAGTGGTTATTAAAAGTCGTAAATTAGAAATGGTCTCCAGGACCGACGTCAGGTGGTAGTGCAACTGAAAAACACCTCATGTGGCTAAGGGTTAATTTATCACGTATAAAAATTATATAACATCAGTATGACTTGTTTATATTCTTGTTGGGAGGGATTTTATCAAATATTTTTAAAATAAAAATCTTTTGAGAGGGTCTTTTTCACAATTAACGTGGTTCAACGTTTCCTCCTTTAATATTATTGCACTTAGAACAAATATCTGTAATGACCTGGGTATTGAGCAAGTTTGTTCGGAGTAAGCTTTACCAAAATCGATCAAAATTAATGTACTTTATATGTTGGTGCTTTGATATGATTGCAAAGACTGGACTATCGTTGACAATGAAGAATGTACAGAAAGATTATAGTTGACACTCTAATGGATATTTCTTATCTGGTAGAAAAAATGTACAGCAACTATGTTGAAAAATTAATTATGTTGCGTGACCTAGTGCCATCAATTTTATAAATAAAACTAGGTAGATTTATAGCGTTTGTCAAACACACTAACAAGAATTGTTTCAATAGAGATTGAAGTAAAATTTGAGTCGATTTTGATATTATTTATTTAAAACTCAAATTATTCAAGCTAGAAATGAGTTATTTTGTACTAGAATAAATTAACTCATTTGTGGTTTAAACACAGAAGGCACGTTCTATGTAATTAGTTTAGAAAAAACATTTTTATTCTAGATTTTTATTGAATATTGTCGATAGCTGGAATATAGAATAATTATTATACATTCTTATTAATGTCCTTGTCGGACGACAAAGCTATCGACAGAGTTCAGTTAAATTGTTGAGTTTAGTTATACCCAGTGTTTTACTTTTATTAATCTATAAAAGAACTCTGCCAATCTGCCAAATAAATAATAATACAATAGGTTGATTAGTAGTATAAGGTATTTATCAAGACAATTCTATGATAATAGGTATGTTAAGTATATGGATGGGTGAATCATTCCCATTTGATTGATTGATCGGAGCGTTTGTTGCATTATGATATTTTAAGTAAGTATACGAGAAAGGGAAAAAATAGTTTACTGACATTCAAAGTATTGTAGTATATAATATATTTTTATTTTATTAAGTTGGCTAATATCGCAGGAATGAAAAAACTATTTTAGAAGTCAGGGTAGCGGGTGTAGCCATGTTGTATTTAAATAAATATACTTATGCTGATGAATTAGGTGTCGTAAATTAAAGTTGAAGAAGAAGAAATGAAAGTTGGCACAAAGAATAAACAATTTATTCTGGGGCGAAGAGTGCAGGAGAACCGAGGGTTTGTCTAGTATTGCACTGCACTCGGCGCGTCATATTTTCTTGAAATATTGCCATTGTGAACAAAATGGAGACGTTTTTATCATCTTTTTATGGCAACTTTCGCCTGGATCTTGGGAAAAGGACAAAGGTGTACCTTTATGTATGTTCTAGTGTTTAAAGTGATATTTATACTTGCAAATATATTTCGCCTGTATAAAATTATTTAAAAATCCAAGGAGTTCCTAAATTATGCATGTATTTTTATGTATTACAGAATATTCCCTATTTACACTCATTTCTTTAACTTCACTTGTCTGTCCATCTGTGTGTCTGTGCTGGAATTTTTTAGTAAAATTTCTTTCACTATCATTTTTTCTTCTAGATCAGTTTTAGATCCAGATCTTCTAGCTCTGGAACTTTCCAAATCTTGTGTATGTATTTCCAATGACAATACTTAGTGAAACTGTTTTAAGCTTGATTGATGTGATATTATGATCAAATTGAACAAAAAAAATATATTGCTCTACGCCTTATAGTTTATTAAAAATATAAGATAAACGTCGAGAATCGGGGTATCCCATTATTTTTCTACAAGAATTTATACAGAAAATTATCAAAAAATTAAGATATGTTTTTTTTATTAATACCCAAAATATCTGTATTATTTTTTCGACGATTTAATTAGGAATAATGATGGTATATCAAATTGTAAAATAGGTACGATGGCAGCAGTCGCCCCCTTAAGAATAATATTGATTTAAGTGTTGTTAAGACTAATTGTACATATTTTCAAAATGTAAGTACCTACTTTCTGTATCCTCAGAGATTCACTGAGATGAATAATAATTTCTTAGAAGAAGGTCCTTACTGTACCGCACATTAAATTATCCTTAGTAATGTGCAATGTACGTGCACAATTTGCATTCTCAGTTGGTTTTAAGTGATATTAATTGGAAGACTACAAGTCATGATAGTACAGAAGTGTACGCGTCCAGGAATACATTAAAATAACACTATTCATTTATTACCTCAGTGGAAGGGCAAGAGTACCTGAAAAAAATCGAAGATTCCACAAGTTCTACGTAGTCATTGTATTTTATACAAACAAACATCTTTCTTTTATGATCATATGAAGAAAATAACGTCAGTAAAAAAATGCCTTAATTAATCTTCGTTTAGGATTATTTCGAGTAAGTTTGAAATACAATATAGAAAGTTTGTTAATTCAAGTTAATCTCATGCGATGTTTTTGCTTTTTACTCTTTATTCAATTGGAAATAATTGTATAATATATCAATTGATTAGGCTAAGAGGGAATAAACTATCAATAAGATCGACTATTTATTTTTATATGTACATATTTGGAGTTTCATTAATAATTGGTTCGTAAAATCCAATATTTCTTTTTTTTTACTTTATTGTAGGTATAAACAATAGTAGGTACACAAAAAATACATACAATTATTAAAAAAAAAAACTAACTAAAATGCAAATATCTACCTCTGACGTACTATACCTTATATATATTGAAATAAAAAAAGTGTGATTTTTACTGTAGATACGCGCAAGAGAGGGAAAGAGTAAAAATAAAGGTATGTGTATGAGAGAGAGAGATGTATTATGATAAGATTTTCTTGAATATATTTATTTATTTTACTTTCTTTGTTTTTTGTATAATCTTTAATTTAATTATTTTATTATATTTCATTTAAATTTTTGTATAAAATATAGACAAATATAATGCACACTGCTGGGCTTATTGCCATTGGGAAATTTCTTCTAACCAACTATATTACAAAGTATTACAAAATAATACATGTAGGTACATCAACAAAAGAATGAAAGCAAAAATAAAAAACGAAGAAAATATACATTACATTTTAAAAAAATCATTGCAAAAAGAGGATTGAGAGGGATCAGGTGTTTTGGGATAAATATTCCTTTAGTTTCTTCTAGAAAATACAAAATGAGTTAGACGGCGCAAACCTGGCCTTAGACTATACCATAGTCTTGCTGATTGTATTTCAAACGACGAGCTAAAAAATCTGTATTATAGACAGGGATGGATCGTGTCGTACGTTCAGAAGTTTGAAGTGGAAGTCAATGATTGGATAATTAAGTGAATTTGTTTTTAAAGTACTGTGGCAGGTTCGGTTATGAGAGAATGTTGCACAATAGTGATTTTTTTAAATTTTTTTTTATTTACCAAAATTTACATTATTTTATATAGCATAACAAATAAATTGGTTTGGTTTATTTAGACCACCTCACTAGGACAGGCCTGTTCCGAGGTGGTAGACTTGTTACATAATATTAATTACTAAGTCATTGTAAGCTGTTATATATAATGATTGTGTAGCCCATGGTCCACTTATTGAGTCCTATGTTAGTAGTTTTGTCGTGTATGTTGTTGTGAATTGAGAATTTGCTGACAATAGTTGATCCCTTTGTTATATAACCATGTTTGTATTATGTGATCAAATTTATTATATTTTTTCCTTTAAGTGTCTCCACAGAATCACAAAATAATTAATATCCAGATCATTGTTATTTTCGTACAATATGTAGATCTCTACAAGATAATTAAGGCAGATTTTGGATTGCAGAAAGTTAGTCTTCTGTATTTATTCCACACGTCACACAAAATTAACAATTTATTTTTCCTTCGAAAGTTAAAAAGTAAGTTAGTCCATTAGGACATTTGATTCTCTCAGGCCCGAATCAATAGCACTGCAAATAAACTTTCAAGTTAGTTAACGTTTCAAATTAATATTGCAAATATACACAGCGTCTCAGACGTAGGTGGTACCAACTAAAACTTCAACTTCCCACTTCTAACAGATTTAACTATTGATTAGCAGAAGTTGGTCGTGAGTGACCGACAGGGAGTGTTGGGGAAGGTAGTAGGCAGGAAGTAGAGGAACGGAGGGGACAATGTGTGAATGGAGGAAGGTAATGAAAGGCAATCTCGGAGAACCGCAAGGGATCCGACTGAGAAACCCCATCTGGGTTTGGGAACTGTCACCCTAAGTATTTAAGTAACCGCATTATTTGAAATCGTGAATTGTAAGTGGCTCTCAAACTGGTCGATCAATTGAAAAGCTAATATTTGATATATAATATATTTTTGGCTTTATATAGCTTCTAGCTTTATATGGCTTTTTTATATGGCTTCTAGCAAGATTGGTCTAAGTATGAACATAGCAAAAACGAAAATTATAAGTCCAGAAAACAAAATCATCACTGTTAACAATAAAAATCTCGAAATAGTGGATGAATACATATATCTTGGACACAAGATAAAACTGGGCAAAGAAAACCAAACAGCGGAACTGCCAAGAAGAATAGGAATGAGTTGGGCAGCTTTTAACAAACTTAGACACATTCTAGAAGATAAAGAGATTCCGATCTGTCTGAAAAGAAAAACATATGAATCATGTATACTGCCAGTGACTACATATGCATTGGAGACCATGGCCCTTACAAAAAGAAATGTAGAAAAACTCAAATGCACACAGCGATCCATGGAAAGATCCATGCTTGGTATAAGCCTAAGAGACAGAATAAGAAATGAGGAAATTAGGAAAAGGACCAGAGTAGCGGACGTCATGGATCGCGTAGCTACATTGAAATGGCAATGGGCGGGACATATTGCTAGACAGGAACCCGCAAGATGGACCCCTAAAATATTGAGATGGAGACCTTGGGAAAGTAAGAGAGGCGTCGGAAGACCGCAAAAAAGATGGTCTGACGACATAGCCGCTGTGGGGGGTAGAAATTGGCTGCAAGCAGCAAACGATAGAAGGAAGTGGAAGAATATGGAAGAGGCCTATATCCAGCAGTGGAAGACAGAGGGCTGAAGAAGAAGAAGAATAAAAATATATTTTTTATCATGGGCTAGACCCGGGTTTTCAGATGGTGGAAACACAGATTTCGGAACATCATTACACAGCAGGGCTGCTTCGAGAAGCGACTGGTTCATGTATATACCTAATGTTGAAGGTGTTCTGTGAATGGGTGTTGCTGCTGAATAAAGAGAGTGACTCTATTGCTAATAGGTGGAAGGGGGGACAAAGATGCAAGTTATTCAGAGCATTTCCTGTAATAGTTTATATACAAAATACTTACCTTGCGTCTGAGTTCTAGTAATTGAACAATACATCAATCATTGATGGTTTGTCAATCAGACGCACTTAATGTTTGATATGTTTTAATGCTATTTGTATTGATGTTTTTTTTTTGTTTTGATGGTATTTGTGTTGATGTTATTTTTTGTTTTGATGCTTTTTTTTGTTTTGATGCTATTTGTATTGATGCTTGTTTATTGTTTTGATGTTTTATTTTTGTGTATCTATAGTTATAATATTGTTGTTATATATATTTTGTATGTCTTTATGTTTTTATGTTATTGAATCGTTCTACATGTACTCACTTTCTCAGCACAAGCATTTTATGATTTTTGGGAAGGAAAACAAAAAGTGTACAAATTCAAATAATTCTGATATATATTGTTTTATTGAATAAATAAATAAAAAATGAGTCGTTTTGAAATTCATCATCATCATCATAATCAGCCATTATTCGTCCAGTGTTGGACATAGGCCTCCCCTTTCAGCCTCCATGCTTCCCTATCCCACGCCACCCTGTGCCATTGACCTCCTGTCACTCGTTTAATGTCATCAGACCATCTTGTTTGCGGTCTGCCTGGGTTTCTGCGCCCAGTTCTCGGTCGCCACTCCAGGGTGCGTTTGGTCCATCGATCATCTGCGATCATCCTTACTACATGGCCAGGTTTTGAATTTAATAGACATCTTAAAAAACGAGTGGGTTGTGGTACCTACTTTCAATCGCTCGGTACTCTCTGCTTACCCCGTTAGGGACATGGCGTGATGGTATGTATGTATGAATGCATTACATTATTCATTTTGAAATATGAGTTTAAGTGTAGGTATTTACATTTAAGAAAATAGCTCTCTGGGAGGCATCTCTAAACCAGGTATTTTGGATCACAGAGTAAAACAACTCCTTAAGGGCCGGTCTTATAAACGTCCGTTAGTTAGATTTCAGACCAAACAAACCGAAATTTGATACAAATGCTCTATATTTCGTCTTATAACAATCCGTTTGTTAAATTTTAGTAAAATTTTACCGATAGCCTTTACTGACGGTCGGACCACGAGCTGGACAGAGCCAACAAAGCGGTTTACTACAATCGATGTTTTGGTGTGAGAAGTCTTATAAAGTGGAATATATTGCCTGAAGATGTCTACAGTATTTAGGAAATAATAACTATGTATAATTTCTGTACTTTGTAAAATGTATATGTTATCGTCCAAAAAAAGTAACTACACACAAATCACTTTTTTTTTCTAAAATTGTGTAACTATTTTTTTCTTCTTCTTTTTTTACTTAACTTTTGAAACCGAATTTTATCTAATTTATGTTACTCATACTTGTGTTACTTCTATAACTTTTTTTTTCTTAAATTGTGTAACTATTTTTTTCTTCTTCTTTTTTTACTTAACCTTTGTAACCGAATTTTATCTAATTTATGTAACTCATACTTGTGTACCTTCTATAACTTTTTTTTTCTTAAATTGTGTAACTATTTTTTCTTTTTTACTTAACTTTTGTAACCGAATTTTAACTAATTTATGTAACTCATACTTGTGTAACTTACGTGTGTGATTGAATAAGAGCTCATGTAATTTTGTGTGCATCCATAATTGGACGTCCAGCACTCAATAATAACCAATATTATTTTCTTTTTATGAAAATTGTAAGCTGGATGTCTGTCGATGTACCCCTTTTAATAAAATAAATAAATAAATAAACTTTACCAACCTCTTCTTTTGCAAATTTTTGGTTAGAATAGGTTGGTTTAACAATTATATTTATGACACGGGTAGGATAAACTAATTTGACCTAGAAAAAACTAGTTTTGTCTAAAATCGGGTTTGGATGGTAACATGTACACGTCAGAATAACAGGTTGGTTTAAATATATGTACCTATTCCTGCAATATGTGTTCATAATGTATGGTTTGAGACTTGGATAAATGTTTCATTTAGGAGTATTACCAGATATTATGTTGTTACAAAGTATTATTATTTTATTTCAAACGAAATGACAATGTCGATATTGTCTCATGATACACCTATCTTATACCAACTTGTACATGTACATACAATATTCTCTGTGATAAAGAGCTAAGCGATGTGCTAACGTTTTGTGTGTTCGTATTTTACATTATAAAACTACAAACTCCCGTAATGCAACGAATTTAGCCCTGTAACAATAAATAATACGATTAGTTTTTCTTCTTTAATTGTCATCATTCCAGACGTTGTTTTTTTTGAGTTACGTACTATTTTTTAGCGTTTTTGTGTATACTAACTCAAATAATAACAAGATTTTAGAACAGTCTTAATCCTGATATTACGTCGTCTATCTCATTAAACATATTATTTTAAAAAAAAGGCTTTAGACAAAATATCTGATTTCTTCTTCCTTTCCTTTTCCTCTCCTAATCCCTTTACTTTCCTATTTTTGCAATGAACTGTACTATTATTTCATGACCACATACTGGTTAATTCAATATTTTTTTGTATTTTTTTATTTTTTATTCTGAAATATTTATTTAGGTATTACTTTTTATGTTTGTCGTATTTTAGTACACATTATTTTGTAAATTAGCCACTAACGCTGGTTGGTTGGAAGAAATTGCCGCTAGGCAATAAGGCGTTACAAATAAAATAAATAACCCCAGGTACTTTCATCGGATTAAAAAGGAAAAAAAAAATTCCTACAAATATTTTTGAAAAATATAAAATTAGATTATCTAATAATTAAATTTAGGTATATTTTTTAATGTTATATAAATTGCCGGTTGGCAGTAAAATTGCCTCTTGCACATTGTGAAAGGGAGTGCTAAATAAAGAAATAGCTATAAATAAAATTTGAACAAAAAGAAACAGCTGGAAAGAAAACTTTAGTGCTTGTTTTTTGTATTTTTTTATTACAATTTCACCAATAACTTAATTTCATGAACTTACTGTAGGTAGCTACATAAGCAATTTTTTGATATTTGTTACATAAATCATAATAGAGCTGAAAAGTCCAGTTAATTATATATTAATTAGGCAACGGTTAATTTTTTCTCCAGAGCAGGGTCCGGCAACCTTTTGTTGTAAAAGGGCCAAATATTTTACGTGGGGATTAGTGCGGGCCACACCTGGGTCACATGTCATTACAGTACAGTGTACTGTAATGACAAATATTTAAGTTTAAAAAATGAAACTCTTGTTGTATATTTTTTATTGTATATTCTTATAAATTTACGACATTTATTGTAGTTAATAAAATCAATGAGATTTTTGTGGCTGCATTTGACTTACAATTTTTTTTTATATTAGGTTGCATTTTTGAAGTAGAGATGCGTAGTATATCGTCTAAATGTGAATCCGATAGCCGAGAACAGTGTTTATTTTTCCGATAATTCAGAATTGAAAAAGTTTGCTCACAAATATATGTACTACCAAACATAGTAATTATTTGCTAAGAAAACATTTTATGTACGTTATTCAAGCATATTCGCTACTCGCCGTGTTCGACTATTGGTCGATTTGTATAATATCGTCCGTCAAGTGCATTGCGACGAGAATCTTTTGGGCCGCACCAAGACGCCTCATGGACCGCATGCGGCCCATGGGCCGCTGGTTGCCGACCGCTGTTCTCGAGTATTATCTGAAAAAAAAAATTATATTATAGAATGCATTCCGTTAAAAAACTAACTACTGTTGACAAACAATCTAAATTTTTTTATACGTTTTGCTACTTATAACGTATGTCCGATAAAAACAGGCTTTTAGTTAATGTTTCTCATAAAATGACGATGTTGTAAATTAATATTGCAGCGTTGTTACATGGCGTGCTGTAATAAATGTGTCAATATTATTTATTTGCGATTTAACATGTTGTAACAAGTAGGCTCTGACCTCAAAATAATTAATATAATCACATAAATAATGTTTTGGAGGAAAGAAACAAAATGCGGTGTATTAGAATCTTGTGGACGAGGGTTTGTATCGTGTCTCGACCGATTTCGTACACCTATAGCACAAGAATTTTTGTTTAGTTTAGGGAATGTTTGATAATGTACATACATGTTCTTCTCCTTTGGTTTCAATCTTCTTCTTCTTTCGAGGCCCTCTGTCATTTGTTCCCTAAACCATTTTCTCAAAGGGTTCTTGTTAAAAGCACATAGTCATTATTTGAAAATGATCTTAAACAGACTAGACAGACTAGACAAGCAAATATACAGATACCGAGAACCAAATCGACTTATGGACAAAGAAATTTTCATTTCCTTGGAGTAAAAATTTTCAATTTGCTTCCAATTGAATTGAAGAAAAATACAAATATAAACAGCTTTAAATGTGGATTAAAGAAGTGGATAAAAAAAACAGACAAGACAGTGATAAATAAACAACTCTACGTTAACATACAATGACACACACGCACACCTAAACAATATACCTATATAATTATAAGCTGCTTCAGAACAGGTTTTTAACCTAGTGAAGCAGTTTACATTCCGCATCTAGTTCTTAAGGATCTTTTTTTTTGTAAAAATATTGTATTGTTAAACTTTGATGTGTACCTGTATATTATTTCTTATGTTACAAATAAAAAAAAAAAAAAAAAAAAACAGTGGACTCGTAAATGTGCATTCCTTGAAAGCGGTCTTAGTCAAAATATGAATTTTAAATGAAATAACATAATACCTATGTGGAATTCATCTAGTATGTTTTGTCGAAAGGTTAAAGGTTTTTTATTATTTATTTATTCATTAACAATTAAGTTGCATTAGCACATTAACATTATAGTGGTTCAATTTATTAATCTAGTAAAGATTGATATAAAAATATTATTATTTTTGTAAGGTTCTATTATGAATGTTTTAAACAAATCAGGATGCTTTAACAACCATTTTTTTAAATAAAAATGAATATGTCCTTGTTATACAATACACTCCCTAAATTAAGCATAAATGCTTATGTGTACAGTAGGTATATAGGATATTTTTACACATCAGGATATTTTGACTACCTAGGATATTTTAACAAATCAGAATATTTTAACTATTTATACAGTAAATAGGATATTTAAACAGATCAGGATATTTTAACTTCCGATGTATATATCTAGTAAATAGGATATTTTAACACATCAGGATATTTTAACTATCTATGTATACAGTAAGTATGACATTATAACAAATCATAATGAAACAACATTGGATTTTTTTCTCTGTCGGGAGTTAGCGACATTTTTATGGCAAATTTTTAATAATTCCAATAGAGACGAAGTTGTCATATTATTGGAGATACGGAAAATCATGGCAACTACAGTTCTTCGACCTGTCATCGGCTGGTTTATTAGTAGTCATGTAGGTGCCTAGATTTCTCAGTTCTCCCATAATATTTCAACTTCGTCTCTATTGAGATATTAAAAATTGTCATAAAAAAATCGTGATACTACCTACATACTTTTGTATGTACATACATACGTACATTTATACCATCACGCCATGTCCCTCACGGGGTAGGCAGAGAGAATCGAGCGCCACTTATTTCTATCTTGAAATACATTCAACATTCATACATCGTCTTATACATGTTCGTCTGTTGTTCACACTTCTAACATTTCCGTCTTTCAAAATACCGTTCACATGGGCGTGCCATCCCTTTCTTGGGCGGCCCCGACCTCATTCCATTCCTGTCAGCAATGTATATTTTCTTCGTCAGGCGTTCCTCATTCATTCTCCCCATGTGGCCAAACCATCTTAATGTGTTCACTTTCATTCCATGAATAACATATTTCTTTATCCTATATTCTTTCCTATGTCCTCATTTCTGACCCTGTCATACATCGTTATATTACAGATTCTTCTTAGGGATCTCATTTCAACTGCTACTTTCATTCTACTCATTCTACTCATACAATCTCATTCTACTTTCGTGCGACTTCTACCATGTCCAGGTTTCACTTGCATACGTCAAGGTTGGCACTAAGATAGCGTTATGAATGGCAACTAATAGCATCCTTTGATATGTTGCGGTCATTCATAACTGGTTTAAGTGCTCCATTCACTTTGTTTGAATTTTGTGTATTTTTCGTCACTTGATATTGTTTTCTTTTTTGGGTATTGATTTAAATAGAGTACAAATATGTACCTATATAAATAACCAGAGCTTGCGACATAATACTTCATGTTTTTTTTCGAGTTTTTCTATAAGCTAGTCGTAAAAATGCGCTATTTACAAACTAACATAATCGCCCCCTAGAAACGCGACAATAGCCGGCTATTCCCAAGTCTCATAAAAAATGAAAACGGACATTTCTTGTGTAAGACTATCTTAGGAAGATTTTTAGATTTTCTTAGCTGATAAAAGGACACCCATAAATGGGGAAAAAAACAATCCTGCTATAACATGTAAATTTATTTAATATGTTATTTACTCTAGAAGTAACATACATGACGTGATCGATTTGTTAAAAATTAACGATGATTTAATTCGTACGGTTTAAAAATAATCGATTATTCATGTGCTAGATATGATAATTTCAAGAAACATAATATGTAACTTCATGCCACGTCATTTTTAAGGGGTAAACAGAGATTCAAACTTAACCCTGCATGATTTTTTTTGTATTTTATCGAAAAAAATATATTCATATTACTTTTAGAGCTGTGATACAGGGAAAAATAGAAAAAAAAAATTAAATTTTTCATATATAAATTCAATAAAAAACACTTTGTCGTATATTTACGACACTATGCATTAAGGCCATTAAGACACTATGCATTAAGGCCATTAAGACACTATGCATTAAGGCCATTAAGACACTATGCATTAAGGCCATTAAGACACTATGCATTAAGGCCATTAAGACACTATGCATTAAGGCCATTAAGACACTATGCATTAAGGCCATTAAGACACTATGCATTAAGGCCATTAATACACTATGCATTAAGGCCATTAAGACACTATGCATTAAGGCCATTAAGACACTATGCATTAAGGCCATTAAGACACTATGCATTAAGGCCATTAAGACACTATGCATTAAGGCCATTAAGACACTATGCATTAAGGCCATTAAGACACTATGCATTAAGGCCATTAAGACGATACAAATATAGTACAGTAAAAGATATTTTATTATGAAACAATTGTGATTTTTTTGAAGCACAGTGTCACACCACAAATTTTCCACATAAATCTAGACCATTTTATGCATTGATTTTGACACCCTGGCATTTTATATCGATTCTGAGAGAAGTACCAGGTGGGCCAGTGAGATATATTGTATCGTCTTATGTATTTTACTGGTCGAATAAGTTGAATGCCCTTTTTGAAATCTGTTGAACGACAAAAATTCTAGGTTGCTTGAAGAGCCTATGGCCAGTTTATTTCCTCCACTCGTCTGCAGTTTGCACAGACATGAATCTAAGTTGGTTCAAAACTTCGATAATTTTATAGATGCTCAACATTGTTTTTCCTGGTAAACTCTCTATTACAGAATCCAGGAATCAATTACGATGCCAACAATGTGGTAAATAAGCCACTTCTTATCCTTCATCCAGATTCGATATCTCCCGATATGAGCGTCCATCAGTTCTATCCCGCCCAGGTGGGAATAAGAGTTCTTAAATATATGGTCAGGTATCATAACATTTTTTTTATCAAACCATATTATCGTTCCATCACGAAGGGTGCCAACATATGATGAGATCAGGTGAACCAATTTATTGTCTTTCAACATTTTCCTCATTGAGATATTATGGTTCTTCTTCTTCGTGGTCACCAAGCACGAAGAAGAACAAGCTCTCCATCTCTCCACATATTTCTGTTGTCCACCAGCCTCTTCATCCCTTGGTAGCAGCTACAGCACACATAATTGAACACCTGATAAATATAGCTGTCCTTAGGGTGGTCACTATGGTTTGTGCCTTCTTTCATTCCTTTGGCAATAATAACGAGCAGACCCGATGCCTGATGTTATGGCCTAACCATTTGGATTGTTGTTGGGCAACCTTCTTCAGGAGTTGTCTCATTTCTCCAACTCTGCTCAGTACCACGTTGTTGGGAATGTGGTCTGACCAATGGATCCTAGCCATGTGCCTATAGCATCACATTTTACAGGCAGTCAGACGTCCAGACTCTCTCCGGCTGATAGTCCACGTTTCGCTGCCATACAGTACATATATTCTGGATGATAATTCTGGGTAAGTCTGTCATAGTCGCTATCATCCATTCCATCTTCACTATCACATAGAGTCTAAATACTCCTCCAACTCTATCAGACAAGAAAATAGATTGAGCCATGATAATAATTGAAGAAATAAATTATTTTGTTAGTAGCTATGTATAGCACAATCCAACTATTTTGTATGACTAAATGCATAGTGTCATTTATAAATGACAAACAAAAAACTGAACGTAATCGAAAATCTATAAAATAAATTGTAATATTTTTTATACCAAACATAAAAGAACCTTACTCGCTGCGGAAATATATTTTTTTCAGACAACAAAACACTAATCTACACCAAATAAACGATTTTGAATCTGATAGATATAATGACTTACAAAAAATCACCGCCAATAAGTTTTGAGATATATTTTTTCACGAAAGTTGTGTAAGAGCGCACTACTAGTCCCGTTGTGAAGCCAATTCCTATATTACTAGCAAACCATTGAATATACAGCGAAATTTTGTCATATACATAAGATATCCCGCCAAAACGAAAATATATTAAATTCATGACACCATGCTTTTAAGGGTTAAA
Source organism: Molanna angustata (assembly GCA_963576475.1). Classification (NCBI taxonomy): domain Eukaryota; kingdom Metazoa; phylum Arthropoda; class Insecta; order Trichoptera; family Molannidae; genus Molanna; species Molanna angustata. The sequence goes on along the minus strand of OY754971.1, from coordinate 35,234,353 downwards.
CGCCTACGTAGGCGATTTAAAGCGATGCGGTGCGACGCGGCGGCGGCTCTGTCCTACGTGCTCGCGAATCGCGCTTCTGACATTATACTTAACCAAAAAAAAACTACGGAACCGCTTCCTATTCGTGCAAAAATATCAAACCAACTGATCGCGTTCGCTTCGCATCGCACCGCGCCGTCCGTACCCTACTCGCGGTAGGTAACGTTGGATCGCTTCGCGTTCGCTTTGAATCGCCTACGTAGGATTTCGCGTAGGTAATACCTTTTCACGCATTATGATGATGCAGACATTCTCTTCTGATATTCAATAAATTTTATTTTTTTTATTTTTGTCAGACTTTCGCTTTTCACATCATTAAAACGATTTTGGAAAAATTGGATTATTTTTTATAAATGTATATAATATGTAGGTATATAAACATCAATGATTATTTCTTTTAAAAAAAACTGAATAAATGCACATACATAAAATAAAAAATAAACCTAAAGAAAAGTGCAGCTAAATTTATTCAAACGAGTGGGTTGTGGCCAGCGCTAAACTCCTCAGTAACAAGACATTCTATAAAGTATTCAAATTTTCTACGGAAAATATTCAGTATTTTTAGGAAATGAGTTTGTTAAATTATTTTTTTATATAAATATTTTATAATGAAAACTTGATATACATTCAATGCCATTTTTTGAAATGGATGTGTCTTTTTACCATTTGAAAATAAAAAATTCAAATATTTAGTTGAGCTTATGGTCACTTTGAAATATTTGATTAGTTATAAAAATTGAGAATCACTATTCAGATATCCTTCAAAATCTAATGGGGTCTAATTGATTATCAAATATACAAATTTGCAAAATTTGAAAAGAATCGAATTAGTAGGTACTTTAGTTTATAATTGAGAAAGTAAAATAAACACGCCGTACATAGCACACAGCACACACACACACACACACACACACACACACACACACACACACACACACACACACACACACACACACACACACACACACACACACACACACACACACACACACACACACACACACACACACACACACACACACACACACACACACACACACACAAACACACACACACACACACAAATACACACACACACACACACACACACACACACACACACAGATACATTGTGATGAAACTTTCAGAATACAAACTCAGCATGATACTAGTTAATAATTAGCAATAAAAAAATAACCTTAAAAATTGCGAAATGATAACTCCACACCCGCGAAATCGTAAATCCCCTTGGGTTAGTGAGGAGTAAAAATAAATACACGTGTCTTTCGATCAATTCAATATGGTCTTGCAGTTGAATATGATCAGTTGAATATGATCAGTTGACTATGGTCGTTTGTAATTGAATAAAAACATTCAAATATTATAAACCATGTATTCATATTTTTTCAATAAAAAATATAGAATTGTAAAAATTTGAGCAGTTTCAAAATTGAAGACTGGGTATAACTTGTTGAGTTGGAACGGAATCTAAGTATAAACACCAGACCACAAGTTGCAACTTTGTGAAACTTCACCATAAACCGGATATTACCTACTATGCCGTGGCCAATTATTCAACTATAAACTTGCATTTCCTTGTTTTGTTTTAACAACGTCTCAAGGCAACAACCATTACTTTTTGAACCAAAATGGTCTGCCAGATACATAGTTACTATATTTGGATAAAAACTGTTTGGTACCACACATGTATTTTTTTAAACAGAGACTGAGTTTCAGTGTCATAAGAGAAATACTCCTGTGTATGTGTGTATTACTAACGATCTATTTTTCTAGAGCATTGGATCGTAAAAATGAAATATCATTTTCAGTTTTATGGAGGAGAAATAAAAGGAGTACCGACCCCAAAATAAAACAAAGAAGAAGAAGTAAGAGAAGAAGAAGAATGAAAATATTCAAAAAAAATATATAAAAAATGAACGTTTATTTCAATTCATTAAAAATTCAAATTTAATTCAAAGTCATAAAACGACGCACTGAGAGCAAACTTATACAAAATAATAGATATTTAGATGTATTATTTTAGCAACTTATTTGTAATGATTTTTTATTAAAATACGAAATAAATAAAGGAAATAAGATTTTTAACAATCTCAATAGGGATGAAGTTGGAATATTATAGAACCAGAAACTCTAGGCACCTACAGGGCTTACAAACTGTCGTCGGCTGGTTCACGTTATCACTTTATGCGCTTGAGCAACGTTCACCAATTAAGCCTTCTTATAAAGTTCCCTTATTAAAGCAATTTATTTTATGAAAGTACTATCCATTTTAATAATGATAAGGTACTGCCTCCCTGACCAGCCAGGATAGCCTAGGATGTACACCGATTTTTTAAACCGAACCTACAAAAGTTTATTAAAAAAGTGTTGGTTAGGTTTGTTTGTAGTTATAATTGCGACTGGCGTGAGCCAGTTGCATTATATATTAAAAAAGTAACTAAAAAATTAAAATAAAATAACTAAATTGGTGTTGGTCAAATAATTTTTAACCAGCTGGCTGGTCAGGGAGGCAGTACCTAATGTTAAATAGATAGTTTGAAAATAGGACATTTATATAATTGCCATCTATGAAGTAACGAATAAACCTTTTTGTAACTCCATCTATTGAAAAATCGGTTTTATGTAAACAATGAAAGCAACACCCCATAAAACATAGTGTGATCACGTAAACCAGCCGATGACAGGTCGTAAGCCTGGTTCCTGGTTCTTTTATAATGTTCCAACTTCGTCTCTATATGTTAGAAATTTGTCAAAAAAAATATCATTTGACTCAATAATTGCGTATATGCTACATTTAAAAAATATATGATATTAAATTAATCTTGGAAATAACGTTTATTTTTGAAAAATTCTGAAAGAAACATTTTTTATTTTTTTATGTTTTAATTTCATCTCAAAGTATTCAAAGATTTTCGTAATTTACGTCTGTGAAAAAAAAACAAAAAAAATCCTTATTAAATCTTACGATGAAATATATTGTAATATCACTTTTTGAAACAAAAAACTTCCAACATTTTCTGGAACTGTTTGCCAGAGATGTTTTAATGAAATCGAGGAAGATCGTAAAATTATGCAAAAACATGAAACCAAAATAAACTTTTTATTAAAACGAGAGCGGCGTTTAAAAATCCGGTTCGGAGGTCGCGTCGCGGCGCTTGGCGGCGTCGTGTCCTTAGGTTAAGTACACGTGTGTGATCTTGGAGGCTTTATGGGTACCGTGGGAAGGAAGGTATTATATACATACATTGTGTATACTGTATTGTACTGCTTACACAAACAATTCTTCCCAATTTAAGAGACGCAATTCAGCAACAATAATGATTTTATTGTATTTCCACCGCGTATTTCGCAGACAAACGTATTTTCTTTTCTTCTGTTCTTTAAAAACGTGTTTTTACACCGTGTCAAAATTCTTGATAATATTACAAATAATACATTTTTGTTTGTTTGATAGCACATAAACCTTTATATTACAAAACTTTTTTTACTTTTGTTATCGACATTTATTGGCGGAAAACAATTTTTAATGAGTTGTATTTTATATAATTCTTGATTCGTTCAATTTGTGTAACAAAAAACCTCCACCGAAAACAGTTCTTCTCAGAAATTTCAGGAATATTGACAAAACAGCACTGATGGAGGATACTAATCGCATTGACTGTAGTAGACTTTATGACCTTCAAGATGTCGATACTCATTCTCCTCTTTCGCGAGTAAGACTTAAAGATACATCAGGGGCATGGATAACAGATGATATTAAAACTCTTATGGCAAGGAGGGACAAAGCTTTTTCCAAGCATGAACGACGATCGACTGCCAGTAACTGGTCAATTTATAAAGTAAGTCGTAACCGTTGTAATCAGTCCTGTCGTAATACAAAGCAACGGTACATATTCAACTTCATTGGTCAATCTGCTCCTCGTCGCACTTGGAAATTCTTGATGCTCCTAAGATCGATCTTGATGCTCCTAAGATCGATATCAATGAATAAAATCATCATTTTGCTTCACCTGCAATTGTACTTAATACTATTAAGGCCAATAATCTCAATCGAATTCGCAATCAACCTACTCCTATTCATTCACCCTTTGAATTTTATACAGTTAACGATACTGAAATTTTGAACATTATTTCATCCATTCTTACCAAATCTTTCGACTCTGATGGCCTGAATATTGTAATGATTCGATTGATTTTACCTTCAATTTTGCAAATTATTTCTCACATCATTAACTACTCTTTGGCTATCGGAATTCTTCCGTCTTCGTGGAAAATTGCCCACGTTATACCCCTCCCCAAAATTTCAACACCTACTCAACCAAAAGATTATCGTCCAATCTCTATACTACCAATTATATCTAAAATAATCGAAAGGGTGGTATTCAATCAATTCAATGCATGGCTCCTTTCGAATTCTCTTCTTGATCCACTTCAATCTGGTCTCAAAATCGGACATAGCACCACAACTGTTCTAGTCAAGATTACGGATGATATTAGACGCGCAATGAATGACAAACAACTTACAATTCTCTCACTACTCGACTTCAGTAGCGCGTTTAATTCCGTGGATTTTGATATTATTCTTACCATTCTTTCCTCACTCAACATAACTCAACTGGTGTTGGATTGGTTTTCTAGTTATCTGAGTAATCGGAAACAGTGCATTAAGATCGCCGATAATACTTCTGAATTTGCCACTTTGTTGTCTGGTGTGCCTCAAGGTGGAGTTTTATACCCACTGTTATTTTCCATTTTTATCAACTCTATTACTAAATACCTTAAATTTCAGTATCATCTTTTTGCAGATGACCTTCAGTTATATACTCATTTCAGTCCCTTTGATATTGCCAATGCTACCTTTTCTATGAATGAAGATCTTAATTCTATCTCTTCCTGGTCATCAAAGCTTGGTCTCCTTATTAATTCTTCAAAATCTCAAGCTATTGTTATTCGTTGTCCTCGTCTGCTGTCCTCCTTTAAAAATGTGCAACTCCCATCTCTCTATGTCAACAATCAATGTATTCCTTATACCAAGGTCTTTAGACCTTGGGATCTACATTGATAATAACTAATCCTGGCATGAACAGATCTCACATGTCAGCAAATCCATTTATTTTACCATACACTCACTTAATAAACTCAAGAATTTCCTTCCACTTCATTGTAAAATAACCTTAGCTCAATCACTTCTCCTACTTGCTGATGTTAGCTACTTGGATGCAAACGAGGAACATCTCAACAAACTTGAACACCTTCAAAATGTTTGCATCCGTTTTATCTTTGGACTAAAAAAATTCGATCATATTTCTCACTACCGTAATCTTCTTCATTGGCCCAAGATACAACAACTACGTAATATACATATCTTGTCATTACTTCACAATGTCCTTTTTAATCCAAATTTACCTCAGTATCTCAAAAATAAATTCACTTATCTTTCAAGCCACGGGCGTCCACTTCGATTTGCTTAACGTGCTTTACTATCTATCCCTATTCATAGTTCTGATTTTTTTAGCTCTTCATTTGAAGTACATTCGGCTAGACTATGGAATAGCCTAAGTCCTGATATTACGTCATCTATCTCACTAAACATCTTCAAGAAAAGGCTAAAGCAAAAATATTTATCTGAAAATACCTGATTACATCTTCCTCTCCTCTTCCTTTCCTTATCCTTTAGTTTTCCTATCATTGTTATGAATTGTTCTTATATGCTATCTTCATTGTTTTTTTTTTTTCTTTTTTTACTTTTCTTCTGCTATCTTTATTTATTTTGTAATGTGATTAACTTATTGCCATAGTACACATTGTTTTGTATATTTGACATTTACTCTGGTTGGTTGAAAGAAATTGCCATTAGGCAATAAGCCCGCCAGTGTACTAATTATATGTACAAGAGGATTCAAATAAATAAATAAATTTATATATTCCACAAGCAGAACATGTAGCTATAATCTGACAACGACGAATGCCCGAAAAGAAATAACATGTATGTAGATATATTACAATTATAAAAAAAAAACTTGGTATAATCATTATTCTGACGATATAATCATTATTTCTTTTTAATTTTTAGTACGTATATCTACATACAATGGAGTTCTATCAAGAATTGTCGATCGACAAACTAAACTTAGAAATACCATGTTTATAACAAAATGCCCGACTGTCCGATCCAATTAAAAAGCACTTAACCAGACAGTTATCAAAAAGCGTCATAAGTGCGTAATCTTTTGTCAAAATACAATAATACAATAGGCTAATTGAGTATGGCTCTATTGATATCTTTTTCTGTTCGTTAAACGAATATAAAAAGACTTCTTAAGGTCAAATTTTGACCTTTAAATAACTTCTGGATTCTACTTTTCTTTAATAATTTTATTCATTAATTATTTTTTTTGCTTATTATTTGTTTAATTTATTTGCTTTTTTTATCGAAATTATGTTTGTTTTTTACTTCGTAGTCTCTGAATTTATGTATTAATTCAAAATTATATTAATGTCCAATTATATTGATTAAAAAAATGTTTTAAATAAATAAATAAGTAAACAAATAAATAAATAAATAAAACAATAAATAAATAAATAAAAAAAAAAAAAATAAATAAATAAATAAATAAAATAAATAAATAAATAAATAGATAAACAAATAAAAAAATAGTAAAAAAATGAATAAATATAAATATATATTTAAATAAATATATTTTTTTCTCATGTTTTTTGATTATTTTTTGTATCTTAATTACATTTCATGTGTTTATTTTTTTTTAAATACATTCTTTATTTATATGCACTGTATAACCATGATTCTCTGACTTAGGATTATGCCGTATATGCACTGTATAATAAATAAATAATATAATAATGTTTCTGTAACAGATAAAGCTTCATCCTGCAATCAGGGTAAACATAATATTAAATAAGAGAAAAAAAGTTAATGTAGGCATATATGTAGATAGTATAGAGTATTAAAAAAACTGCACTAAGAATAGGGGAGGTACGCCTAAGAGTACGCACTTAACAGACTTTAACCTATATTTAATTTACTATACGGATTTTGTTAAAGATTTTTATGTCAAATAAATGCCTCATTATTATATAAAGTCTAGCAGGAAATATGCAGCAATCGGTAAAATACCATCTACGCAATAGCGAAAAGAAAATGAAATGAAAAATGCGTACTCTTAGGCTGAACGTCCCTACGAGTACGCAGTTGAGTCCCTAAAAGTACGCACGTGGTCAAATAGCTGCAAAGGAAATTTTAAATAAAACATTTTACATCGAAAAATAAATATTTTTATTTAAAAAATAAATTAAATGGAAATGCCTTATAAAAATATATTTTCATGTCAAAAAAGTGAAATGAAATACACTGTTTTTCTATAACAAGTTAAAAAAAACATTAATAAAACTTCATAGTTGCTTCATCTTTAGCCTACCTACAGTAAAAATAGGATTAAACATAGTTTGTTTTATATAAACCGATATAATAAATTAAAAAATTAAAATTATATAAATAAACAAACTCAACTGTCTTTTTCATTCAATGGATTTCGTAGCTACACATACCATCATGTCCCACAAGTGGTAGGCCGAGAGAACCGAGTCCCATATTTATGATATTATAAATTACATTCATAAAACAGACAATTCCATCCCTGTCAATTTTCGTTTCTTCGTTCTTCTGCGTGGCCAAAGCATCTTCGTTAGTAATTATGTTGACACAATATTACAATGTACCTACACATTCTAGAATTCTCTATGAAAAAAGTTTCCTTTTTTTCTTCTCTTGTTGCATCTAAAAAAACAATATTTTCATATAATAAAATAGTGAAATAACGATCTGGTAATAACAACTAGTATTTTATTATTGAAATTCATCAAGTTCTATGTCTAATATTTTGATGTGTCCCCAAGAGTACGCATGCGTACTTTTAAGGAAATATAAATGCGTATTCTTGTGGACATAACCTATTCGACATATTTTTTACCAACTTTTCAAAATGACGTTGAGAGTTAACAAGCTTGTGAACAATCTGAATTAACAATTATAATATACATCTTTGGTAAAACAACAAAATTAAAACATCTTAATAATAAAGACATAGTACCTTAAGTCGTATGTCCAAAATATTAGATGAAAATGCAACTTTTCAATTTATTTCGTCTCTTGTCCAGATATGTCAAGCCAGTTGGCAGTAAGTATGAGTGCATGGAGAATACATGTTTGTCTATGGAATGGGACTATAAGTGTTGCCCGAAATAAAATATATTATGAGATATTGTCAATTCGTACTCTTATGGACTGCGTACTCTTAGGTGGACCTCCCCTACATCTCGCTGCTGTTACGCTTACACTGGAATACATCAAATTCTGGTGGATTAAGGATTATATTTTTTTTGGCGAGATGTCTCCTACATATACATAGTATGGAGCTTTAAATCTCAATCTTGCAATCTTTTCATGAGTATGAAGATACTTGTATGTTTTAATGATTATAATATATGCTTCTTATATTATGTCACTTGAATTCTCTAAAGTAAAATTTGTCTTGATTCTACTTCATTAAAAATCATAGAATTTTTCGATGGACGATAAAAAATGACATTCGATTGATTTCGGGCGACACCAGCAAAATGTGTTTTAAGGCTAACGATAATATTGCACGATAAAATATTTTTCAAACTGAAACATTAAAAAATATAAATGGCAGATGCACATTCATAGTAACAATTCAATCATGTAGCACAGCGGAATTTTTTTTAATAGACAATGGGACATGTGGCCTCTGGCTGCTTACCGACGAACCCAAATTAACGCTTTTCCTACATTAAATATTTTACGTAAGTACATACTCATGCGTATTCATTATCTGTGTGTAACCATCGTATACTCTCTCTCTCTCTCTCTCTCTCTCTCTCTCTCTCTCTCTCTCTCTCTCTCTCTCATACTTGGTGTGTGGGTACCTAGTGCCTATATACTGCGGATTTAATAATATTATACTACGGCCATCGTAAGATGGCGTTTCTGACAGATTGTAATAGTGTTGTGACACACTAAAAATCATTAACGAAAAAATACAGTTGTTACATAACACCAATCTTTAAAAATGGGGCAAAAAATAACATTGAAAATTATCGTCCAATTTCAAAATTACCTCTATTCGGGAAAATCCTTGAAAAAATTGTATACCAACAACTATTAACATCTTTCAAAAACAGAATTATCCCTGAGCAACATGGTTTCCTTCCAAATAAATCCGTTTCTACAAATCTCACACTGTTCACTGAATTTATTCTCAAGAAAATGGACAACAGAACCCAAGTTGACGCAATTTATACCGATTTCTCAAAGGCTTTCGACCGTGTTAACCATTATATTCTTCTGAAAAAAATAAAAAAATTTGGTATCCACGGCAGTTTACTGAGATGGATCATATCATATATTCGGTTCCGAACTCAAACGGTCGTTCTAAATGGTTTCAAATCGAAAACCAAATATATTTCCTCCGGGGTCGTTCAAGGTTCTCATCTGGGACCACTCCTTTTCAACATTTTTATTAATGACATCAAATTTTCCATTAATTTTGCCCTATTTATAATTTACGCCGATGACATGAAACTTTTCTGCACAATAGAATCCTGGGAAGACTGTAATAATCTTCAAAAAGACCTCTTATCAATATTCGAGTATTGCAAACACAATAAATTATCCCTTAATGCTTCCAAATGTTACTCCATTACTTTCTCAAGAAATAAAACCCAACTAAATTACGAATATTCAATAGATAGTATAGCCGTTGAAAAAAAAAACGGTTATAAAAGACTTGGGGGTCTATGTTGACAGTAAACTTTCCTTCGAGAGACATTTTGACCATATAACCGGTAAAGCTTACCGTATGCTAGGCTTTCTATTCAGAAATACCAAACAATTCCGAGATTATAAAACGTACATTATATTATACTATGCTCTTGTTCGGAGTCATCTCGAATCCTCGTCAATTATCTGGAACCCTTCTTACCAAATATATAAAAACCAAATTGAAAGAATTCAAAAATTATTCATCAGACAATTAAACTATAGATTCAGTTTCTCAAATGTTGACGATTATCTCACTCTTCTTCAAACCTATAATTTAATGAGTCTCGAAAACAGAAGAACTCTAACCGATGCTCTGTTCCTTTATAAAATCATTAATAACTTGATTGATTGCCCCGAACTTACAAGCCTAATAAATTATAGAGTCCCTACTAGACCCACCAGACAGAACGAACTTTTCAAAATCACCACGTGTAAAACCAACTCTTACAAAAATTCATTTATCAACCGAAGTTGCTATTCTTATAATCAACTTTTTAACTCAATTGACCCTTTTCATTTAAATATTGATACTTTTAAAAAACAAATCCTTTCCGTATTATATTACCCCTTAACGGCTCCCTAACTTACTATAACACATAAATCCTCTCACACTCACATACACACACACTCACTCACACAAACACACAATCACACGCCATATTATACGAATTTTCAAAATATCTTTTATACTGTATAAATATCTTTATACTACTAAATTTATATTGGATTTTATTTTTTATTTTGTAAACTACCCATTGCTGGAGATAGGTCACCCGCACATTAATGTTGAAATTTAATGAATCATCGCACGGTCGTAAATGCAGTGCCGTTGTAGGTACCCACTTACAATACATTGATTTTTATGTGACCCCTTCAGTGACGATGTGGCTATATTTTCATTATTTTGTATTCATGCAGTTATATATATATATATATATATATATATATATATATATATATATATATATATATATATATATATATATATATATATATATATATATATATATATATATATATATATATATATATATATATATATATATATATATATATATATATATATATATATATATATATATATATATGTTATATTTGATGTTTTCACGGGTGAAATATGTTATAATATTTTTATCTCGGTTTTCCCGTGTCAGTAGGTCTTGACTAAGACCATTTGTCTTCCGACGTTTCGCCTGAATATCACCAGGCATTTTCAAGGACTTAACGAAAAGCACGCGCGCGACACACGTCTACACGACATACAATAGATTTTGACCATTCAAAAATAATAGCAAGTTTAAACAGTGAACCTCTCAGAATTTACAGGGAAGCTATAGAAATATATAAGAGAAGGGATATAATGAACAATCGGGACGACGGAGTTCGTTTGCCTAGTACCTGGAAGAACATTTTATATGACAAACAATACAATAATAATATTAATAATACCATAGCGAAAATAACCCCAAAACACAACAATAATAATATTAATGTCACAACTAAAATTAACAATAAATCACAACACAAAAATAATGATAAAATATTATTACCAACGAACACGACAGCAGGTGGGCGTGTCACAAGGAGCCAATCACGTCGCGCTAACAATATTTGACATAAGCGGCCATCTTGTACGCTACGAGTCACTTGACGGTGAGCTTTCAGTGTGAGTAGACGTGTGTCGCGCGCGTGCTTTTCGTTAAGTCCTTGAAAATGCCTGGTGATATTCAGGCGAAACGTCGGAAGACAAATGGTCTTAGTCAAGACCTACTGACACGGGAAAACCGAGATAAAAATATTATAACATATATATATATATATATATATATATATATATATATATATATATATATATATATATATATATATATATATATATATATATATATATATATATATATATATATATATATATATATATATATATATATATATATATATATATATATATATATATATATATATATATATATATATATATATATATATATATATATATATATATATATATATATATATATATATATATATATATATATATATATATATATATATATATATATATATATATATATATATATATATATATATATATATATATATATATATATATATATATATATATATATATATATATATATATATATATATATATATATATATATATATATATTTTTTTTTTTTTTTTTTTTTTTCTCTTATGTTACTTTATATTTTCATATTTACATGTTTTCTATGAATGCGTGTACGTGTTCTATGTGAAGTACTAATATATAATAGTCTGTAATTGGCTCAATTTATATGTAATTGTTTTATATAAAAAAAAAATTATACAGCTGTTGACTATTTATAAAAATAAATAAAAATAATAAAAATAAAAAATTATTAACGTAAAAAAAAATATTAACATTTCCACTATAATATGAAACCTTGTTATTGTATTATAATGACAATAAAATAAAAAACGCTATAGTAACCCACGTGCTTGACTGTTTAAAACAGTTTTCTTTGAGTGCTTCGGCATAACGACGAGAATCAAACAAAAATTATTAACAAAGTTCAAGTTAACGAGCAGGGGTCAAAATTTATAACAGTATCAATGTCCGAAATTCAATGCCAGGTAAAAAAAAATATCGTCATCACAGCGTGCACAAATTCGTTCTTTCCATAACAACGTTAAAACAAAACTGTCAGTCAAAACTACTTTCGCGACGTCCTACGAAGCGGCGCGGCGCGGCGCGAAAATAACAAACAGTCGATAACAACTATGGAAGTGTCCTACGTTACCAACCGCGAGTAGGTTACGAAGCGTAAATAATAATTGTCATCTAGTACTTACCTACATATTTTAAATCGTTTCATTCATTCCATATTTAAATATTTTTTGTTTTGGTATTTTTTTATGTTTTGACATTAAATACTGTTAAGAGAGAAAAAAAAACTTGTGGAAAAAGAAACATTAAATGTCGTTTCTCGACATTCTGAGCAACAATAAGCATTACATGTTAACTATAAGTAAATTTCGAAATAGGTACTTATAAATATAAAGAAAATTAATTTAATTGATTATATATTATTTTATAAACTTGAATTGTTTTTACGATTTAACGTTAGGTTAATAATATTTCAATGTTGCGGGACATCACTAATCTGGCGCTCGCACAATAAAGTATAGCATTTGTCCTCCAATGTCTAGCTGTCATTAATTACAAAACTTCATGTGAGACCAAACGTCAAATACAAACGTCAAACGCCATCTTACAATGGCCGTAGTATAGTAACAATGGACATACAATTCTTACTTGTGTTTTCAGTCTGCTTGTTATTGGGTGCATATTAAATATTTAACATAGTAAAAAAAATTATGAACACTTCCTTGCACCTTGCACCCTGCGAAAGTTGCCAGTTTATTGCTGTATGAAAATTTCTTCCAACTAACCAGTGTTTCCAGCCCAGAGAAGCAATATTTGCATGAGAAATTAATTTAAATAATTTTTTCGCAAATTGAAATTTGGTACAAATATATTTTTTGTTTTAACCACTGTGAATACTTTTTAGTTTTCGGAGCTGACCGCTCCCTCCTCAGGACAGACTTGTACTAAATTATTATTAAAAAATGAACGAACGTGTGTGATATTATGTTGTGGGTGGTAACGCGGAAGACGAAGGGGAGGGGGAGGAGTAAGGATTACCGTATGGCGAGCTAGTGGAAACATATTGAGAAGCGGTGAATTATTCAAAATTGTTTGATTATTTATAATTTTATTATTTCTATTCAGAGCCTTCCTAATTTCTAGGGCTTCCATATTATCTAGTTTTAATCCCTCTTTATGTATATGCAGAATTTTTACATTTGTATCTTTGTTAAATGTGTGGTTTGTACTTATAAGGTGGTTGGCGAATTCAGAAAAATTGTTATTTGTTATACAACGCATATGCTCTTTTATCCTTATGTCAAACTTACGTGCTGTTTTGCCAATATAAAATGATGGACAATCCCCACAGTTTAGTCTATATACACCCGAGTTATTTAGCAATGGAGTTTTATCTATGTTGTTACGTAATTTGTTACCCATGTTATTGTTAGTGTAAAAAGCCGGTTTCATATCTGTTGGTAAATCTTTTGCTAGTATTCTATTAAATTTTTCATTAATAAATAATATACGACGCCATTGTTTTTCTGTTTTTGTACTGTCCATTCCGCTATACAAATATTTATTACGAATATTAACTTTTTTAATTTTTCTCATCCCACTACTATTCATCCACAAAAACGAAAAATTTGATCAATAATGTCTGTACGAAACATAAAGAAAAGGACCCTGACAATTGGTCTATTGAATGCTCAATCATTAGGTACAGGATTCGATGATCTGTGTGTATATATTGGGGAGCATGACATCGATGTACTGGCTTTGAATGAGACATGGATTGATGAGGTTAGGGCTAAAACAGATAGGACTATCCCAGGCTTTGTATTACATCTCTCTCCACGCTCTGGTCGTGGTGGTGGTGTTGGCTTCTATGTGCGCCAAGAATTATCATGTAAAATTCTACCCTATGAAAATAAATTCTTAGAACAGATGTGGATTAAAATCAAAGCTACAAATATCAACATAACTCTAGGTACAGCCTATAGACCCAATGTTAAGAGTCTGGGACAGACCCTTGAGTGTTTAAGTGATAATATATCTGATCATATCTTTCGGTGTGAGAATATTTTTCTACTGAGTGATTTAAATATTGATATAGTAGACGAAGAACATATAGACGCAAAGAAATTATTGGATAGTTTAAAAGTCTTTGATATGACACAAGTGGTGCGTGACCCCACACGAATAACTGATACATCTTCAACGCTTATAGACGTAATATTCACCAATATACCCGAGGCAGTCACAAACACAGATGTGTATCATTATAAGTCCATAAGTGATCATGGTTTGATAGTGTGTAAATTAAAATTTCCGAAACAAAAAAAAAAACCTGAAAGAATACGATACAGAAACTTTAAGGACATGGACGTTAATAAGTTTAACTCAGAACTTGAGAATGGTCCCTGGGAGTACATTAACTCATTGAATGATGTTAACATTATGGTCGAAAATTTTAATACTTATATTATAGATATATTTGATTCCCATGCACCGTTAGAGATAAGAACTATTAAAGATAAACACAAGCCTTGGATCACAGATGTAATCAAATACATGATGAAAATTAGAGATAGAGCCTACAATAGATACCTTAAAACTAAAACTGACACACATCGCATCTATTACAAACAACTAAGAAATCTTGTAACGTCCTCCATAAAAAGAGAAAAATCCGCTTTCTTCACACACAATGTGAATACCAACATTAGAGATTCAAAAAAACTCTGGAAATCGCTAGAAAATACCTTACAACACAAAGTAAAAACACATGAAATACCTTTAGAGTTAAATAACCCTGAGATAATCAATAAACACTTTTTAAACTTGGATCATAATCATTCACATAGTACGGACCTTCTTAATTATTATAAGACAAACAAATTTTCCACCTCACTCTCGTTTAAGTTTCATATTGTGGATGAAAACACCATAGCAAAACATATAAGTAGTATCAAAACAAATGCAACCGGTTGCGACAATATAAACGTTAATATGATAAAACTCATTTTACCTCATGCTCTAGGTACTATTACAAACATAGTAAATAAGTCACTTATATCTGGCACTGTACCTGAGGTGTGGAAAAATGCTATAGTCAAACCACTTCCCAAAAAGAATCCTATTGTGGGATTAAACGATCTTAGACCTATTAGCATACTTCCTACACTTTCGAAGGTACTTGAAAAGGTCGTTTATGATCAAGTAGTGAAATACACCGAAAGATGTGAAATAGTGCCTCCTCATCAGTCCGGGTTTCGTAAGGGCCATAGCACCACATCTGCGTTGCAATGTATTACAGACGACTTGCATGCATCTGGTGATGATGGAAAAACCTCAATAATAGTACTCTTGGATTACTCTAAAGCATTCGACATGTTAAGTATTCCACTTCTAATTGAAAAGTTGCGATACTTTGGTTTCGCATATGACACTGTCGAATGGTTTCAAAGCTATTTTCGGTACAGAACGCAGCGCACAGCATGCGGCGAAATTTTGTCATCTGCTGTTGAACTGACTCGTGGAGTTCCTCAGGGTTCTATACTTGGGCCATTGCTGTTTGCCATATACACATCGGACATGATGCATGCTCTCAGATTCTGCAAATCACATATGTACGCAGATGATACACAATTGTATTTATCTTTTGAGGAGCGCAATGCGGGGTCTGCTGTGGGTATGTTGAACAGTGATCTGGAAAGAATTCTGACATGGGCACAAGACCATGCACTAGCTCTTAACCCCAAAAAAACTATTGCAATAATAATCGGCTCACAGCATAAAATCAATGCTGTAAAAAACAGCACCAACAAAGTTCAGCTAAATGGTAACATCATCCCTTTTGTAAAATCGGCGCGGAATCTTGGCATCATAATGGATGAAAGATTAAGATATGAGGAGCACATTAATAAAAAAACGCAATGGTGTTTTTCGAGGTTGCGTCTTTTGTATGAGATCCGTCCATACATTGCAACGGGTGTTCGCAGGTTGCTTACTGATAGTTTGGTTCTCTCAATATTGGACTACGGGGATTCGATATATGGTACGTCTCTGTTAAAAAAAACACAAAAACAAGTGCAACGCGTACAGAATGCATGTGCCCGATTTTGCTTCAATATACCTAGACGAGCACACATATCACCTTATCTTAATCGGCACGGGATTCTGAACATGTCTAACAGAAGGAAGCTGCACTTTCTTTGTCAACTACATAGTGTGATAAAGAAACGTTCTCCTTCCTATCTGTTTGATAGACTACAGTGGTCACGTGATTTGCACGTCCACTCAACGCGACAGAGAGGCCATTTACTCGTTCTCCCCAGACATCGAACCTCCGCATTCGAGGGTAGTTTTAGGTATGCTTCCTCAAAGTACTGGAATGAGTTGCCGCAGAACATACGTGCGATGAACTCTTTGCAGAGTTTTAAGAAACACTGCAAGATATGGTTATTGAACCAACAAGGGTTCCAGCAGTGAAAAAAGAGAAGGAAGAAATACATTTTATTTTTATTTTATTTTTAATTACTATTAAATCTTTATAGGTCATGACATGTGGTCTGTCCTCAATTTTTTTGTGTTGTCCCAAGGCTTTGCTGAAAACCAGCAGCACTCCAGGGATACCTGGTAGTGCGCAGCTGAGCAATAGCCTTTTTGTTGTCAATTTTAGTTCAAAATTTTGTATATATTTTTTTTTTGTTTGATGTAACAATAATGACAACAAATAAACGGTTTATTATTATTATTATTCAGTATATTTTCTATTATTACTATACTATAACCATTATTTTCAGCAATGCATTTTATTGTGTTTAATTCAACATTATAACTATTTAGAGATAGAGGGGTATTAATTAATAGAATGCAGGAATGGAGGGAATAGAATGCTGAAAACTTATGCGATATGGGGTGGTTAGACGAATTATGTATATAGGTTTACGGTATATGCCAAATTCTATTTTATTATTTTTAAGAGTTAAATTTAGATCTAAGAAATTTAAGGTGGAATTGGTGTCTATTTCGAGTGTGAATTGAATTTTATTATGAAATGAATTAATTAAATTAAGAAACATTTTCAACTGTCTAATACTACCTGTCCAAATACAGAATACGTCGTCAACATAACGCTTCCACAGTGCTACATACTTCAATAATGGTGAGTTACATTCGAATATCTTATTTTCTAAATGATTAACAAAAATATTTGCAACCAATGGGCTTGCTGGGCCACCCATGGGTAGACCTTCATTCTCTTTATATAAAATATTGTTATATTGAAAGTAATTTTGATTAAAACACACATTAAATAAACGTTGTAAATCATCATTTAAATCTATTGGTAAGTCCGAATATTGCAATAAATCCTTAATTATAACCTTACTTTCTTCTACAGGTACATTTGTGTATAGGCTAACAATATCAAAAGAAACTAAGCGAGCATTATTTGGAAAATCCCTATCCTTAAGTACATTTATCAATTGTAAAGAATTATTAATAGAATATGTTGGTTTAAATACATTCGACTGGGTGACAATAGATGTTATTATAGATGCTACTTTGTATGATGGGGAATTACAGTAATTTACCACAGGTCTAATGGGTTTATTGTCCTTGTGAATTTTCAACAGTCCATACAGTCTTGGAGGTTTAGGATTCATTGTTATTACCTGGGATTTGAATGCCTTTTTCATTACATCACTTTTGCAGTTTTTAACCGTATCTTTTACTTTATCTTGATAGCTGTTTGTTGGATCTTTCGGTAGTACTTCGAAATTTTGATCTTGGAGGAAGGCTTGAATTCTCATGTCGTAATCATTTTTTTCCATTATTATCACTGTATTTCCTTTATCCGCTTTCGTGATGATTAACTGATTTTTAACGATGTTGAATTCCTTATTATTATTATACGAGTTTTTCTTTGCTTTGACATTTAGGTATTTGTTTTTTACTGTTTTCGCTCATTTAAAGTGGTATTCTTTAGATTTTTTATGTCATGCGGTTTCGATGTCCACTGCTACGTTCTCTAATGCACTGTGAATGTTTTTAGTAGGTGGATAATGTTGATTATATTTCAGTCCTTTTGATAGTAGGTTGATTTCCTCGGGAAGAAATGTATGTGACGATTGGTTTATGACGCGATCATAAAATTTTTGATCGTTTTTAAACGTATGATCGTTTTGATTGGGTGAATTCTTGATGTTTTTCTGATTAATAAGATTCTTTAGTTTTTTCTGTATAGTACGTTTTTTCTTGAACGCATCCTGGGACGCAAACTGACGAACTTTATCGTCAAATAAATCCCATTCTATCGAGTGTAATGTATGTACTAGTTCAGTATGTAACAATTTAAGCCGAAGTTTAATACAATTACGTTTTTTAAAGGCTTTTATTAAGTCTTCTTTCAACCACACTTTTTCCGCTTTTGCACGAGAGTTTTTATGTATATCTGATGATTTTTTAAATCTTGATTTTATATATTTCGGAATAACACTTGTTTTTAAACACTGTTTAAACACTGTTGAAAAAAAAATAATTTAAATAAATTTCTCCTTGGCTGGGAATCGAACCCAGGACGCCCGCAAAGAAACCGAACGGCTTACCTACTGTGCCACGGTGAGTACCTGTTAGTTTAGTACCTGTTAGTTGCTCGAGAAGTACCTTATATAAAAGCGTAGAAGAGGCCTATATCCAGCAGTGCATCGAACTTGGCTAGTAATAATAAGAAGAACGATAATAATTATAAACACTTCCTTGCACCCTGCTCAAGTGGCGATTTTCCAACCCAGATAAGCAAGAGTTACTTGACAAAATATTTCAAGTATATCGCCAACAGAAACATCTCATTAGTTCAAATTTTTCTGTGGCATTCAGATAACAAACATCAGCGTAGTCAAACAACGGGAGAAGTAAAGATTATGCAAGAGTTATTTGACAGTGCATCGGAAGATAGACTATCAGTCTATTTAGAAAGTGTTAATATAATAATCTAATCTCTGACATAAATCTTTTTGTGCGTTATGAAATATTAAAAGAAAAAATCAGGGTAGTGCTGATTTCGGTAGTAAAAGTAAGCGGTATATAGTCTGCAAACGCATTGCTTTTCCCATACAAAAATATCATCCATCGAAATGGCATGTGTAATGTTTGACAAATGCTTTGCGAGAGACGAAATTTAAATATTTATGGCAAATGGCACATTTACCTTTGCAGAATGGATTTTTTGCAATTAAGAGGAAATCTCTTTCGCATATTTATCCGCGGGCGAATTATTTAGCGACATGCGGGCAGATTTTTTTTTCTGTTATTTGCCCGTAATCTATACGGTTAACGTATGATTGATCAAAACACAAATAAAGGATTTTTTCAATGTTTGAAACTGTCACTTCATGATAGAACTCCATAATCAACTAAAATTAAGAAAAAAATATATTTAATTTTTCGTTCTACTTAAATTTAAGTAAAATCAATAAAGGAAATATAACAAAGATAACAAACACTCAATTTGACTCAATTTTTTTCTATCCAATTTGATTTGTACTTCAATAGTTGTACAATGTGAATAGTCGTACAATGTAACATTTAAATTAATAGGCGTCGACCAATATTCGACGCAATGAATATAAGTAATGTATTATTCGACGCAATATTCGACCAATATTCGACGCAATGAATATAAGTAATGTATTATTCGACGCAATATTCGACCAATATTCGACGCAATATTCTACGCAATGAAGAGAAGTTACCTAAGTAGGTATTATTCGACGCAATATTCTACGCAATGAAGAGAAGTTACCTAAGTAGGTATTATTCAACGCAATATTAGACCAATATTCGACGCAATATTCTACGCATTTAAGAGAAGTAAAGCATTATTCGACGTTGTCGTTGCCGAATATTGCTTCTCTGGGACGGAAACTTGCTTCTTTAGGAGAAATTATCACGACAAAAACTCGCCACTTGCTCAGGGTGCAAGAAAGTGTTTATTATTATTAAATAACAAAAACATTTATTCAAAACACGAAAGCAAATTATACATGAATAAACAAATGTTTATTCACAACTTTTATATAGTAAATGGTGGAATATTTGAGAGAATAAAGATAAAAAATATTTCTTTAAGATTCATCGATTACTTATACGATGAAACTAAAAAGAAAAAATACAACCTTATTATTTAACTGACTTGAGTAGTGTTTTAATTTGAATTATGAACCATCTTAAGATTTGAATCGAAAGAAGTTAAAATTATCCACGTACACTATCCATTTGAATCGAAAAAAGGTAGCTTCTATCTATGTTCAATAAATCATTATCAACTCTCCTAACCCAATATTTAAATCGGGAGAAGTAGCTTTTGTAAAAATGCTTCTTTATATTTGTTCAACAAATCATCATCAATGATAGGTACTAACATTTGAGAAAAATTGTCTTGGCATAACGTTTTATATTTCACGATCGAAAGTATATATAATATATATGTATCTGGTCCACAATATGTTGAAGATCATCAAACTATGTTGGCATATCTTGTTTTGTAAGATTTCCGCGGAAATTTAATAATACCTACTACGTAGAAAAATATATTCAAAATGGTCGTCAGCATTTAAAGGCAGGTAATGTCTATTCTATTCTGCGGGGAACATTGCTATGCAAATTTACTTAAAATTTTATTCAAAGGATTATACAAACGCGGAAATACAGTTCTGTACCTTATACGCCTGATCCAGGCATTTGGAGTAGGACTCCTTTTCGCTGACATGGACCAAATTAAATCTCCGAGAAATCAACGGATGTAAGTAAATTAGACAAATATGCGAATGAGTGAAAATTCTTTCTTACTTTATTAAGATTAAAATTAAGATAAGCGCGAAGGAACTGCTTGAAGGGCGAGGGTAATTTGATAACGGCGAGGAAAACAGCTCTTAAACGAAATATTTATTAAATAAAGAAATATTTTGATTGTAGATTGAAAACAGTAACTGGATACTGTTAATGTTGTTTCCGTAAAATAATATCCAAGTTTCCGAGGAGGAGAATAAACTCTAAACTGTGTTATTGGTAAAGCCACTTATACTAGACGAAAAAATATTTTATATAATATTTGATATAGGTATTCCTTAATAACTTTGAAAAGACTTCTGAGCATATAGTATGGGATTGCACCAACTTCTCCGTATCAACGATGACGATAACTATACAACGATGTCTGAGGGATTTTTTTAGATCTTGACATGCGGACCTTGTAGCCACGAAGAACAACTTCAGGAATTTCAAGACTTTTGTTAAAATTCGGTTCAATCTTATCTTCACTGAAGGGTGAGGCAGCTGTTTGCTCATAATAAGCTCCTTTTGGCCCTTAAAGTGTAAGCTTTTAGCGTTCTCTGGACTCTTCGTATGTTCTTTATGTGTTCTTCTAGAGTTTTGCAAGATGTGGGAGAAACACATTAATTCAAAATGATTCAAATAAAGAGGTTTTTGAGGAAAATCAACTTTAAATAATTTTTTAATTTAATTTTCAATTGAATACGGGAAAATCACAAAAAATAGGTATGTAGGTTTGTGTGTAAAATAAAACACTATTAAAAGTACATGAAATCATAATATTTATTTTTATTTTTCACTATTTATTCAACAGAGAAAAAATGTATAGATATCAAAATTTTAAAAGAGGGAAAAAGAGAAATATTCTTATTGAAAATTTTAAACATTTTACTACGTATCGCAACCAAACGTGAATGTAAAAGATATCGCTCTTATAACATTTTAATATGCAGCACATAATGCTTTTGATAAATTTTTACCATATAATATTTTGTAGGAAAACGCATATGATGGAATGGGACATTTTGTGGCGTACAGATGAATTTTTACAGAATTTTTACGAAGCATTTTAGGATTTTGTGCCGCGGCAAAAGTGTAATCTACCAGTGTACAGCATATGACATACTAAAATGTACATTACACAAAAATATATATTAACCATCAAAGGCTGTAGGAATATTATATTGGACATAAGTGCATATTGAAAAGAGACAGAATATTTTATTATGAACCTACAAAATGATTTTCAGCATAACATTTATGTGAGAATATTGATGTGATAAGGACAACAGATAAAATTAAAACTGTTAAAGCGAAACGACGTTTTAGAAAAAAAAATTGAATTTGAAATAAAATTAGTCATCAATGTGTTTCTAAAAAAATGCAGAATTATTTTCAATTATTTTCAGAATTATTTTCTCTGACAAAAAAATATTGACGAAACCCTTTTTCACGACTTCTTTTTTAAATTACTCTTTAACTAAATGTCGTGATAAAATAAGATAATATTTTTATTTTTAAAGAGTGCATGGAATCAAAGTGAATGTATGAGAGGTTTTATATTTCAAGTCAGGTTTATACGTAAAATGCAAGATAACAACAAATTTTGGGTTTACAACAATTCACGTATAATAATGATAATAATAAGATTCTATTTAAGTTTGTGAGCAGGGGGGTGCATTGCAACATAAACCATAACATATATACATAATTTAAATAAAACAGAGTAATAGAGAGAAAAATAAGCATATAGAACAAACAAAATATAAAAAAGGAGAATAGAAAGGGAAAGATAAAAGCCTCTAAACGCACGCGATAGTTACACTTGCTAATACGTTACTTCAAAGCGTATTAGGCGGTTTTAATATAATCATGTATTCAGTCGTATGCCCTCATATAACTTATATTATCGATACGATATCATACAGCCAGAATTCACCCTAAACCCAAGGTCAGCGATGGTCCAGTTAAGCATTAGATACTTGCGTGTCATGTATTGCTATATCTATATGTTGGTAGGCCCAAGTATCAGCTACATAGATAATATTCAAATTGCTAGATGGTTTTCAAGGCTCTGAATGAATCAGCTACGCATAAAGTATATAGGTACCTATATGTAGGGGACATAATGTTGGTCCTCTGGCTGTCTATATGCCCTATTCTGATTCGTCTAAATTTATCAATTTGAATTTTAGCATATTATAAGAAATGTCAAAAAGTTGACTGCATTGATACAAGACTCATTACATCACACCGCGCGGATAAAATCCTTTTATCCAAGTTTACCCGTTGACCTAGACGTTTTCGTACTTTGAAACGAATCAGAATAGGACATTATATATCCGACGACAATCACCTGAGTGAGTTCTCTCAGGCAAGTAATCTAATAAATATGTAACTGAACATGCAATATTATTTCGTCCCACATATAATGTAGGTACCGATATACTTCATACAGTGGTGACCCCGACGCTATTTTAACACGCAACCTTTTGATATTATATAACTGTTATATCGTTAATGTTAGGAAAATAACTTTGTGGCGACATTATAAATTATTTATAATATAAACTTAACGTAGTTTACACCACTTAACTATGAGTACTAACTTCTACCGGTTTCAAAAACTTTAAATGTTTTCTTCTTCAGGAAGACTTACGTACTCAGTACGTAAGTCTTCCTGAAGAAGAAAACATTTAAAGTTTTTGAAACCGGTAGAAGTTAGTACTCATAGTTAAGTGGTGTAAACTACGTTAAGTTTATATTATAAATAATTATAGAACTGTGTTTAAAAAAAGTATCTTCAAGGGGATGTCTCACATTGACATCATCCTTATCACAATTCTACGGATATTTGGAGAACTATTTTATTATTTCAAATGGTAATTTGATAACATTTTCATGCACCTTTTGAAAATGGCGAATTTACTGTCATTAAATTTTTTTAAAAACTTATCTGCCCGAGAAATGTTGTCTTGTGAGTAAAAGTTACTAATCATATTCTGTTCTTCTGGGGATCGTACCCAAGATGAAAATATAATAAAAAACAGCACAAATAAACAAATAAATCATTTCCTGCTTTATTATTCACTGTATCGCTGTGTATTTCCCTAGAAAAGTAAAATAAAAATAAATGAATGCACCATCAAAACAAATGATGACAAATCAATAAAATGGTTGTTAAGTGTGGTGAAATCTAAACGCCTATTTGATACACATGTACGATATTTAAAATGGTTTTGTTTCGTGAAAATGACTAGACATATTATAGTTTGTTTGTATTACCTACAATCAAAGAAAACATGATGCGTTGTTACAGATAAAAATTTAAGTTCCGATAAGGACTGAAGTCGTGTACAAAGTAGGTAGGTTATTTTACGTGTGTAGGAAACGTGAAAAATGAAAATGAATGTGAGGAATTCGAGGGCATAATCACGAAGGTATGGATTCTTCACGTTGGTATGCGTGTAGCTCAAGTTGTTTTAGCGGGAAAATAACACCAGACGTGAAATATTCTCCATTTTTCGTTGGGGAATGTTTTCAAATCACACGCCCCCACCTGGCCCCCACAAAAATTGGCGGGAAATATTATCTGAACTTGAACTTGTATTTTTTTATAGGATTCAAACAATCTTAGATTTTGCATAAGAAGAGTATTACGAAAAATTCTTTGATCAAAAATGTATGTATGTAAAGGTTTACATTCATATGTAGGTACCTACTTAAATATAGTAACTCTGTAGGTATAGGTAGCTATTATTATGTCTGATTGTGTATCAAAAACAAGAAAATTTGTATCAGCGTTCAAATTACAAATTAACAATACTATTGCAAATAATATTGTTAATTTGTCGTCCGCCTTCATGTCTCATTTGGGTAGGTATCTGATTGCTGATCCAAAGGACCGATTTCTATTCCGGGATGAGACACAGTTTTAAATTGTGTTTTCAGTCTAGATTTGTGAGACGATAAACATCACAAAGTCACTACATATCACATCGCAATTTAATATCACACCAAAATAGCTGTTATTAATGAACACGCGTAAGTCAAAGCCTGAGTGTATACGATTAGTGATAAAGAAGACGATTTGTTAAAGAGAATGGCGCCCAAAAGGGGGGCAGATATTTTGACGATATAAGAAATGATTGAGAGGGGGGTAAATTTCAAGGAGGTGGTGAGAAGAGGAGCCCAAGTTTTTCCTACGTTCAGAATGGTCGTATATTGCTTTAACGTGTCAAATTTAAATGGCGGTTTTCCAAATAAATGAATTTATTTGTCACGCAAGAAAGTGTTATGCCGCTGACTTGAAATGAAAGTCATTGTGTGTATTCAGATTACGTTAAAATGTTTGAAAATTTCCCAGCAATAATAATATCTCATACATTCCTTTAGAATAAAAGGGGTGGCGAAAATTTAGAATATCACGGAGAAAAAAATTTTAAATTATGTTTTGTAATATCTCTTTAAAACAGTTCGTCTGTTAATGACTCACTACAGCTGATGAAGTGAATTTATTTAGCCCTTTGTGAGAGAATTCTATGCAGTTGTAGATTTTTTGCACATTTTTTCAACTTTGAATTAAAAAAATACCAACATAGTAGCTTCGTGCTAAGCACATTACCAAGTAATAAATTTACATAAGTTTGAATCAAACTATTTAAATCAAATATAAGTTTATATTAAATCTTATGTATATTTACTAGTTGAAAATGTGCTCAGCACGAAACTGGTTGTAGGTTGTAGTCTAAATAATCAGTGGAAGTAAGCATTAAATGTTTTTTATTTTTAATGTTTATTAAATTTTTTAAGAAATATGTTATATATGGATGAACTCAGAATTCGGAGTAGAACATCAAGTGAGTTTGTGTGTGGGTGTGTGTCCTGCGCCCCTTATAACTTTTGATCTGCTTGATGCACAATGCCAAAAATTTCATAAACTAGCTGTATGTAACACATGAGATCCAACTGTCACACGGGACTAAGGTTAAGGTTAATCAGGTTAATAACAAAAATGATCTATGTAGTTTTGAAGTTCACACTTACCCGAAGAGAAGTGGACCAATTTGGCAGAAACACAAAATAATGTTTATTACAACGGTTTTGAATTGTATAAAGTTTTGCCAGAATGTTTGAAGGAAGCATCTGGTCTTGCCACTTTTCGTCGTCTATTAGGTATTCAAAACATAAAGAAAAAAACTCTTATAAGACATTGTGGGCCTTACTTACTATTTGAAATACAAGTTTAAGCCGATGCTAAGTCAGTTTCGGCCATACAAAAAACTGGGTAAGTATCAGCTTAAACACAAATTGCAAATAGTAAGTAAGGCCCTGTGTGCTTAGTTTGTTTTTTTGTGTATGGATATCGGAATATTTTCTTGTTGATATTGGAATACATTAAAAAATTGAATTGATAGGGAACTCAATAAAAAAAGCATAGTTGGTGAACGTAGTATAAAATGATTACGTAAAACCAGTCGATGACAGGGCGTAAGCCCTGTAGGTGCCTTGATTTCCCGGTTCTCCTATAATATTCCAACTTCGTCTCTATTGGGATATTAAAAAAATATTGTAATAAAAATATAATTGACTCCCGGCAGGATATAAATCCAATGTTTGCTTTTATGAAACTTTTAAAAGATATTTGATATTTAAAACAAATCAATGTAAAATTTATTTATGACGCCTCAATTTGGTTCGAAGCAACGAATGAGTTATTTTAAACGACCGGCTTCGAATAACTTATTTGTGGTTACAAACAAAGTCTTCTTCGTCATCATTTTAGAGATCTGATCTTTTTGCCACAGAAATGAGGTCTTGAGATAATGACGACCAGCTGTCCCTTTATTTCCAGGAAGACGTTCTTCAATAGGGGTCGCATCAGTCCCAGCAGAATCAACTTGCGCAGATCGTATGGCTTAGATAACTGACATCCTGTAGCTGGTTTAATATGATGAATTTTCTAATGGATCATCCTATAAAATACAAAATATACTTAAAATCAACTTTAAAATGAACATGCTCGGTAAAAAATACCTGCGTATTGTAAAAATATCGATCGAGCTTAGTAAAAAAGGATTGAGACAATTTTTTTTTGTTTAAAAAAAACGTCATTATTCGGTAGTTCACTCACTTTGGGATGGGTGACAGAACGGTTGGTGGTGGCTGAACGGTTAGCACGCTGGGTTAGTAATCCAGTGGTCGCGAGTTCGAATCCTGCCACGACCGATTTCACTGAAAAAAAGTAATGTTAAAATTAACCGAACTATAGTGACTACAAAACAATTCGTTTTGTGCTTCTAAATATTTTGTGTGTTACAGTCATAACAGTACCAAACAGTACAGTCATAAACAGATAAACTTGTATTACAAATAACAAAGGTTTGGCTAAAAACGCAGGTAGCCAGTTCGGTGGTTACAATTATTTTTTTCAGTGTTCATTCACCTATATTACAAGCATCTATGCTTAGTTTAGGTACTTGTTTCAAGAACATATTCATTGTTTTTTTTAACTTTAAAAGATTCGATCAATTGAAAATAAAATGATGTGTGACGAATTTATTATAATTAATGAAAAAAGATGAAAGTTTCAAAAGTGAATCAGAAGTCTGAATTGTAAATACGACTATCAATGTATGTATACTAAATGAGGTTAAATTTGGTGAAATGTTGGTGACCTATTCGGGTCAGCAGTGCTAATTGAAAATTAGTGTAATCTTTACAAAGTATCTTCCTTCGTTGGGAGATAAAGATATATCATAGATATAAAGAGTCCAGTGAAAGGTCTCTTATACAGAGATTGTGAGGTGAAGGGTTCTCAGATCCTATTATCGGACCATGTTTGATGTCTCCACAACACAACATATGATACAGTTACTAGACATATTGAGATGTTGTTAACAAGTCAAGTCCATTAGGATCCCTATGATTGTGAAAATTGACACCTATGTAAGTTCTTTGTCTTGTTATGTACACAAAACATTGTAAGTAAGCTTAAAAGGTTACTTCAGTTAAAGGAGAAACATAATATACCTATTATATTTTTCTATTGGAACAGTAACGACTAGAGCAAAATTTAAAATCGTCATACCAAAGAAAAATACAACTGCAGCACAGAAATTACTGTCATATAGGGGAATATTATTTTACAATGACCTGCCCACTTCCATTAGAGAAATAAAAATACAACTGCAGCACAGAAATTACTGTCATATAGGGGAATATTATTTTACAATGACCTGCCCACTTCCATTAGAGAAATAAAAATACAACTGCAGCACAGAAATTACTGTCATATAGGGGAATATTATTTTACAATGACCTGCCCACTTCCATTAGAGAAATAAAAATACAACTGCAGCACCGAAATTACTGTCATATAGGGGAATATTATTTTACAATGACCTGCCCACTTCCATTAGAGAAATAAAAATACAACTGCAGCACAGAAATTACTGTCATATAGGGGAATATTATTTTACAATGACCTGCCCACTTCCATTAGAGAAATAAAAATACAACTGCAGCACAGAAATTACTGTCATATAGGGGAATATTATTTTACAATGACCTGCCCACTTCCATTAGAGAAATAAAAGATCTAAATAAATTTAAAATAGCATTAAAAGGGCATATTTTTGGCAATACATAATCCTATATGTTGAATTTTTCTTTCTTTATGTAATTACGATACTCCTCTCTCGAACACGAGTTTTTAACTCTATCGAGAGAGTATCAATACGGTAATTTTTGTCATATATTGTAACTTGGTCAAAATATTGTGTAATACTCTTATAAAATAAATAAATAAAAAAAAAAAAAATATTTTATTTTATTTCTTGCGATTTTTAAATGACGTAAGGTCAAAGTTGTTTCCATCACAGAGTGTTTACGATGACAAGAATTGTATGAAACATTGTAACAATCTTTCATATAAACAAATGTAACGTTCGGTTCTCTTTGCCTACCCCATGAGGGACATGGCGTGATGGTGTGTATGTATGTAGTGATATTATCTTTCATAAAATTCGCCTATACAATAATACGTGTCCTATGTGCTATCATCAGAAGTTGATGAAACTTATGTGTGAAACCTATGTTTAAAATAATTACTATTGCTAAAGTAAAAATTTATGAGTTTGATAATTTTCTCTAGGATACCATGATCAAATCTTGAGCAAATTGAAATGAAACCAATCGGAAGATACCTCTATTTAAGGAAAAAATAATAATTGAAATCGGACATCGTAATAAAAAGTTATCGGCGAATATACATAAAAAAATACGTCGAATTGATTGATAACCATTCCTTTTTTGGATGTCAGTAAAATACAGTTATTTTTATTTGATTTATTGTTAATACACAAACATTTTCACATATTTTGGTTAAGTAAGTAACGCCCCACTAGGCAAGACCTGTTCTAGGGCTGTTAATCAACGTTTATAATCAACGTTTTGATGGTTCGGTGGTAGAACGGGCATCGAAGTTCGAAACCCACCTTAACTACTTCGAACGATTTCGTCCGCCTTCTTCTTCTTCTCTATGTGTCCTGTCGGGCCCCCCGACGTTGACGTTCAATCGGGAGAAACTTTCCCTGTCCTGTGCGGTGCGGAATAAGTCCTCCACACGCCTCATTCCGGTCCACTCCCGAATGTTACGGAGCCAGGATAGCTGCAGAACAACTGAACAACTGTCTGTCAGTATTAGCTCTACGCAAGACCCATGTCGGTCCAGGATATCCTTAGCATTCTACGATGAATCCACATTTCGAACGCTTCCAGGCGGTTTATGGTACCAACCTTGAGGGTCCATGCCTCAACACCGCAGAGCAGGACCGACCATACATAGCATTTGATCATCCTTTGGCGTAGTTTTAGATTGATGTCGTCGTTACAGAGGAGATTTCTCATTTTATTAAAAGAATAACGGGCCGCTTCTATCCTGCATTTTATTTCAATATCAGGGTCTATGTTTTCAGTAAAAATACTGCGTTCGCCTATAGCACAAAAATATTTGATATTTATACCTACGTATCTTTAGGGAAACTATAAGGATGTAGTGTATGACGTCTTGGCTGCATAACATCTGAGAATGGACTGGACTGTGGAGGGGTTGTTCCGGATGGCGCAGGACCGATAAGACTTTGCTCAAGTGATTGCCAACGTCGGAGAAGCCTGATATTATGACAAATTCAGAAGAAAATGATGATTTAAAAAAATATGAGTTTTCTTCCTTGCCTCCAAGGAAAATCTAATTTAAGAAATCAATACATTGATTAAAACTATGTATTATTTTTGTTTTTATTATATTATTAATATTTTTTATTCAAACATTTTGAATGATTAAATAAACGCATTTTTAATCCTCTTCTTGCAATTATAAAAAAAATACTTGATCATTACAGTTACCTATAGAAAAATATTCACTGGGAAAAGAACGTTACGCAAGAGCATAAAGTGATCACGTATGTAAGCCGATGAGTGATCGTTAGCTCTGTAGGTATCTTAAGTTCCTGGTTCTCCATCATTGACTCTAGACAGGGAAAAAATACAATGGCAACTATAAAAATATTCGATATAAAAAAAAGATACTGGAAGTTTCTTAAATATTTTGAATATTTTATATTGCTTCTCGGACAACTTACAGGTACTATGTCAAACATTAATTTAACACGCACCAAATAACAAGTTGCCACATTATGGAGGCTTACGGTATAAATTGTCTCACAGATCCAGACTGAAACACAATCAAAAACGTGTCTCCACCGGGAATAGAACCCGGGAACTTTGGATCAGCAGTCAGATACCAAAAAAACTGAGCCAAGAAGGCCGATATTTTTTAAAGGGATTATAATTTTCGCCAAACATCTTGAACAAGCTACCGGTTGCGCAGAGCGTAAATTTGTGACTTTTTGTTTCGTTGGTTTACGTGCAAATCGCCCCTCTTCTCGGCTAAAAGTTCAAGATATTTGGTTTTTTAATCAATATTTTTTTTCATTGTTTATTTTTGTGTTTTATTATTACAAAGAAAACAATGATTCTGAGTCATGCCAAGTCTAATTTCTAGACTTGTCGGCGTGTTCTCAAGACAATATCTATGTATACTTTAAAAATAACAAACAACATTACATTAAAAAGAGACATACAAATGTCACACAAAGATGATCTCCCAAACAAACACAGACTCCTTCCTATGTTACAAAAGTTATGTATTTAAAATAATAAAAATAAATGAAATGAGAAAAAAGTAAAATCGTTTATGATCTTAATTATATATAAATCCACACCTCAATAGCCATTCCTTGACAAGCCTTTTTACATTATTTTTGCTTTGGCATTTCTTAATAGATGCCGGCATCATATTAAGCAATTTAGGTACATTATATTCTAACGTTCTTTTACCGTATTTATAATCATATACAACACGCTATTTTTAACACTGCAATATACCTATTCGCTTTTTACTCAATAAAAAAATGATATTCAAGCGTACATAAGTTTCTATCGCGAATAACTTTATTCAAGTGGGCAAGTTAGCTACCAACATTTGCTATTGAAGGATATTATATGAAAAAATATGATGCCAATAAAGGCGGGGAAAAATGCCATAAACACATGGAAACCTGTTCTTCCCTTCGCCTGCGAGATGTAAACGCCAGGTGATGTTAGTTCTTAGCACAAAAAATGGTGCGATTTGGAAATCTTTTTATATGAAACGTTCAAGTGTTGCGAATAAAGGATCGTCTAGCGATACTTGCGGCTTCCACCGCGACCATTTCATAAAGTAACAAAATGACTCCCCGTTATTTTCAACGTATTTTATTTTATTTCAACAATGTTATTTGACACAAAAATACAAAGTGCCGAATTTGAAAATTTTACGTTTGTTTTGTCGTTACATAGATTGAATTTTGTTCGCATCACGAGTATATAAAATACAATTGGACCCGGGCAGACCGCTATATTTTTTAGATTTTGGATGATTAGAATATTTAGTTAGATTAAATATTTATAAAAAAATATTTATTTTAATGCAAATTTTTCAGTATAATATATACAAAAAAAATTATTAAAATTTTTTATATTACTATTTATGTTTTATATACATAAGACCGCCTTCTTTGTAGCCCGAATTTTATATAGACGAAGTTAAATTCGTTTCTATTCAGATGTAAAAAAAGTTTGTCAATAAAAATATCGCTTGACTTCCGAAAGGGAAAAAGTTCCGATGTTTGTATATATGCTATTAAAAAAATATTTGAACTTATTTTGTGGTTGTATGCATTATTGGACGAAAAGTCTGAAAAAAATTTTTTAGAAGCTGGAACCAACCATACACGTTTTCAAAATTTCTATTAAATCGGTTGAGCTGTTTCGGAGATAAGCGTTTAGATACGAACATATTGACACGATATTTACTTATAGAGATTTTGAATTACAGATATTGAACGATAAAGGACCCCAAACAGCAAACTACTAAGGGGTCACGACAATTACAATATTTAAACACAATAAGTGGTAGGTGGTGGTAGGGCGGTAAGAGGGCTGGGTAAGTAATCCAGTGGTCGCGGTTTCGAATTCTGCCACGATCGATTTCGTTCACCTATAGCACAAGTATTATTGCTTAGTATAAGGGAAGCATGAGAATGTAAAAAAAGGTATAACAGAACACATATTATTCACATAATACAATTGTTTAATGCATTTATGTACAATAATTACATTATTTAAATATAAGGATTGAGCCTATTTTTTTTTTAAATTATAGTAATGAGCCTGATTTTTTAGTACATAACGGCGAGTATAAATAGTAGATTTTAAAAGTTTTTTGCTCATACACATATAAAAAATGCATATACAAGCATTCACATTTATTAATATAAACAGAACTGGTTTCAAAATATAAATGACGATGTAAAAAAAAGAAACAACGATTTAAATAAAAGAAACCTAATTTATTTGCCCATAACGGCGAGTATAAATAGTAGATTTTTAAAGTTTTTTGCTCATACACACATATCAAATGCATATACAAGCACACACATTTATTAATATAAACAAAACAGGTTTCAAAATATATATGTATATAAATTCTGATATAAAAAAAAGAAACTGCGTACATCGCTCCTTTATTCCTTAAAATGTGTATTTAATATTTTACGATTCGGAACATTTTCCTTTTTGTGTAAAGTTTTGGTACGAACGAGAGAGATTTATTTTGCTGAACACACAAGAAAATAACATTATAATAATATCATTACACTAACATAACATTTTTATATAAAAAATAGGTATAATATAATATAATATTATAGTTCTGTATCGAATAAAAACTGGATGAATACCCTTACTCAAATAGAAACAGATAAATGTAATTATTGAAATTATTAGGAAAATCGTGAATAATTTTGAAGTTATAATCTTTCATATAAAAAAAAATAATCGACAAGCTGTCCGTTTGTGAAATATATACTCATTGTTACTGAAATATGTAAAAAAGAAGCCTTAAAACTGGCGATTTCATCACTCCCCTTGGGTTAGTTAGGAGTATAAATAAAAAAAAAAATCTATATTTTTTTGAGAAATCTTCCCGTGTGTGTGCCGAAAAAATCACCATGTTTCATTGCAACGGTATAAGAACACTAAAAGGACTTTTTTTGTTTTTGATAGAAAGGGGATGCGCACTGGTAAACGCAACCACTCCGAGGTGCTATACCTTTTTAATACAATAAGGAAGGAAATATAAAAAAAAACAGTTATTAAAAATTAATTGATTTTTTCGCGTTGCTATCTCGACTATAATCAAACTGTCGATTTGTTCAGGAGAACTTTGTTCTCTTAACATATCGACAATGTTTCAAGCCAGGATACGCGAGAATTGTATGCAGAGGTCTACTTTTTTCACGGCTTTTCCAACTTTGAAGTCAAAAAACACCAACTTAGAGGCTTCGCAGCATATATGTTACAAACTTGTTGACTGCCTCCCAATCGGGAACCAGCTGTCTCCATTACTCAGTGAGTTATACATGGATCATTTTGAAAATATTCTATTTGAATCAAAAAATAATTTATTAAAAAATGTTTTCAAATATTTCAGATATGTTGATGATATTCTTTGTATATGGACTGGTAACATTAGACAACTAAATTTATTTTTAAATTTCTTAAATTCAGTAAACAAAAATTTACAGTTCACATTAGAAATTGAGAAAGATAATTAACTATTTTTTTTAGATTTAAGTATGTCAATTATTAATAATAATTTTAGTTTTAATATCTATAGAAAACCATCATGTACTGACACTCTTATACATGCTTCTTCTGTTCATCCAATCTCACACAAAATGGCTGCCTTCAAATCGATGGTTCACAGACTTGTGAAAAATCCCATTAGATACAATATCCTATAATAACGAATTGAATATAATCAAACAACTAGCTTCCAACAATGGTTATAACCCTAATATAATAAATAACATTTTAATCAAGAAACAAAAATCACTTTTAATCTCAAAATTTTTATACGCACCCGGCATCGTTAAATCCGAAGAACCTTGGCGAAAACTACTATATATGGGAAATATTTCTAACAAAATCAGCAATGTTACAAAAAATAAAATTAAATCAGCTTTTTATACCAATTCAAATTTAAATAAACTGATATTTAACTGTAAAGATAAGCAGGATAAGATGGATAAGAGTGGCATATATAGAATTAATTGTTATGACTGTAACGCAATGTATATTGGTCAATGCGGAAGGGACATAGGTACTAGAATAAATGAACACCTTAGAGCATTCAGGGGTCTTTCTGGATACTCTGAGATGGCGGACCATTGCATTGAAAATGATCATAATTTTGATCGTAACAGTATAGTGGTTCTACATCTGGAGTCGAAGGGACGAAAACTGGATGCTCTAGAAATATTAGAGATTAACAAACATCTCAAAAATAATGATAATCTCATAAATATTCAAATACCTATGTCCTCTCCACTGTTAAAATAATGTGCACCGATTGTTTTGATTGTTTTATGTATGTACGTACCGCTTTCTCTTTACCACACCCCCGCCCTAAGAACCCCCCGCCCCCCACCTCAAACTATTTAGGTACTGGCCATTTTGTTGTATTATAATATTTAGTTTTGATTGTCGCCTCCGAGGATGATGGTGTAACCATCGAAAGCGCTCAGGCTAATTTTAACTCAATTTGTGGATTAAAACTATGGTTTATATTCGTTATAATAAATTTATGAGTTTAACTGCCTATATTTCCAATTTTTTCAAAAATATCAAAAAAGCCGAAACACCCCTACTACATAATTTAATTTTCTATAAAAAATATTAACATTGTATCAGCACATCTCAATTTGTTTTTAATATTTTTTATAAAAATTTAATTTAGTGACGACATTGCTTCATACAATTTGTATGGCAATCGCCTACACACAATATCTAAGAAGACTTAAATGTTTGATACTAATCTTCAAACAAACATACATACCATCATGCTGTTTTCATATTCTGGGTAGGATCAAAGGACAGACCTGCATACTATCCTATCTTGACATACATACATAGGTACAAGTGTTGTATAGAAAATCAAATATCTTAAAATATTAAATAATTTGTATATATGGGATTATAGTTTGGTACTTATTCTTCAACTATACATACTATCACTATCGACAGTTGGATCTCATGTGTTACATGCAATTAGTTTATAGTAAAATTTTACCAAATATGTACAAAAATAATCTTGCATTAATTAAAGAGGTTAGTACTGCACAGCATCAATGTCAAACGCTGTTTTCATTTACTGCTTCAGTGACAATTTTGTATAATATGAAAATCGATATGTTAATCAAAATGATAATCTATTAATATCAGCTTTATTGTTACATAATATAAACCTTTTATCAGATTATCTACGAAGTATACGATATTAAATCTCATCGGTTTCAGGAATATATTCTACCTACCACAGAATTAGTTTCAAGTTGTTTCTGTTGATTGGTCCCTCCTCTTCATCTCTATACTAACTGCGTGGTTAAACATCGTCTCAGGAGAATGTACATTAAAACTTCTTCTTATTCTTCCCCTTCTTTGATCCCAAAACAATTATTATAGGATTAGTTTAGTCATATACCAGCAAGTCAATGAAATTATGTTATGATCTAATTTTAACTTATGTATTTTATCGTTTCGACAGTCAAAATAATTGAATCAAAACAAAACCTGAATATAACACCTAATTCAACATCAGTATCAAACATTGTCGGCCTCCGTGGCTCAGTTGGTTCGATATTTGACCCAGGTTTGATTCCCGTGGAGACAGAGTTTATTTTATTGTGTTTTCAGTCTGGACGGAAATTTTACACACTATCAAAACTTTAAACCATACACTTGTATAGAGCATTCTCGAAACAAACTCAATTATTTGGTCTCCATATGAGGCTGAATATTGTATTATGATCGAAAGAGTTCACATAAAAATTCTCAAATATTGCTACCTTCGGACGTATGGTACATATCCTTGGTTGTATCCATCTGCTTTTTTACTAGGTATGATTGGATACAACTCCTTGGAAAACAGAAGACTATTTTACCTATTGAAATACTTTCTCCAACTATTAAATGGGTTAGTATATATAATCCTAGTTAACTTTGTGAAATAGGCAAAGATGCTTCTATTCCAACTGTCGATTTGTTCAGGAGAACTTTGTTCTCTTAACATATCGACAATGTATCAAGCCAGAATACGCGAGAATTGTATGGAGAGGTCTACTTTTTTCACGGCTTTTCCAACTTTGAAGTCAAAAAACACCAACTTAGAGGCTTCGCAGCATATATGTTCCATACACGGATTTACTCAGAATTCGGAGTAGAACATTTCGTGTGTCTGTGTGTGTGTGTGTGTGTCTGTGTGTGTGTGTGTGTGTGTGTGTGTGTGTGTATGTCTGTGTGTGTGTCCGTCCGTCCCTTATAACTTTTGATCCGCTCAATTTACAGAGCCTAAAATTTCAGAATATATAAACAGTTACAGGCCTACAAAACTTTTATACTCGGAATTTTTGTTTCAGTCAGGTGTTATCAAATTTTGAATTTTTATTTTATTTTTCCCTATATCTCAGAAACCATAAAAGCTAGAACGCTGAAAATTGGTATAAACATAGACAAATACAAAATCTCAAATTATTTTTTTCAAAAAAATTCCAGGGTTTCTCAAACATTTTTTATTAAGAAAAGTATTTTTTTTATGATAAATTTATGAGTTTAACTGCCTATATTTCCATTTTTTTTTAAAATATCGAAAAAAACCGAAACACACCAACTAGATATTTTAATTTTATATAAAAAATATAAACATTGTAGCAGTACATCTCAATTTTTTTTTAACAATTTTTATAAAAATTGAATTTAGTGACGACATCGCTTCATACAATTTGTATGGTAGTCACCTATACACAATATCAAAGAAGACTTAATAGTTTGATACTTCATCTCTAAACATACAATATACATATACCATCATGCTGTTTTCATATTCCGGGTAGGAAAAAAGACTGACCTCCATACTATCCTATCTTGACTACCTAGGTACATGTGTTGTATAGAAAACTAAATATCATAAAATAATAAATAATTTGTATTTATGGGTTTATAGTTTGGTACATATTCTTCAACTATACATACTATCGCTATCGACAGTTGGATCTCATGTCTTACATGCAACTAGTAATTACATCAGAGGAAGAAATCACGCGTTGTTTCTGCAGCCATACAGTTGGACAAATTTATTAGTCAAGTCTCCAATACACAAAGCCGTCTCAATGTTCAACATTTTTGACTTCTTCAACATCAGTAAAAACAAATCACTGAATTTTATAATGTTTTATCCAACTGTCGATTTGTTCAGGAGAACTTTGTTCTCTTAACATATCGACAATGTTTCAAGCCAGAATACGCGAGAATTGTATGGAGAGGTCTACTTTTTTCACGGCATTTCCAACTTTGAAGTCAAAAAACACCAACTTAGAGGCTTCGCAGCATATATGTTCCATACACGGATTTACTCAGAATTCGGAGTAGAACAGTTCGTGTGTCTGTGTGTGTGTGTCTGTGTGTGTGTATGTCTGTGTGTGTGTGTGTGTCCGTCCCCCCCTTATAACTTTTGATCCGCTCAATTTACAGAGCCAAAAATTTCAGAATATATAAACAGTTATAGGCCTACAAAACTTTTATACTCAGAATTTTGAATTTTTGTTTCAGTCAGGGATTATCAACTTTTGAATTTTTACTTTATTTTTCCGTATATCTCAAAAACCATAAAAGCTAGAACGCTGAAAATTGGTACAAATATAGACAAATACAAAATCTCAAACACGTTTTTTCAAATAAATTCCAGGATTTCTCAAACATTTTTTATTAAGAAAAATATTTTTTTTTATGATAAATTTATGAGTTTAACTGCATATATTTCCAAATTTTTCAAAAATATCTAAAAAAGCCGAAACACCCCAACTAGATAATTTAATTTTCTATAATAAATATAAACATTGTATTAGCACATCTCAAACTTTTTTTAACATTTTTTATAAAAATTGAATTTAGTGACGACATTGCTTCATACAATTTGTATGTCAGTCGCCTATACACAATATGTAAGAAGTTTTAATAGTTTGATAGGTACTTAATCTCCAAACATACATACAGAACCATCATGCTGTTTTCATATTCCGGGTAGGAAAACAGGACTGACCTCCATACTGTCCTATCTTGACATACATACCAACATGTGTTAAAATTTTCAATAATTTGTATTTATGGGATTATAGTGTGGTACTTATTCTTCAACTATACATACTATCGCTATCGACAGTTGGATCTCATGTGTTACATGCAACTAGTTTTTAAATTGTATTATGTATTGCATAAACTGTATTTTTTAAATTGTGATTATGTATTATTTTGTGATTATGTTTGTTGTTATTTTTAATGCCTTGCCAGTTTAGGTTTCCCTATAAAGGCACGGCATTCTCTTTGCCAAATAAATAAATAAATAAAATAAAAATATCAAAGGTCTCCAGAATGTGGCAAATTCTTATCGGGTGTGTTTTGAATTAATATTATTTGACGATCATCGTCCACACTGGCGCTACAGTCCGTTATGGACTGTAGCTGAAATTGTCAGCCTCCTCCAGAAATTGTCAGAGGTCAACATTACAATTTATCAGAGGTCAGGTACCGAGAACAAATATAGTAATCTTTGTTTTTTATACATGCTATCAATGATATGTAGTGAAATGCCAAAGGATTTGGAGGACATTAACAATTATATGTTTTTTGGTAAAAAGACAAAATTAAAGATATATTGAATAAGCGATATATGAGTAGAGTAGGTATTAACAATCATGTGATGTGAATAATATGTGTAAAAGTACTGTCTTCATTACTGTTTTATTTTTTAATGTGTTTCATTAAGTTAAACCACAAATATAATATAATGACACTGTATTAATCCACGTTATGAGAAGTTTGAATTATCGAGGATGATAGTGCTCAGGCTCATTTTAACTCATTTAACTCATTATTGAAACTTAGTCATTATATCTTCATACTTTGCTGCTTATTCCTTGTGGCACATTTTAACTTATACAATTAAATAAAATATAATATCTTAGTTTCTAACCACGTTGAGTATTTTTATGTCAACTAGTTTCGGAGACGTGACCGCTCCTTCGTCCGGACAAACATATGCATGGAATACGGTTTGTGAACTAGCGAATGCCGACATCAATATGTTAAAAAAACTGGTTTGATACGAATCTTCTATCATTAAATACTGAAAAAACACACTTTATTCCATTCTCTATTAATAAACTGAAAACAGATCTGCATTTGAAAATAACCATACATCATAATAATTGCAACACCAGCATCTGCCGCGAAATTTGCTCAACACTACGAACAACCTCAAAGATAAAATACCTCGGTATTATTATTGACCAAAACATGAAATGGAAAGCGCATTTAGGTGATTAAGTTAAACGAATAAGGAAATTTATATATATTTTCATACGACTAAGAAATGTATTAAACTTAAAAAACCTAAAAAACATATATTATGCGACGGTTCATTCCTTGCTTATTTATGGAATCGTTGGTTGGGGAGGAGCATATGACAATATTTTAAACCAAGTTAGAGTTGTACAAAAATTAATCATAAAGGTTATACACGCACTTAAAACACGCACTTTCCCCACTACAACACTATTTGACATATTCAAAGTACCCAAAGTAGATAATATTTATAAAAAAGTGTCCATTTTGCAAATTTTCAAAGATAATGTTTTACAAAAAATTTGAAAAAATAAGTCTCTGCGATTCCAAAATGATTTTAAAATACCCAAATGTAATACAGGACAATTACAAAACAACTACATTTATTTGGGAATAAAATGTTTCAATTGCCTCCCAAATGAATTAAAGCAGATAAAAGAATTTAAAAAAATTAAACAAAAATTAAAATTGCACTTAACTTCTAACTTCTAAAATATTAGTATTTGATTTTGTTTGTTTGATTTGTTTCAATTGCCAGTATTTTTTTTTTATTTCTAAATATGTGTTTTGGTATGTTTGAATAGTCTATATTGCTCATTTTTCAATATTTTCATGTATTTCCTTTTGTTTTATTTGAATATGTATTTAGATATGTTTTCTCATTTGTATATTTCTCATTTTCATTTATTTTCAAACTTTTTTAATGTTTATTTGATTTTTTATTCATGTTGATTTAATTTAATTACTCTATTGTTGACTTTGTTTATTTGCTTTGTTTTGATATTTTTTATTTTTTATAAATGATTTCCCTCATCAAGCACAAGATTGCAATCTTTTTTATGAGGCACTGCAAAGAAAAATTTGTAAAAATATTATTACCTGTGAATTATATTTTGATTTGTTATTGTAAAATTATTATGTTAAATAAATAAATAAAATAAAAAAAATTCTAACCACGTTGAGTATTTTTATGTCAATTAGTTTCGGAGACGTAACCGCTTCTTCGTCCGGACATACTTATACGTTTGTATAAGTTTGTATAATAAAATAAAATAAAATAAAATATCTTAGTTTCTAACTATGTTGAGTACTTTTATGTTAACTAGTTTCGGAGACGTAACCGTTCCTTCATCCGGACAAACATACGTTTGTATAAGTTTGTCCTGACGAAGGAGCTGTTACGTCTCCGAAACTAGTTGACATAAAAATACTCAACGTGGTTAGAAATTAAGATATTTTATTTTATTTAAGTGTATGTGTCATTATACTTTTATGTGTCATTTACGTCTCCGAAACTAGTTGACATAAAAATACTTTGTGGAGTGACTTGGTAGTGAGTGAGTAGTAGAGTGTTGGCCACAACTCACTCGTCTATATAGATACGGATTTGTGACGTCGTTAAAACCCGGTTATGACCAAAAACCATAATTTGAAATGCACGTTTCAGCAGCGTGCCAATCAGTTTATAGGGGGTAGGCTTTTAAAGATACATTTTTATGTTCCAACTTTCTTATCGTCTAATGGAAATGAATTTTTAATAAATATTTTAAATATCCATATTTTGTATTAACCGATGTTTTATATAAGTATATACATCATAACGTAATGTTCCTAAGCGATAAGTAATCTTCATATTTATGTATTAACAGAAAATCTTATTTACATTTATGAATCATCTCACCACTATGTATGTATTTTTTGGGATCTTTTATCGCTCCCTTCATAGAATGCTAAGTTATCGACAAAAATGCATGGCACAAAGGTTAGTTGGTTCATCATCATCATTGGGGTTAAAGCCCTGTGTGGGCCCTGGCCTCCTCCAGAATCCTTCTACAGCCGTCCCTGTCCTCCACCGCTCTCCTCCAGTTTTTTACTCCGATCGCTAGCAGAAGGTTAGCTTGTTAGTCTTGTAAATTTATAATCTTGTGTACATGTTGACATTTATATATATGTACTTCAATATAGACTTTTTGAAAAAAAAAACTTTTTGATTATTCCATATTTTTAGACTACCTACAACTCAACTGGTTTGTGCTAAGCCTAAGCCATTTGAATATTATGTACTAAGCCAAATTTTAGAAGAAACTATTATGAACAAAACAAAAATACATAATCTTTTTAAGTTTTCCAAATCAATTAACTTGTTTAATTAAACCTTCATAAATTCTGAACTTAATTGAAAATTTTAACTTATTTTTTTTAGATAAGTGTTATTCCCAGTCAATATCAAAAAATCTTCGAACATAGTTTATATTTTGATTCTAAATAATTAAAATGAACTTTTTTAACTTTTCTACGGACAATTCTTGGTAGAACTCCATTGCAAATTATAAATAAATTTGGTATGGTAAAATAAAACAAAAGTTTTCAGTTCTACTACTTTAATGACTCTGACTATTTTCGGTCATCCAGTCACTATTTTGAAAGTGTGAAACATTTTCAAAGTGACCATTTTCACACTTTGAAAATGGTCACTGGATGACCGAAACTAGTCAGTGTCATTAAAGTAGTAGAACTGAAAACTTTGATTTTATTTTGTCATACCAAATATATTTATAATTAAAATGAAAATGGGATTCCATCAATAACTAACTCTCTATCTAGCTATGTATACCATCTATCTGTTGAAAAATTAAATAAAATTTATAAGAGGGGTTCATCATTAAAGTATAAAAGCTCTAAGGTTAAAATAAATGACATTTTTGTGAGTTTTCCTTTATATTGAAGCACAAATACTACTAATTATAAAGGATACTATCTTTTAAGGTTCTTGTATACCCTGAACATACTTATGTTAACAAACATGCATACTAAATTACCTTCTAACGTATGAAAGACGAAAAAATATTGTATACCACCTAATCTGTGATATAAATACAAACTGCTCTTTATTTCAAAGACGTATCTTTCGAGGGTACTGGGGAAAAGATTTTCTAAGTATACTATTTTGCCTACTATAGCCTCTTAATAAGCGTATTCAGTCAATTTTTAATTGATTTGTCTTCTTTTAGGAATCGAGGCCATGACAATGACACAGAAAAAAATGCTATGTCAAAACAGTCCATATATTGTATTAAAAAAAAAACAGTTGCACCACCTAGATTTAAAATATTTAAAAAAAAATCATAATAACTACCTACGAGTGAATGGCGATAAGGGTTCAAGTTATATAAAGCTTTTGTGTTGTTACTTTTGGGTGGGTGTTGTATTGATGGATAAACAATAGATTATAATAGAACAGGTACAAAATATTTTCCATAACATCAGGTTTTTTGACTGACACCTCCCTACTGCCACTGGTCACAATATATTGTGAGGTAATCTCAATCAGTCTATTTAAAGGTCTATACACGTGTCATTTATATACCTGATGAAAGGAGGGGACTTGAAAAGAAACTCAATAATTCCAAAAAGTTTTATAACCTCTCTCAAAAAAAGGCAATGGGTGAGAAAAGAAGAGCGTTGGTACATCCTAATGGTTTATATTCAGCAATGGAGAGAAGAGGGCTAAGGCAGATTAAGATAGTATCAGAGTCTTTGAAGTAGAGTACGTATTTCACAGTAGGAATTAAGTAAATGATCTTGATCATATACTGAATATACTGCATAATATCATGTATTCAATAAACGAAAAAGATTATTGCGCAAGATTCAAGCAGGGGTGTTTTCATAATCCTCAATCATGTCAATAGGGACAGAGAGATGATTTCTGGATTACAAGTCATAATTGACAACAAAGTACTTGTTACCACAAGGACATTATTAAAAAAATAATAGTTCCTTTAAAACTGTGGTCCCTCGAGGTGGTGTATTGTCTCCCCTTTTATTCTCTCTCTTTGTCAAAAAATAAAATGATTCACAAGATGATTTGTTAGTTCAATGTTTTTTAGATGATTTATAACTGCTTATTCGATTAAAATGTTTTTATTTTATCCCTGCATTTATCATTTCAAACCGCTCAACTACGGATGCTATATTTCTGCTGAGACAACTGAAAGAAAAGTCAATTGAATATAACAACTCAGCATATGTATGTTTTGTAGATTTGACCAAAGCATTCGACAGAGTCGTGCTGAAAGACGTTGTAAATATTTTCATAGAGAAAACTGTCCCACCATCTATAATTAAGACAATAGAAAATATCAACACCGATGGAAAAACAAGAATAAAAGTAGATGGGAAACTGAGAAAAGAATTATCAGTCACAACGGGAATAAAACAGGGAGATAGTCAGAGCCCTTTCTTATTTAATTTAATTATGGATACA
Source organism: Molanna angustata (assembly GCA_963576475.1). Taxonomy (NCBI): domain Eukaryota; kingdom Metazoa; phylum Arthropoda; class Insecta; order Trichoptera; family Molannidae; genus Molanna; species Molanna angustata. Next base: position 35,189,652 of record OY754971.1, on the reverse strand, counting down.
GAATGGGCAAGAATCTCGTCAAACGTCTCGTTGCTGAAACGGAGGATGACCTTCAACAGCTAGTAAACAGATTCCATACAGCAGCCAGGAGATACAATATGATATTAACCATATCAAAAACTAAGTGTCTAACTATATCTAGACAACCTCTGGTATGCAATCTACTCGTAGACAGCGAACCAATCGAACAGGTCACAAAATTCATATACTTGGGAGTCGACATTTCCAGCAGCAGTGACTTATATGAGGAAGTCAAATCGCAAACAGATAAGGCAGCAGTTGTTGCTGGCTGTTTGAGAGATACTGTCTGGAAAAACAAACACATGCTAACAGACAGTAAAACCCGAATTTATAAAACATGTGTGCGACCCATCATGACTTATGTGATTGAGGCCAGAGCGGACACCGTTAGAACAAAGAGCCTGCTCCGGACGACAGAGATGAGAACCCTACGCTCTATCGCGGGTTTCACCCTTTTGGATTGGATGCGGAACACCGATATAAGACAGATCTGTGACGTTAGGGATATTGTCAGATGGTGCAGGAGGCCGAAGACGATTCTGGCGGGACCACGTGGCGAGAATGGGAGACAACAGATTGCCCAAAATTATCTCCCAACAAATTAACTTTGGCAATCGACCACGAGGTAGAGCACCCAAGAGATGGAGAGATTGCTGGAGCTCGGCGTCACAAAAGACCTTGAGGTACGGGCAAAGTTCCTGAAAAAAACAGGTGTCAACCTATAAAACAGAAGAAGAAGATATATCATTTCCATTTATCTTTTTTTTTAGTGCGTTTATGCACTTTTTGGACTCGCTTGTTATTTTTTCAACTGTTTTTTTTGTTCTTTCTCTTGTTCTTGGTTTATGATGCATGGACCATTTTAAGTTATTTTGTATTATTGTGAACGCTCAAAAAAAAGAATCAAATGATAAATTAATAATAGATTAAAAGATTTTTGCATTACCAGGTCTTGCATTTACACTCTGAAATTTCCGGCAGGTAATATTTTTGAAATATAATGTATAAAAAATATTTTATCTCTTGTTTCCTATATTTACGGTAAATAAGGTTTTTAAATTTTTTGACATGTTTACAAAAGACAATGTCTTTTGTTGGCTCACGACCAAATTAATGATTTCGTTCCTTTGTTCCCCATTAACAATATTAATCTGTGTGTACAGTGTATCTACATCAAAAATATGTTTATTTTACTAAAATCCCAAGACATCTTTGCCTTATCCACATTGCTACATTGTTTGATGTTCTTTTTATTTTTTATATTTTTTTCTTTTAATCATGCTCATGGTATATTTGACTTATAAATAATTCAGATATACTGGTTATATTAAGAAATGTATGAAAAATAAGTAGAATCCCTTACTCATTACGTCAATATGAACATTTTCATCTTAAAATAACCACCTTAATATTATGATGATCGCTTTGAAGCATTCATTGTATTATTTTACTGAAACATAAATGTTATATTTAACGTACGTAGTACTTATAAATCAATGTATTTAACTATTTTTTTTTAATTATTTATAACTAGCTAACCCAGCAAACTTCGTACCACATCAGTCAATGGATGTCTTTTACCTACACCTTATTTACGATTTTATCAACGTAATAAAATGAATACAGAAATCGTTATTAAGTTCAATAGTTTAATCTATGAGTTTAATAGAATATAAAAATGCAAAAATTGGTAATAATGAATACATTTTTCCTTATAATTCTATGCATTTTTCTGTATCTGACAGCTCAAGAACCAACCCCAAGCAAGATGTAAATTTTTTTTTCTTCCTTATAGGTATTTTGTTTTTCAATTTTTCTTCGTAAAATAAATTCCATTTTCAAATTATTTAAATAATAATGCTAATTTAATCAATATTATTAGGCACCTACCTCGAGTTTCTATTCTAAAGCTTTATATTCGATTTTTGGTTCATATTTTTGATTCATTTATTTATATTTCATAAGTTATATTGCTTGCACAATAGGTACCAGGCGTACAGTTTTTTTATATTTTTCTATTTTTTCCGTCAATTTTTTCGATATTTTCATAGTTTTTATATTATCCGAGGTGGTGATGAATCCAACAAACAAGAGATCATTACAATTGGTCCAGCTGTTCTTGAGTTATAAAAAGTCACTTTGTTTTATTTAGGTAGGTATATAGATTATTTTTTTAAATTTATTATATTCCTTAAAAAACTTGTGTAGATTTCCAATTAATCAACATCCTTTCAAGATCACTAAGCATAAAAAACGAGCGGGTTGTGGCCAACGCTTAGCTCATTTCTACCAAGTCATTACAAAGTATTTGTATGGAAAATCTTCAGCATTTTCAAAAAATGAGTTTGTTAAATAATTTTTATATAAATATTTTATGAAGAAAACTTGATAATTCGTCAATGCAATTTTTGAACATGATGTATCTTTTTACCAATTTGAAAATATAAATTTCAATTTTTTTAGTTTCCTGAGCTTGTGGTCACTTTACAATAAATCACAGTTAAAAATAAATGAGCATCACTATTCAGATATCTTTCGAAATTTAATGGGGTCTCAGGTATTATTAGACAATTTTGCACAATTTGAAAATAATCTATTATCGATAAAGTATAATAAACACGCCGTACATAGCACATAACGCGGAGCACATTGTATTCAGCACATAGTAGGTTCACAGTACACAATTCAATATTACAAAAACGATTTCTTTTTCCAAATATTTTGATCTTCTTTAATTTATAAAAAAAAATATAATGCTCTATAGCTTATACTTTTTGAGAAATTTAAGTAAAATGTAAAAAATCGGAAAAAAAAAGTTTACTTCAAGAATATATACAGAACATAATTAAAAAAGGAAGGCATATTTTTCTTTATTAATATCTAAACTAACTAGGTTATTTTTTCAAAATGATTCGTTTTGTAGTAATGATGCAAATTCAAATTGAAAAAATAGGTACGTTGGTAGCAGTCAGCCTCTTAAATATGTATAGGTATATTATATTTCTTTGCGTCTTCAAATTTTACTAAACACCATTATAGAAATCTCTTTGGTACATTGCCATAGAACTGTCGATGCATGTCCATAGTTTAGATCAAATTAATGTCTGAGAATAAAATAAAAGGAATTTGTGACTTAATTCCAATAATGAATTACCTTACATTATAATAATCCGGAATTCAAATCGTCACTAAAGTGTTGACTAAAATGTGAGTTTGTCCAGGGAAGATCGCCTATCAAACTCTCTGATCTGAGGTGGATCTGATACTAGAGGATAGTCAACATATATTATTATATCATTCACTGCATATTCCAGAGACAATAATTAATACATAATGTCTGTGTAAAGTTAACTAACAAGACCATCCAACTATGATTTCTGGTGCAGATCATTTGAATTGTAAATGTATGCAGTGTCGCCTCTGCTAGTTTTGGTCCTACAACGTTCAATATGATAAAATATACAAAACTCTCACCTTGCTTACCTTATTGATTAAGAAATAGCGATGCATTTGCTAAGGGTATAAACTTTTATATAACAACGATACAACGACGCAGTATACATATTAGATACAAACAAGTCAATGTTGTTTTTAAAACAAAATGTAAAGCGCCGATTAGTGATACTCCAAAGGCGCCATAAGTTAATTGTTAGCTCGAAGAAATAATGCTCTGAGCTTCATGTATGTTGTACTAAGGCTTTAAGGCCCATATACACTGAAATCGTGATCATATTCTAAAGAACCGAACCGTCCAGACGATCTCAATAGTTGAAGTCATTCTGAGGGTACATTCTTATTCAATTTTCTTTTCATTATAATTCTACAGAGTGTCTTCAAATATATCTCACTAATAGTCCACAAATAAACCTGCTTTGTCAAGAAAATAAAGTATTAATAAAACAAATTCACTGTTTTTGTACAGACTCATTAAAAAAACACACTAATTTTTTGACAAATTTTAAACTTCTTAATATTATAGGAGAATTAGGAACTCAATAAGAGACCTACGGGGCTTACAACCTGTCATCGGCTGGTTTACGCGATCACTGTATATGCATTTAAAAAAAAATATATAGTTATTTTGTACAAAATTACTAATTAATCAGAAAATTCATTTGTTTTGCATTAGGTAGTTAAAATAAATCCAAAATATATTGAATGTTCTTTTTTGATTGCATATATGCAAACATTGGATTTTTTCTCTTTCGGAAGTCAAATGATATATTTATTGACAAACATTTTTTCAACATCTCAATAGAGACGAAGTTGGGCTATTGTATTGTAGGTGCCTCGAGTTCCTGGTTCTTCTACAATATCTCAACTTCGTCTCTATTGAGAAAAAATGTTCGTCAATAAAAATACCAAAATATATTTCCAAAAATAAATTTATTCATTTTAAATAATTTATAAGTAAAAATAAACAAATATTATGTATTTTTTACAAATAAACGTTGCTATCTATTTTGTACTAATTACTAACATTCTTTCCGTGTCCTAAAGTCATCTTTATTTTGTCCATCCATTAATATGCAGACATAATTGCATTGTCATTTGTACGCCACAAGTCTTCCTCAGAGCACCCCCCCGCCTTCCATAAGGGGGCAATTTAGCAGGTGTGACACGTTCCGAGTCTCCTCACACTCCTACGCCACGTCCTTTACAGACTTATTTACTGATTTGTTATAAAGAAATATTTTTTTAAAAAATAACTTTTTTTTCGAAGGGAATATAGACATTTTACTTCATTAAGTGCAGCAAGTATCATTTCAAACGAACTACTAGCTATTTGGTGAACTTTTTTAAATTAATTTGCTTAGACACTGCCTTCTACAAATAACATAGCCGTGCTGTAGATTGGCGGGAACACAAAAATTCAAACTAAAGAGACCTATCGCGATATTACATATAAACTTGTAATAGAGCAAATATACATAATTTAATATTTGGCTGATGGAAAAATGCGTGCCAATACCATTTATTTTAAAATATGCAGATTTAATATATAATAAAAGCAAGCATTACGACATTTTAACATAAAATATACTTCATTGAATATTTGTTTTTCTCCCATGAAAATGTATTTTTTAACTTCGATTCTATTGATATAAAAATTTGTTATTTTTTATTCGGCATTTAAATGAAAATCAAATAATACTACTAATATTATATCATTAGTATACACAATGTAATCAAAATAATGTGACATGTAACAAACACATCCACCAAGCTTCAATTAAGAATAATTCACCTATTAGGTTAAGAATATTTTCATTTGATACTATCTTTTAATTCCATGTTTGATACTTTTAAAATTACCTGATATTGCATTCTAAAATAAAGTATTGGTATTTTATCCTACATCTAAATAAATATTTACTTACCATTACAGTGTCTTGAAACACACAAGTGAAAAGAACCGAGAAGAGGAGTACCAAAAAAAAAATTAAATTGAAACATGATAAATACAACTTTATTCCACAATCAAAAATTATAAGACACAAAAATACTATATAGGTACATGACAAGCAAATAGTGTTAATACTGGTTAATATATAACTTTAGGATAATGTAGACATCTGATAATCAGAAGGCAATAACCATAGGAATAAATTTACAATGTTTATTACATAGTTATATTATATGAAACTAAAATTAAAAAGGTATGTAGGAAGTGCTGTAGTTTGATGTGTATCCGGGAACGCAACACCTGTGAGGAATCTAAAAATAGTTTTTTTTTCATAAATATATAATATAACCTACAAAAATACGAAAGTAAAGAAATAGTTTGTCGGTATCACAAAAAACTATTTTGTACACAAGAAGCATAATTTATATTTATTAATGTGTTATAATCCGATTAAATGCAAACATATTTATGTGATTAAAAAATGTATTCAAAATTCCACGTGACTCCATACAGTTTGTAAACAGAACAAACGTGTTGTTAAAAATATGCCAAATAAGTAAATATCTTGATTAAGTTATTTTGCCTTAATGTCTTGAGTTCACAATATTAAATTTGGAATATATTGGTATTCGAAATTGACAAAATACTGTTATAAAAATGCGTTTTTTTAGCAATTGTAAACAACTGACAACAGTTCAAACCACACCGACTGTTCGCAAATTCATACTAAAATTCATAGATACGAGTCGACGTTAGGTCTCTTTAACTGTCAACGCGTTTTCTACAGCACGGCTTTGTTTGAAGCAAGGCAGTGGCTTAGATGATGTTTGCTTAGATGACTTTGACAAATTCCTAATTTATTTACATTGTTTATATGGATCGATTTTCGAAAACAAAACCTTCACAATTACCCATATCATGGATATAATTATTGTATGGAATCTTTATATGTCATAGAACTCCATTTTATAATTATACCCATGATATGGGTAATCACGAGAGTTTGATTTCGCCGGTTGGACCAGACTTTACCCCCAGATCATAGACCAAATCAAAGCTGTGAGTTCATCAGCAATCGTATTAAAAGCATCACGCTTCATATTGTTCAGAGATCCATATGTGAGATGCTCCTTTCAATACAGACACGTCGCGTTTTTTGCTTAGCGTTTTTCAACTTGTTTTTCTCCCACCGCTAGAGATAGTCGGTATGTGTTATCGAGAGTGTTGCGTGTTTTCACATAGAAAATATATATTTTTTCTTTGTTTCACCATTTGGTTGATATGATCTACCTTAATACACCTTCATACATGTACACCTTCATATTCATAGCGGAATGAACAGCGCTGCTTGTACTTCCTTGTTTTCTGAGACAGCGACTTTGATAAAGGATTTGCCTTGTGAATTATTACAAAGATTTCAGCGAAGAAACAACATGAAACATAAATCTAAATGTATGAAGTTGTTAGAAAAGATATTGCTTGTTTTCTTTCATACTTTCACATGACATTACATTACGTTTATAAAGTTGATATTAGTATTATTTAGAATACAAACTTAATCTAGAGCTTTGTATTTTTTACTTAGGTACCTACTTTCTTGATACTATTTGTGTTTTCCAACTTTCGATTCGTTCAAGAGAATTTATTTCTCTTATGACGTCAGTACCCCCTATTCAGTAACTATTGTAACTAAAATAGGAACGTACTTAAATTGTAGATTTTAGATTTACGGTCTTATTTCAGCGTTATAAAATATAAACTTGGACTAAATGGAATAGAAACGTACCTTTACCTATTAGCCGGAAAGTTCTTAAAAATTTACTGAATTAGACGTATTTTGAATAATTATGAAAATGATGAAAATTTCACAATTTTCATAATTATTCACAATACGTCTGACTCAGTAACTTTTAAAGAACGTTCCGGCCAAAATAGGTACGTTCCTATTCCATTTAGTCCAAGTTGATATTTTATAACGCTGAAATAAGACCATAAATCTAAAATCTACAATTTCAGTACGTTCCTATTTTAGTTACAATGGTTATTGAATAGGGGGTAATATTAATCATAGTCACGTGTGAGAGAATTGTATAACTAGGTCTATATATTTCACGGTTTTTTCGACTTTGAAGTAAAAAACATCATCTTAGAGGCTTCGCAGCATATATATTCTATATATATATATATATGGATTAACTCAGAATTCGGAGTAGAACATTTGTGTGTCTGCGTGTGTTCCTTTTCTAACTTTTTACTTCCGCTTGATTCACAATGCTTCAAATTTCAGAAAATATGGAAAATAATAGGCCTACAAAACTTTAACAATTTGAATACTGTGTGGAGTGACTTGGCAGTGAGGAGTATAGCGTTGGCCACAACCCAATCTTTTTAAATTATTTTGATTGGATAAAACTAAACAATAAACAGTTGATTCAATACATGTGTAGTATGTGTAATACATGTGTATTACACATCTTCTAATACACCACAACTTCAATACTTATAATGACCTCCTTAATCACTACAAAATCAAAAGTCTCTCATCCTGTCGTCGAGTCACAGACTTGATCTATTTGTATAAAATTATCAACAATCAAATTGACACCGAACTTCTATCTGAAATAAAACTTCACAAAAATTCTCGTATAAGGAACCCTATTTAGATTACAGTTTTTCAACATTAACACAAGTTTTTTTAATCCCATTACTCGGATGTGTAGATTTTATAATACTTTTCATATTAATAAAGACATACATATTTTTGGTGACAGTCTGGTGACATTCAGAAGAAAACTTTCCTCACTTGTAAATTAACATATTAAACTAGCTTTTTGTTTTAATTTTTTTTTTCAAGCTATAATGTTTCTCTTTTTTATCTGTTTGTGCTTTATTGTATCTTTTATAGTAATGTTTATCTTTTTGTTTTGTTAACATCATTCGCCATTTTTCTTTGTTGTGATCTTAATCTCTGTGGTATCAGTTTGTTTTTATATAATTTCCATTTAAGATATTTTTATTTTCTTATAGATTTGTATGCCAATTTTTAATGCAGGATGTGGGCACTTGTAATTGGCTGACCAGTTTTATATTAGTTTTTTATTATTTTTTGAACTTATTGATGTATAATAACTTGTTAGCTGTAAGTGGTCCTTAATAATAAATAAATAATAAATACATACTTTTCTTTCACTAAAGTCTTTTTGCAGTCTATTGTACTTTGCTTCTTCCTCTCTTCAAATCCCTTCCTGTTCCACTCCTTTGAAGTTAAATCTTTTGTTTGTATATCCCTTTAATCCCAAATTAATCCCGTTTTAATTTGATATTTAATAAAATTGTATTACATGAAAAAAAAATATTACATACAAAGTTAACAAATCTATGCATTTCCGGGGAGAGTTAGTAAAATTTATATTTTATTCAGTTAAATGCAACAATAATATTTTTCTGTTTTTACTTTAAAACTGTTAAAATCATAATATACCTACCTATATTATTTTTCTTGATTTCAACGTGAAGAAATATTTGAAAAGGGTAGCCTTTTTTTATTAACATGTTCATTACTTAATAATATATTAATTCCTTATAGCAATTCACTGTTCAAAACAAAACCTTCAAATAAATCAAAGGAAAACTTCTGTATAAATTGTAGCATATAGTAAACACTTATTTTATTTTATTTCCATTTGTTGGTAAATTCACAGAATATATTACATAATATTGTTCACATAAAATTTAAATATAAAAAAACTAATTTGAGATTTTGTATTTGTACCAATACCAATTTTCAGCGTTCTAGCTTTTATGGTTTCTGAGATATATGGAAAAATAAACCAAAATTTCAAAAGTTGATAACCCCTGACTGAAACTAAAATTCACAATTCTGAGTATAAAAGTTTTGTAGGCCTTTAACTGTTTATATATTCTGAAAATTTTGGCTCTGTAAATTGATCGGATCAAAAGTTATAAGGGGGGACGGACACACACACACACACACACACACACACAAAACTCACATAAAATGTTCTACTCCGAGTTCTGAGTAAATCCATATATGGGAACATATATGCTGCGAGGCCTCTATTTGGTGTTATTAGCATGCAAAAAGTCCAATACGCCATACAAAATGTTCCTTCATACACGCATCTTGGCTTAATAATGTCGATTCATTCAGAGAATTGAATTCTCATGAACGAATCGACAGTTGGATGAAGTCCAATTACGTCTTATGTAATACACGTGAAATGTTAGGAATTTTTAATGCTTCGTACAAAAAGTATTAACAAATAAAATAAACTAAAATTTTAATTTTACATTATTTTATACAACTTTTATTATTATTATTATTTTTTTTTATTTATTAACAAAAACAATACAATGTTCACATATAAATCATAATTTAAAAAGGTATACAATTTCCATCATATAATTCATAATAACCCTCTTTAATTGAGATAAAATCTCGTGTTAAAAGAGGGGAGTATCTATTTAATATTATTACATTTACCAAAACATTGTACATCTACTAAAAAATATGAAGCTACACAAAACAAGAATGAAATAACAAAAAATAAATAAATAAATCAGTACAATTTTTTAATTTTATTTTTAAATATACTATAATTTTTTTCGAGTCTAAGACTCAAAGGGAGTTCATTAAACCACTTATACTTATAGAAATGTTGTGAGGCAGTTGTACGTAAAAGAGGAATGGTAATACATCCTTGTGAATTTATTCTGCTGCTTAAAGAAAATGACAATTGGTTTGAATTTGTAAGAATATCTTTATGAATTTGGAACAATGAGATTTTTTTGTAGATATTTTCAACAGTTGAAACTTTAAATTCTTGAAATAAATTAATAGTTGGATAATCAAATCTCTTTTTTAATATAATTTTAATAATGATTCTTTGAAAAACTTCTAAAGGCACTAAAGTGGTTTTAAAATCTCCCCCCCAACATATAATGCCATATTGTAAGATGGATTGAAATAATGAAAAATATATTGTTTTAAGCAAGTTTGTTTGAAGTATATTTCTTAGTCTCAGAAAAATAAAAATTAGCTTTTTAAGGCGTTCAATAGTTGTAGTTATATGTAATTTCCATATAACTACTACTGTAATTATCTTTGTTTGTTACAAAATGGGTAAAAAGTAATTGTTTTACCATGAACAAAACAGATGTACGAGATATATAGAACGGGAGAGAGAATAGTATTTAATTAGTATTTAACATTATTTTGTAACTGCACTTTTGTAAATAATATCTTTTGTATTTAAAGCAAATGCAATCTTGTCTGCGATATCATAATGTCGTTTTGGCGTATTCCAGCTGTAGTGTACTCAGTATTAACTGATGCATGAAGAAACACAGAAACAGAGAAATACGTTTATATTTTGTTGACTTTGTCTCTTGCATGAAACTTTATTTTGAGATAAAAAATATACATCAACAATTCTGTTAAATCAAACGAAAACAATGGTGTTTTTAATCAGTTTTAACTAATCATCTGAAAGAATTTTTAATAGAAATTTTAAAACTCATTAAAAATAAAACACTTTAAATATTCTTCTATTAATTATTCCACTTTAGATTGAACCAATAGTAGAACAATCAAGCATTAAAAATGAAAATTTAACTATAGATATTTATTTTTTAGCATTTTGACTCCAACTCTGATTTGAAATGTTAGATTGGTGTTTTCAAATTCATTTTTAGTGACATCTTTCATTGAATTAACAAAACATGTCTTGATTGCAAATATAAGCACTCTGTCGCAAGTATGATGTTCTCCAAACTAAAAAATATTAAACAAATAATGGCCGAAAAAAACATCTCAGACGTTCAAGCCTCAATTGTTCCATTCTTTGGCCAGAAGATTTTCTGAAACAACGTCATCAAACACTTCTAGTTCCAATAATACTAAAACAATCATCGTCATCATCGGCCATTATTCGTCCAGTGTTGGACATACCCCATTTCAACCTCCATGCTTCCCTATCCCTCGCCATCCTGTGCCATCGACCTCCTGTCACTCGTTTTATGTCGTCAGACCATCTTGTGGTATGTCCGGGTTTCTGCGTCCAGTTCCCGGTCGCCACTCTAGGGTGCGTTTGGTCTATCGATCATCTGCTGTCCTTACTACATGGCCAGCCCAATTACATTTTTAGGAAGCTACCTTGTATACAACCTCGGTAACTTTTGTCCTTTCTCTGATTCGTTGCGTTTTCGATCTCGAAGACTAATGTTTAGCATCTTCCTTTCCATTGCTCGTTGCGTTACTCGGAGTTTCTGTACTTTACGTTTTGTAAAAATAACAGTTTCAAAACCATATATCAGTACTGGGATGATGCACATGTCAAATACTTTTTTTTTCAAGTGGTTTACAAATGGTTTGGATCTGAGAATATACGATAGTTTACCGAAACAACATTTGAATACAAACCAGTCAATAGTGTTGATAATCCAAAGAAAACTACAGAAATAACATTAATATTTGTTGTCCTTTTTAAATGGAGAATTCACCATCCAAACAAAGGGTTGTGGCTCCTCTTCAAGGTGTACATAGTCAACACACATGTCTGTATCAAAATATACATAGTATACATATGTACCTAGAGTAGATGCACATTGTCCTGTCTGAGAATCAGGTGTCTTCCTCTCTGTAACTCCATTTCTTAAGGTCACTGTAACAGCAGGAGACACCCGTTCTCAGCCTATTGAACGCTCACCGTGTTGGATAAGGTAGGTATTGTCCCACTGACACGTCCTCCGCGGGTGCCAGCTGCGTGGTTTCGACAAGTGACAGCCAATATTTTGTTGAATTTTAATTGCCAATGTTTTGAAGTATTTTAATTGACACTATTTTGTAGTATTTTAACTGACAATGTTTTATAGTAATTTAATTGAAAATATTTTGTAGTATTTTAATAACTTTTTTTGGATTTCAATATTTTATTGCCAATATTGTATTTTATTTGTGTTGCTTGCCGGGCAACTAATTGAATCTGTGTCAAAAATTAATTCAACACGCACCCAATAACTAGTCACCATATTCTTGTCATGATATTATCGCCTCACAAATCTGGCCTGAAAAACAATTGTCTTCACTGGGAATAGAACTCGGGACCTTTAGCTCAGCCGTCAGAAAACTGATTTTTTTGCAGGATTTTAATTGCCAATGTTTTGCAGGATTTTAATTTCCAATGTATTCCAGGATTTTAATTGCCAATATTTGTCAGGATTTTGATTGCCAATGTTTTGCAGGATATTAATTGCCAATGTTTGTTGGATTTTCATTTACAATGTTTTGTAGTATTTCAAATGCCAATATTTTGTAGGAATTTTGTAAAATGTACTAGAAAACCCAACCTAAGAATAATAATTTGTGCTACATAGATCTTCTTCTGTGCCACATAGATCTTTTTTAATGATCTTCTTCTAGATATTAGATTTTATAGATTTGAAGATAAATGAAAGATTCGTTTGTAATAAGGTAAATGTAGGATTCGTTTGTAATAAGATAAATGTAGGATTCGTTTGTAATAAGAAAAATGTAGGGTATTTCCTTATGTATTCTATAATTTCGAGATGTAGAAAGAATTCTGAGAATTAGCATTGAAAATACGCACTCTTTGTAAATTTCCAAGATTGTATTATTTGTTCCTGCAATGTCGTTTAATGAATTTATTTCCATGAAATAATTGAGTCATAGAAATTCTGAATATTTTCGATTCGTTCAATTGTTTTGTCCTACCTACATCGATACAAATAACGGATACGTAAAAAAACATTATTATGCAACCCCTCCTTATTTCTTCCTCAAAGAAAAGGGTTCATTTTTCGAGAATGTTCTATTTGAAATTATTCTATAAGACAAAAGAGACAGAAACAAAATAAATAGATAAAAAAGCTTTTTCATACTGAATTTATTTTTCATATTAAGATTATAGAACTACATATTTATTTGCTTTGAGTAAATTTACTATCTTGATATTTGTTTTAAAAACCCAACAATATTTTATCACCTAGTAAAGATTTATTGTATTGACAATATTTTGGATTAATAGGGACCTCAATTAGAAGGTGTAATTGGCGAACGTTGCGCAAGCGCATAAAGTGATCACATAAACCAGCCGATGACTTCACGTAAGCCCTTTAGGTGCCTTGAGTTTCTGGTTCTCCTATTATATTCCATCTTCGTTTTTATTTAAATGTAAAAAAATATTTTGTGGCTTGTTGAATATCCATTTCATGAATCGTTTAAATAATTCAATTTTATTTAAAAAATGAATAGGTAGGGAAAGTACAAAAAGTAAGAAAAGAAAGTAAAGTTTTATTATTAAAAAACTCTCCAAGTTAATATTATAAACCGCCTTGAAGCATTTGAAATGTGGATCCTCCGCAGAATGCTGAGAATAGTAACACTGAAGTAGGTACTACGTAGAGCCAACACCAACAGAGAGTAATTCGACATGACACAAGAAGAAGCGGTTTGATAAGATATACAAATATTATAAACTAAAAAAAAATAGATAAAAATTCTCAAAGTTTTCGTTTCAAAGTTTCATTAGAAGAAAAAACTTCAATAAACTAAATATATTATTATTGACTTTTTTATCTGTTTAGGTAATGTGTGTTTGTCGCCTTCCCTTTTGTCTGTGTATATGTAGGTACACAAATTGAGTTGATGGGTAGGTAAAAATTTAAATTGGTTTCCCCACAGCGGTATTTTAGTAGAGACTTGGATCCTTTCTTCATTCTAACTGTTTAATATGTAAATAGGATATTGATGGAAATAATATACATAACTCAAAATATATTATTTCTATTCTGATTGATTTGTAGCTTATATATATAATTGTATATACCTAAACGAGTACATACTCAGTTAAACCTTTGCCATAGGAAATTTGTTCGTGGAAATTTGTTCCAGATGCTTTATTAAATTTTACGTTCATTTACATAAAATTCGTCAGTTCGACATTAATTTGTGAGTCACAATTGGGTATGTCAACTTGTATTACTAACAAAATTTGTTTACTAAATAGAAATACAATTTATATTATAAGTTTTGAACGGTTTTTTATACACTATTTTACGAAGACTATTATTTTCTTCTTCGTTTAGTAAACTTGTTGATCTGCTATTCAAAAACAATGCCTCCAGAGTTGACGAAGTCCAACTATCCTTCCATATCCCTGATCGTTTTTCGGTAAGGTGGCGACCAGAGGGGATTTCATTTGCTGGTATGTACCTATGCAAGTCTATCACTGTCCATTCTGGCCATACTTGTATCTACAATGTCTTCTTTTGGATCTACTCCACCGAATGATGTCCTCTATTCCACACGTTTTTCTTATTTCAGCAATGCGAACACGATCTAGGAGAGCTAACCAGTGATTGACCTTAGAACCTTCATTCCCGCTGTACCTTGGTTCGTATAGTACCTGCTCGCGTTTCCACAGCAAATGACATGATCGTTCGCACCCATGTCTCATATATTCTGTCCTTGCTGTCAATACGCATGTTTTTATTTTTCCAGAACATAATTTATTGTTAGACATCCAGATACGGCAGATGCTTTATTGACTTGTTCGCGGACTTCAGTGTATAGGTCATTATGGCTGCAGTTCTCTACATCTAAATATTTGAAATTCTACTTGTTCCGCGGGATTATCATCAATAGTTAGCTTAGATAAAATTAGACTGCGAGAATTATCGAGCCATCAGTCTGTGGAGTTCAGTTGGGAAACTGTATGCTAGGACATTAGATCAAAAGTTACGTAAGGTGACTGAAAACAAAGAAAAGGATGCACAAGGAGCGTTTGTTAGAGGTAGAGGATGCACTGACCAATTTTTTCCCTTCAAATGGCAATTCAAAGGGTTCTGGCCAAAAACCAGAAGCTTTTTTGTGTGTTCATTGACCAGGAAAAACCTATGATAAAGTCTGCTATTAGTATACGGAGTGGAAGGTATGTTGATAGATTGCGTCTCTTTATGAGAGTAGCCAGGCCTATGTGTACTCTCATGAAGAGTAGTAGTCTCTGTAGGTGCCTTGAGTACCTGCTTCCTCTATAATATCCCAACTTCGTCTCTATTGAGATGTTAAAAAAGTTTGTCAATAAAAATATCATTTGACTCCCCACAGCGAAAAAAATCCAATGTTTGCGTATATGCAATTAAAAAAATTCAATTTAATATACAGAACTTATCAAAATAACAAATAAAATAATATAGTAGTGTGTAGAGGATTTTCATTGTAGATGAAAGGGTAGGAAGGACAATTGATAGGGAAATGAAGGTCATGAAGGTGTCTGCAGCATTTGGCTACCACTCAATCAACCGGCACTAGTTTTACTTCGTACCATTCTTCGATATTTGTTATAACAAAATTGGAAAATATCAACATCATTAAAATTTTCATTGTATTGACGGCATATGCGCAGTATAATGGAGAATTTTCGATAGTTGGCTGTATATGCTGGAACATGAAATAATTCAGAGGGACTGTATATACTGGAACATGAAACATTGCTGTTATATAATTTTATAAGCCCTATAAACAAGTGTCAAAACTTTCGATGAGGCAATAATATTGAATTGTTTTCTATTACATTTTTAATATTGAAACGTACTTTTTTATTTCTGTAAGAATTTTGAACCAATTCTGTAAGAATGAATAATTAAAAAAATAGTATATTTATTTAACATAAGAATTTGTATACCAATTTTTAATGCAGGATGTGGCCACTTGTAATTGGCTGATCAGTTTTATATTAGCTTTATATTATTTTTTGAAACTATTGATGTACAATAACTTGTTAGCTGTAAGTGGTCCTTAATAATAAATAAATAAATAAAAGAAAACTTAAAGAAACAATACACCACAGAGACCACTCAGTATTTATATAACAAACAAACAAAAAATATACAAAACAAAAAACATGATCGAACACAAGACGCCCGCCCGGTATTATGTATGCGTTAACAATTTTAATTAGTCTGTATTTTTTATTGATATCATTTTTATACCAATTTTGTAAGAATGAATATATATTATTATTAAATAAATTTCTCCTCCGCTGGGGTTCGAACCCAGGACGCCCGCTCGGTATTAGGTATGTGTAAATGATTATTAAATTTACAAAGACAAAAGAATCTGTTAACCTGCGTACAGATGTTATTTCTAGCTTGTTGTTGGTCTATGTGATTTGCGATGTTTCTTTTTCTCATTGTACGGCACGAAATTTCATTGTGGCACAACGAGATGAGAACATGAAAATGAAACAAATTTATTACAAAACATTTTATTATAAATTGCCAACATTTTTCTTTTCTGCTACAAAATTGTTATAGAGACAGAATAACTAAATGCGGTCCAGATGAATTATCTCCCTGTGGTCTCTTTGTAAAGACTGAATATCTACATATATGTAGGTCAGTAAATATAAAACAAAGACTACGAAGTTGTGGAAAACATCAAGAGATCTCTATATTTTGAAATAAAAAAGTGTAAAAAATAAGTATATACTTACCATAGAATAATAATAAAACTATAGAATACTCATTCCCATACAATAAATACCTCGCTGAAAAAGTGAAGCCGTTTTATTGGCCGGCTCGTGTCAATATATGTATGACTCTGCTGGTAGACATTGTTCGTATAGTACTACTCGTTATGACTGCGTAAATAATTTTGCAAGCAGTTATAAAATTCTTTATTTGGAGAACGTATCACGCAGACAGCCAAATGATTACTGAATGCTCGTAGCAAAATGTTGACCAAATTAGTTAACATAAAGCAGTCACGTTTACTGCAGGCTAAAGAGTATTCTATACTATTATTATTCTATGGTACTTACATGATTTTTCCACTGAATTTTACTACGTTTATTTTGCTCGTAATTCACTACTTTGCGTTCAATTAACGACGTTTAATCGAAAAGTCAGACACCTACTGGGCATCACAAGTCCCATGTTTTTTTTCAACGCTCAACGCTAATGACTTATAATAATTATGTGTTAATTTTTATATTTGAAGTTTTTTTAAATATATATTAAAATTAAATAAAGAGTGAAAATCTATTCAAATATTTGAATTTGACAGAATAAAGCAATTTTGTTAGTCGAAAAAATTTATATGAGACAATAAAGTTTAATTATTATTATTGTTGTCATTTGAGAAGGCTATATTAATTTAAGGTAGCTCACTGTTTCATTATTGCTCTAGTTTTCGCTCCAGTTTTTCATGTAAATATCTACCAACTGTTGAGAAGGCTATATTAATTTAAGGTAGCTCACTTTTTCATTATTGCTCTAGTTTTCGCTCCAGTTTTTCATGTAAATATCTACCAACTGTTGAGAAGGCTATATTAATTTAAGGTAGCTCACTTTTTCATTGTTGCTCTAGTTTTCGCTCCAGTTTTTCATGTAAATATCTACCAACTTTTGACAAGGCTATATTAATTTAAGGTAGCTCAATGTTTCATTATTGTTCTAGTTTTCGCTCCAGTTTTTCATGTAAACATCTACAAACTGTTGAGAAGGCTATATTAATTTAAAATAGCTAACTTTTTCATTATTGCTCTAGTTTTCGCTCCAGTTTATCATGTAAATATCTACCAACTTTTGACAAGGCTATATTAATTTAAGGTAGCTCACTGTAATTATTGCTCTAGTTTTCGCTCCAGTTTTTCTTGTAAATATCTACCAACTTTTGAGAAGGCTTTATTAATTTAAGGTCATTATTTTAAGGTCACTGTTTCATTATTGCTCTATTTTTTGCTCCAGTTTTTCTTGTAAATATCTAAATGATATTCACGAAATAAAAGATACAAAATAAAGCCGAAACTTTGTTTTTTTGTTTTCAAAACATCGCCAAATGTCAAATCACCGGAGAAACACGAATAAATTTCAACGTTGTCAGCTCAAACAGTAACAAAGCAACGTTTTTGTAATATTGCTTTAAAAATGTTAATATGAATTGTCAAATATATAAGATATTACACTGTGTTTTAGTTATAATATAATGTTTTACCACAGTGTAAGGAAAATTATGAATAAGACTGTAATTATATATTGACTGCGAGTAAATAAAACCTTCAAACCTATTATTTTTTTGACATCTTTCCATGATTTCCTCTGCTTCCATTCCTGTTCGTGAATATATTTAATTCAAATCTGGCTCGGATACGTTCATTTAATTTAAATGAATTTAATTAAATGTATAATCCAAATAAAAATAACTTTACACTCTGATATGGAAATTATATTTCGTTTATATGAGATTTTACAAATAAAAAAGTTTTTTTTTTCAAAAATATTAACAGATATAGAAATGTCCATTTTACAGATGCTCACGACTAAATAATTTAATTACATTTTTTACAATTTCTAACAACATGTCATACCGCTATAAATTGCTCCTACATTAAATTTATTGATATAAAACATTTTTAATTACAATATTTACATAAATCACAATCAATTATTTATTAGATAGGTACATGTAATTTATTTTGATAATTCAGTATAAGGTAAATGTTTATTTATTTATCTATGTGATACAAAGTGATTAAGGAATTAATGTTAATTTATTGATTTACAAAAAATCAATATTTTGTAGGGAATATAATTCATTTAAACAATCGATTCACTGATTTTTTTATAAAACTCTATTATAAAAGATATTATACAAATTTATATATTTAATAATATGGCAAATCGATGAAGCAAAACAACTGATCAGTCTTGTCATATTATTAAATACATTTTAAAACTGACAAAATATTGATATACACAGAAATCTTCAAAATTGGTGATATACTTCTTATGGCAAAAATAGAAAAATAATTGGTTTCACTATTAACTTTTTTACAATATAATATGTCACATTTAGGTAGCAGAAAAATGATATTGTTCTGATTTCAGCTTCGGAAAAAGTCACCGTTTTTTGATATTCTCTTCATGTGATTACTAGAAGTCCACGGGTTACTTCCGCCTATATCTCCTGGACTGATGCTCAATGAAGGAGCTGCGTCTGAATTTACAGACCCGGACGTAGTCGTCACAGCCACAGAAGGTTTGCTGCGAAGAGTACCTCTGGAGCCGGCTTCGTCTTGACCCGATCCGCCACCGATACAGTTGTTGAAGACAGACTCTTGATATCTAACCCCCGTCGTGGGTCTCTCTTTGGTCCCGCTGATGTTTTCGCAGGTCTCCTTCATTTTGCAAAGCTGTTCTTGCAAACTCCTGTATTCTTCGAGGAATCGCTCGAGCTGAGCGGCGTGGTAATCGTAAGTTAAAGGCATCGATGATGTGGGTGTCGCGATGGGTGCTCTTGACAATTCGGACCTGGGAAGACCTCTCAACTCTAGTAGAGGCGTCGCGCTGGCTGGAGAGCCAGGTAAGCTAGGAGCTCCCCTAGCGGACGAAGATGATGCAAGGTTAAGAAAACTGTTGGATCTTTGGCCTGGTTTGTTGTTGCCGTTCGATAATGCATACTGGGAATATGATTCGATCGATAGCCGCCTATTAGAATTACTCCCTAAACTAGATTCCCCTCCACTGCTTCCGTATCTGCTTTCTGGTAGAAGTGGACTTTGACTCGATTCTGATTCTCGTTGGTGTCTATTTATGTTTCTCAAATGCACGGGTCCTTTTCTAGGTAGAGTATAAAAATAGTTATCTTTTCTTTCTTCGAGATTATAAGCAGCTATATTTTGTTGAACTCCATCTGTTGGATTGGCATTAATTTCCAATAAATCTGGATAGTTCTTATCGATATCTGTTGAAATGTTATTTTGTTCATCTGTTTGATTTAATGGTGGGTTTGTTGGAGAATACAAAGATGCCCTAGAAACAGGAACTAATTGTCTTCTTACTTGGTGCGTTTGTGGAGGAACATCATTGATATTATTGTTATTTTTATTTTGATTATTGCTGTTGTTGTATTCACTATATATTTGACTGCAAGACGACGTTGATTCTGGTGTAAGAACCATTCTGTAAATAACAAAAAAAATATTTGTTAGCCAAATAATATAATAACGAATTTCAAATATATTTTTTACTCGTGTAATTTGAAAATGACCTTGTTTTGTTATTGTTTATTGTTTTTACTTTTTATTTTGATTTTATCATAATATCATTTTGTTTTTATCATAATATCATTTTCGATGTGTTGAATTTACTATTAAATATTTTCATGCTGAATTGTAAAGTAAAATATTATATAATATTATATATTATTTAATATGTACCTTTATTACTGTTGTCAAACCTCTGTATGTAAAATGTCATGTTTATTATAAATAAATAAAAAAAAAATAATCCAAAGATTTAAAAAATATATCACTGTCATTTTAAGGGATTCGATGAATTTATAATGCCAATGTTTTCTTAAAATATATTGGAAGATTCTAATTATATTTGTAAAAAAAATCATTACCTTGGTTCCTTGTACTCAGATAATCTGGGTATATGTAAATCGGCATCTTCAGATTTTGGTTCTCTGACAGTCGGTGCGGGCCAAGTGGGTTGTGGCATTCCTCTCCATGCTCCGGCTCCACGAACTTCTGAACTTGGGGTTGGTGTCTCCATATCTTCATCATATGTTTCAGCTTCATCCTCTGTGTCTTGGCTAGGAACATTTCTATAATCGCCTCGTTTTCTCATTGCTCCTACCATGACACTAACAGCGTCATTTCTATGATTATTGCTATCGTTTTCTATTGTACTAGAAATATTTACATGATTCATTTTATGGTTCATTTCAATTTTCTCGTAACTGTCTGTTCGATGTCTTGAACATGCAGCTTGATGGGGACGAGGCTTTTTGCGGGCCGCTTTAACACCCAAGAATAATAAACATATTGTTAACATTAAGAGAGCAGCTGTAGCACATGCTGCTAAAACCATATTACCATTAGAGGATGCTCCAACTCTCTTCGCCACGGCTAATTTTACGACGGCTTCGGCTTTACCAGCAACATTCTCTGCCGCACAAGTATAAATACCAGCATCTTGAGATTCGGCACCGACGACAGTAAGACTTGCAGTACTGCCTTTTGAACGGACCAAATAATTTCTTCGAATACCACCAACAGAAGTGTTGGTAAGTATTCTATTTCTTAATATCCAGAGAACTTTTGGTGCAGGTTCGCCTGCTATTCTGCATGTTAATGTCACATTATCACCCTCTTCCGCAGTTGATTCAGCTTCCGCTGGATTTATTTCAGGAGCACAAGCAAATTCGTCAAGCTCCATGCGATCCCATGACCTTCCTGCGATTCTAGGAGGAAATCTGCAGGAAGGTGGCATCCCAAACGGGACATTTTGTTTCAGCATCCATTCTCGCAGCGGCCGTAATCCGCAGGTGCAGTTCCAAGGATTGTTGGCCAATTCTAAACCATGCAGACTTTGAAGCGATGTAATCGTTGTGGCTTTTACGTCAGCGAGTCTGTTACGATCAAGTTTGAGCCATTCCAATGTTTGTTCTAGACCAGTGAATGCTCTGGCTTCTACTGTTCCAATACGGCAGTCTGATAGTTCCAATCTTACTAGTTGAGGGACGTGAATAAATGCTTCGTTAAGTACTCTTTGAATGGGGTTGCCACTAAGCTTCAATTCTCTAAGTTCTGGTATGAATTCAAATATGTGAGATGGGATGGTGTTGAGAACGTTGTAGCTCAAATCAAGTTCGACCAAGTTGATAAGCTTTCTAAAAGCGTGTCGGTCAATCGTTTTGAGGCGGCACTTTGCGACGAATATTTTTTGAAGGTTGAGTAGTCCTGCTATAAGGAAGGCATCTTTGGCAATGGTGGTGATGGGGTTCTCTGTGAGGTCCAGAAGCTGGGTTCCAGCATCCAGCTTAGATGGCAGGCGTGTGAGGTTAGCTCTGGGACACAGCACTGACTCCTTGCCACCCTTCCACTTGCAGTCACATAGTCTTGGGCAGTGCGCCTGGGTGTGTAGCGCGAGCACGCACAGCGCGAGCAGCACTAGTGCGCGCGCGCTCATCCCGCCTGCACTGCAGGGTGACTTCAATGGTTTATATTGGGTGAATAGAGTCGTTTCCTGGTATAATTATCATTTCAACGAGTTTTGCGGGACCTGAAACAACGAAAATTATTTTGAATATATGATCAATAAAATTATCAAGCCAGCCCTTATAGGATTCTTTTTTATTTAATTTATATAAATTGGCTTTTTCGTTTTACTATGTGCCTAAAAAATCTACCAACAATTTATTTTGACTAAAATTTTTTTAAAGCAACGTCGAAACCAAAGTTTAATGACATGTGTAGCATTTCATAAAATCACAAGTTTTGATATAGGTTCTAATATAAACAGCTTATTTTGAAATCACTTTTATTTATTTAATTTTATTTAGGTACGATGTTAAATATTAATTTAACACGCACTTAATGACAAGTTACAACATTCTGGAGACTTACGAAATTAATAGTCTCACAGATCCAGGCTGAAAACACAATTAAAATCTGTGTCTCCACCGTTAATCGAAGCCGGGACCCTTGGATCAGGAGCCAGATACCTAACCAAGTGATCCACGAAAGCCAAAACTTTAATAATTTTATGAACGTTGAAATATTTTATACTTGAATAAGTCAATTTAGTAAAAGTTTATAGCTCCAATTTCACTAAAGTAAAATTTGCAAGAGATAGATAACGTCTCTCTTCACTGAATTTATTAAATGGTGTATAGTGACCCACTCGAAAGACCGAAATAGAAAAAAAAACCTTCACGTTGTACGTTTTGGCTGAACGCCCAACCATTTTTCACACTGGCTAATAAAATGAACCTAGTTCTTGGTGGCGGAGAACAAGTTAATAGCGCTATCTCTGTACTAGTCAGTACACTCTTCTGTTCAGAGCTCTCTTTCATATAGTTCTAGAGCAACATACACTGAACTGGTCTTCTGTAATGACCCCAAACCGACTCGCCTGGACTAGAAAATTCTTCAAATAAAAACAGAAAAATAAGCTACACATACCATTTTCCACAGCGATGCTTGTACCGGTTTAAACTTGATATATTGCCAAGAATATTGTGTTAAAAATTTTCTCAAAAAGTAAATGATCCTATTCATATTCTAAAACAAAGTGAAAAATACTTCAATGTCGTACTAACATCGAATTATATATTTTAGTTTTATAGTTTTACCGTATCTTCGTTAAGAGTGCATAATATAACGCTGAACCTATTGACTGAAAAACATGAATAATTATTTATTTTTTTTGTTAATTATTATTTATTATATTAAGTGTTTGTAAAGGTAACTATTTTTGGCATTTTAAGAACAAACCTGACATACAATTAAACACCTAATGGGTCATTCACTTTGTTTTTAAGCACTCTTTAAGAACATAATGTGTCCTATTCTGATTTGTCTAAATTTATCCATCTGAACATTAGTATACGAGAAATGTCAAAAAGTTGACTGCACATTTATAAGGGACTCAGACTGGGTTCTTTCAAAAAAAGTATCAGTAGGTAATAGTAAAGTTGAAATACTTGAATTTCATAAAATTGTTCAAAATTTCGTTGTTCAACGGCATTAGTTTTCAATGAAACAACCAAAAGCATTGAATAATTTTATGAAATCAAAGTATTTTAACTATAATTTTACTTTAATCTTTGTTCGAGAAACACAGCCTCATTATGTCACACAGCGCGGATAAGATCTTTTTATCCACGGTTGCTCGTTGATTTAGACGTTTTCGTATTCTGAAACGAATCACAATAGGTCTGGTCTCCATATTATGCCGTGCACTCTGCATCCATCGAAACTGTCCAGCACAAATTCTTACGATTTTTGAATTATAAGCTGAAAATTCCTGCACAGGATTTAAATTATGATTCACTACTAGACTATCTCCAACTTCTTGACCTCTCTGATAGAAGGATTGTGTCTGATCTCTTGCTTCTCTATAAAATAATTAATAATAACTTTAGCTCCTCTTACCTTGTTAGTCGGATAAATTACCATGTTCCAACAAGAAATACCCGCCAAATTATAACTTTTGTATGTAAGACATCCAACACTAATTATTTATCCAACACTCCATTGAATAGAATCCATCGATTGGGCAATGACTTTGGTTATCTGACTGACCCTTTCTTCAATTCTTTTAATGAATA
This sequence comes from Molanna angustata, assembly GCA_963576475.1. NCBI lineage: Eukaryota > Metazoa > Arthropoda > Insecta > Trichoptera > Molannidae > Molanna > Molanna angustata. The sequence goes on along the minus strand of OY754971.1, from coordinate 35,165,062 downwards.
TAAATTTACTTTATTAAAACATTTTCAAAAACATACCCCCAAATGATTGTGTAGTCAGTTGTTTTTTTTTATTTTTATATATTTTTACATTTTTACATATTTATAAATTTTTACATTTTTATATATTTTTTTTACATTTTTATCTATTTTATATATTTTTTGTACATTTGATTTTTATTTTATTTAATTCAATAATGTAATATAAAGTCACATCTGGCAGCATTCTCTGATTCAGTGTGGCTAAGTATGTAGGTAGTTCACACCATTCATTTTCATTTTTATTCATTCAGTCAGTAATATTCTTATGTTCATGCTATGTAGTATTTTTTATTTGAGTTTTTTTTTTTACTTATTTATTCTTTGGTTTTAAATGTACATATGTACTTTGTTGTTTAATTTATCTATCGTATATGTTTTTATTTTTCGTTATATATCCTCTGCTACCGTTGTTATGTCTAGATGTTTATAAATTGTTTTCTTTTGTTTATGCTGTGTCATGTAATATTTAATTTTGTAAAGGGCTTTGAGCCGTGAATCAATAAATAAATAAATAAATAATATAGTTATGTTTCTACGATGGAGTAACTAAAAATGTAGTAGATGAAACAAGATAATTTTTAATAGTTTTTTTTGAGGAACTTATGATTAATTTATTTATTGAGACATTCACGGCTCAGAGCCCTTTACAAAACAAAATATTAGATAACACAGCATAAACTTAAGCAAAGAAATACAATTTATTAACATTCATAAAATCTAGACATATCAACGGTAGCAGAGAATATATATAAAAAATATAAACATATAAGAAAGGTAAATTAAACACGAAAGTACATACATTAAGTACCAAAAAATAAATAAATAAAAAAATTCAAATAAAATAAAGTAATTACATAGCATGAACATAACAATATTACTGACTGAATATAAAAAAATGAATGGTGTGAATAACTACCATACTGAATGAGCGAATGCTGTCAGATGTGATTGTATATTACATTATTGAATCAAATCAAATAAATTTAAATGTACAAAAGTATATGAAAATGTAAACAAGTGACTACACAATCATTTGGGGGTATGTTTTTGAAAATGTATATTTATAGTCCTTAAAAGAATTAAAGAAAGGGTCAGTCAGATAACCAAAGACATTGCCCAATCGACGAATTCTATTCAACGAAGTGTTAGGTATATAAATAGTTAGTTTTGGATGTCTAACATACAAAAGTTTGAATTTGGCGGGTATTTCTTGTGATTTAATTTAAAAATTGTGTGATTTAAAATCACTAGAAAACTGTTGAAAATATCTATACAAATAACTATTGAGATTGGCTCTAATATTAATGTTTTTGGTATACTAGAACATTATAAAGTAGGTATTTATTTTATTTTTATTTTATTTAACTCTGGGAACAGACAGTTATATACAGCTTGTGTAACAACAATTTTGTATCTGGAGATATTGTCGTTTACTGGTACATTACCGTTTCATTATACAATTTCTGTACTAGCGTAAAATATTTTTAAATAACGATAATTATAAAGTAATGGCGTGTATTAATAAAGATAAAAGTATAATTACACAATATTTTCTTCCTTCACAATTCCTCCGTTGTTTGGAATCGTTAAGTGTTTTCCAGGAAAGAGAGCATAATTTCAGTTGCATTGTGGGACACAAGTAATAATAAAAATAATAGATGTACCAGAACTGGCAACAGCGGAAGTATGAAAAATGCAACGAGAAGAAGGGGTAGGAAGAGAAAACAGAGCTCCACAGGAAGTGGCACCCGAAGCGACTGCAGTGCTAACGGGAATAACTAGGATACTGTGGCGCCCAGAAAGGAAAATACATATTATTAATGTCTATTTCGATCCCCCCCCTGGGAATATTTTAATATTTTACGGGCGACATTTACTAGGACGGTTTTCGTCTGTTACTGACAACACAAAACCATTGCAACGCGGAAAGAAGAAAAATATTGCCAGAAAAAAATTACAATAGAGTAAAGACCTCCATTCACGATCGTGCCATCATTCCAAATATGTTTGTGTTTTGTGTTTTGGCTTGCTATCACTCCAAAATGCGCTCGTGGATGTCAAAATTCGCGCAGCCCAATTTGTCTGACACACCAAAATGGAATTACAAACGATCGAAACTCCATAATGCCGCGCATCCTGTCGGTACGGCATGCTCTTCTTCTTCTTCTCCTTCTCCTTTTGAATAGACCTTCAGGTCTGTTTTTTAAGAGGCCTGCTCTTCCTGCGAGATGGACCCCCAGCTATCCCTCCATTTTTTTGGCGGTCTACCGCGAGGGCGGGTTCCGTGAGGCTGATTGTGAAGCACGATATGAGGAAGTCTGGTGCTGTCCATCCTTTGGACATGACGATACCAGTCCCGTGATGATATGTAAAGTTGACGATATCATAAGATGGAGTACGGCATGCTCGTGAGTGTGAAAACCAGCGGTAAATTCTGCCATCTCATTGCGTCGAGCTGTTTGACTCTCTCGCGAATGCAAAAAACCGCGCGCCATTCTGTTTCGCTTTGAACATTAAGTTGTCGAAAGGATCACACGTACATACGTTCTCATCGTAAAACTCATCATAAGAATTAAAACTCATTTTTACTCGAATATTTCAAAAAAATAAAAATTATTAACGCGAAGATGGCTCGATGGCGCGCCCTTGAGTGTGATGAAAATTTCACAATACTCCGAATGGAGCCGGTCCATATGGAGCAACTCCGAATGACACGATCGTGGATGGGCTGCTTTATGATATGGTATGTTGATAGGTGCCTGTGGCTGATGTTCAATAATATTACGCATACTTATTCTTACATCGGAAAAAAAATCTTTTATGTTCGCTTAATATTTTTAGGTTAAAATTTACATATGGATGGAAGAATACCAGATTTAAAATAAGTTGTAGGTTCAGCTTGTCTCTTTGATCTGCAGAATGTATCCTCATATTCTTCTGAAGATCAAACACTTATTTTCAAGTACTATCAGCTAAACCTGGGATTGGCGAACTTTTGGGACAGCGGGAAAGTGAATGGCGGGTTGCAGAAGTAAACGAGTGGGTTGTGGCCAATGCTATACTCCTCACTAACAAAAGTCATTCTACAAAGAACCTATTCAAATTTTGTGTTTATTTTACTTTATCGATTATAGACTAAAGCTCTCAGTCGTTTCTTTTCAAATTTTGCAAATATGTATATCTGATACTCGCTTAGGCCACATAGTGCTTCTCAATTTCTTTAACTGTCAAATATTAAAAAGTGACCCCAAGCTCAGGAAACTTTAAATTTATTTTTTTTATTTTCAAATTGGTAAAAAGGCACATCTCTTTCATAAAATGGCATTGACGAGTTATCGAGTTTTCATATTAAAATATTTAAATTTAAAATAATTTAACATACTTATTTCATGAAAATGCTGAAAATTTTCCATACAAAATTTGAATACTTTATAGAATGAATTGTTAGTGAGGAGTTTAGTGTTGGTCACAACCCAATCATTTTTAAATACAATTAAAAAAATCTTTAAAATTAAAAAAAAAATATTTATCCTTTATAGTTTATTTGCGTCAAATAACTGTAGGCAAATGAATATGGCCATTTCATTGTTTGAAAACTCAAGTTTTATTCAAGTGTTTGGGATAGAGTACATACATAATAATATCAAGTATAGTTAACTTCCATACATGAAACATGAAAGTACATTCGGTAACAAGAAATTACAACAAGACCTTTGTTGTGAAGTTCAAAGTTCAGAACGACTTCACATAAGTAGTTAAATTCAGCTTCTTAATTAACAGATTTGAGATTACATACTTAGTATCTACATATATCTGCTATTAAATTTATAAAATATAGAAAACAATTGAATTAATTTTAATGTTTTATTTATTTAAATTATTGAAAATATATTGCTGGATTACTGCAATTATATTTATGCTGATTTGCCCAAGTATGAACTTGATAGATTGCAAATAGTATTTAACGTAGCTGGAAGGATGATATATATGTAGAGCTGAAAAAAAGATTTCACATAAAATCTCTTCTCAACGAACTACACTGGTTGAAATATCCAGAAGGAGCAGACTATAAGGTATGCCTGGTGGTGTTTAAAGCTCCGAACGACTTGGCTCCACACCATACAAGAACTGTGTCAAAAGCACGTGCCATTAGGAAGACAGGTTACATTGAGATTATGTGGATAACAGAATACCAAATCTTTAAAGGAATTGGATAGAGTCAATATGGTGGTTTACTATGATAGCAGTTTTAGTGTGAACTGGCCTTTGAAGTGGAATGAATTACCCCTTACTTATATTGACTGGTTTGGTAGTGCCAACTAATTAGCTATAGCGCCCTTGTAGTGATCTTGTATCACTAAACGGTACTTTATAAATTATTATTCTTAATGTAATGTTTGTCTTTTATAAGTAGGACCAGACATCCTGGTTAAAATGATTACTGTTTACACTAGTGAAACGTTTTTATCAACAATGTAATTATCAATTGTCAATTAAATTATCAATTTTCGGCCTTCGTGGCTCAGTTGGTTGGGTATCTAACTACTGATCCAAGGGTCCCGGGTTCGATTCCCGGTGGAGACACAGTTTTTAATTGTGTTTTCTGTCTGGATCTGTGAGACGATTAATATCGTCAGTCTCCAGAATGTGGCAACTTGTTATTGGGTGCGTGTTAAATAAATATTTGACATAGTACCTGTTAGTTGCCCGAGAATCAATTATAAATAAATAAATAAATGTAATCTTGAAACAAAACCCTCGTGCCTCCAACCTTAAGATTTTAATAAAAAAAATTCTTTAAAATAACCTAAATATTTTTTAAAGTAAAGTTGTCAATTAGCCTTATGAAGAAACGATTAATTCCAAAACCGGTTGTTAAGTTACAATAAATATGTGGTGTAAACATCAATGGTCAAATATAATGAAAAAAAAAAATAGTTATGTATATTATCATAAGGTAAATAAAAGCCAATTCGATATGTTTCTATAATTAACAATTTCTTAATCTTGGAGGTGAGTTAGATCTCGGGTTATTAATATGAAAAATATTCCAAACGAATGAGAAAGTTTTCGAATATATTTTTAATTGCATATACGCAAACATTGGATTTTTTTCCCTGTCGGGAGTCAAAAGGTATTTTTATTGACAATAACATATCAATAGAGACGAAGTTGGGATATTATAGAAGAACCAGGAACTCAGGCACCTACAGGGCTTACGACCTGTCATCGGCTGGTTTACGTGATCACTTTATGCGCTTGCGCAACGTTCACCAATTTTGCCTTTATTGATATAAATCAACTTCTCATAAGATGGCGTTACAAAAAGGTTTCTTCGTTACATCATAGATGGCAATAGTATAATTTCGTATTATTTAGGTGAAATGTTTACACTTATTCTAATATATAGAACTTTCAAAAATTACATTGATAAGGCATTATTAGATTTTTTTTTAATAAATAACCTTCTTTTGTTATTAAATATGTAACAATACGTTACCGTTTAGTGAAGGTTCCGAGAGAGAGAGAGAGAGAGAGAGTGTGTGTGTTGAGACTATAGACTCTAGACTATAGACCAGAACACGTCGAATATTGGAAATTCTGGGAAAAATACATGAAAAGCGTTGCTTTCCAAATGATTTATTTCATGTGGCGTACTTTAACCAAATACTCCAACATTTTTCGGTTGTGTTTGGTCATCTACATTAATAAATGCTGTTTAATGTCCCTTTCTGTTGGAGGAAATTGCCTTTCGTTGCCCTTTAAGCAGTACTAAATCGAATGAATTATTTGCAATTCCTAAGCGTAAAACTAATTTTATGCAAAACCTTTTGTCAGACGTATGTAGTTGTAAATTGTATAATTCTATCGATAAATCTGGAATCGATATTTATTTATTTATTTAGTAGCACAATATTAAAAAAACAAAATATATTAAAGATAACTGCTTCACTAGACAGAGTCTGTTCCGAAGCAATTATCAGTTAAGTTTGTAAATTTTGTACATTTTACAATGCAAAAAATATAACACATACATATTAGGTATAGAAAAAATATAAAAAAAACACATAAATCAACCTTAACAATAAAAAAATATTATTTACATATCAACCTACACAGTAAAAAGTTCACAAAAAAAAGATGACAGCCAAAAAATATATTAAGTGGGAGAAACTGAAAGAAATCAAATTATTATTGTTGAAACATTCTTTTCGTTTTGGAGTCTACCTACTTAGAGTAGCCACTTTGTTCCTGACATTTTGAATGTTTTTAACACTTTAAGTGCCGATGGCAGTTTGTTAAATATACGTGGAGCAATATAATAAAAAAATCTTTGTCCAAATTTAGTATTCATTTTCGGAACTCGATAGCTACCCGAAGTTTTACTCCTAGTGTCCCTTGCATTAACCTTTGTGAAATTTGAATTGTTTTTAAAAAATAAATATAAAATTGATCTTGTATAAAGTTGCCGTATATCCAGTACTTTGAAAGATTTAAAAAGGTTTTCAGAGCTATACCTGAATGGCTTCTTATTGATAACTCTGATTATGCACTTTTGAGCTTTTATTAAAGAGTCTAGTAAGGTAACTGCTGCACCACCCCATGAAGATATTGCATAGCTAATGTTGCTCTGACATAGTGCATAATAAACCATTTTTAAATATGGGATATTCAAATAATTTCTTAAATTTCTAAAAATATATATAAGTTTTCTTATTTTATTATCTATATATTCAATGTGAGGTTCCCATCTTAGATTTTCATCAATATTGTAATATATTCTATATTACAATCTATTCTAATAGATTATAATGCAAGATTGTAATATATTCTATATTACAATCTTGCATAGAATAGATTGTAATCTTGCAGCTTTTTTGAATGCGTTAAAAAAAGCTTTCTTCGTTACTTTATAGATTGTAATAGAAATAATGTCTTATTTTCAGGTTACTCATTATTCAAATATGTAGAACTTTCGAAATTTGCATTGATAAGGGAATTTAATGAGAAGGCATAATTGGTGAACGTTGCGCAAGCGCATAAAGTGATCACGTGATCCAGCCGATGACAGTTCGTTAGCCCTGTTTGTGCCTTGAGTTCCTGGTTCTTCTATAATATTCCAATTTCGTCTCTGTTGAGATGTTAAAAAGTTTGTCAAAAAAATATCCTATAATGACTCCCGACAGGGAAAAATCCAATGTTTGCGTATATGCAATTAAATAAATATTCGCTGAATAATTATATTAACATAAGATAAAAACATATATATTTGCCGACCACCGTGGCACAGTCGATAAGCCGTTTGGTTTCTGTGCAGGCGTCCTGTGTTCGATACTTAGCAGAGGAGAAATTTATTTAAATTCATTTCTCACGCCAATATTGTTTCTCTAAGCTTAAACGCAATAACCTTACCACTTGCGGAGGGTGCAAAGAAGTGTTTATTATTATCATTGTTATATCGTACAGAAAACAATCCCAAAAGTTAATTGATTTTTTTATTAATTTATTATGTTTAACTTTATATTATTTATTCTGGTTCATTGGTAAATTGCCTAATGGCAATGTAAAAGCCCACCAGTGTGCTTTATATTTATTTATATTACGTACAAAGATAATAAATAAAGTAATCAGCAGGGCTACTCATGAAGTTGATTACATTAAAATTTAGATTAGCTTCAGAATTTAGCAATCTTTGAGGTTAAATTAATGAAATAATACTATAAATTTACACAACAATTCATGACCATTTCATACTAAACGTAGATATCAACAAATGTTCATGATTCAAATGCAGAGAAAGATTAATATTGGATTAGGATCGAGTACTGATTTATAGATTTTTAAGATTAAGGCAAGCTAAGATCGTATTAAGAATGTGTCATGAGTAGCTCCCCTGGTTTAGAAATGTATAAATAAAATTGATCAAATTTTTGATAATTTGAATGTTTTAGATTCCTTATCTAAAATCTTTGTTCGAGAGAATACCTATATATACCTACTCTAAAAGTGATGACGTAAATAGTTTAGAACATATTATGTAGATAGACTTGACTGACGCGAAATAAGAAAATAATATTTAATTTCCCGTGCATGTAACGAATATTTCGACAAAATTTTAAATATCTACATACTTAGCGAATTATTTGCAATTCCAGCGTATTTTCTGTCAGCTGCTAGCTGGTACGAACTGGTTATTTAGAAGGAAATAGGATTTATGTGGAAACTACATCGTTAGTTTCCCACAATAGTTTTTTTTTTATTTCTGTTATAAGTCAAAGTTTTAATATATCATTTCTATTTCTGGAGAGAAAATTGAAATAATATTTTTGATGAAGTTGTGACGTTATTAAAATCAATTCCTAGTTTATTGTTCGATCGGTTTCAAAGCCAAAGTTTCTTTTTTAGGCGGATGAGAACTAAATAATGAAATATTAAAACACTAATTCGTAGTTTGTAATTGGACAAGATTTAAAATATCCGAAAATTCTCAGGTTAAATAAATTCGGTGTATCTTTTTAGTTCAATGTTTGAATTTTGAGTTTATTGTGGTTATCTTATCAATGTTATCATGTTATCAATGTTATCTTATCAGTGTTAGCAAGCAATTTTTCTACGAGACAAGCTTCATAATGCCAACCACAAGCCGTTATGACATCCGTGTGGGGGACCTGTGATCAATCAATCCCCAACAAAGGAAAATTTTAATTTAAATTATATCTCACGTAGTTCTTGCTTCTCTGGTCAAGAACACTGTTTAGTTGGAAAAAAATGACGAATAGCAAAAAACAATAAATGTGCCAATTGCGCAATGTGCAAGGAACTGTTTATTATTGTGTAATATTCTTCATGGGCCGACTGTGCCGGCCGCCATGGCACAGTTGGTAAGCCGTTTGGCTTCTGTGCGGGCGTCCTGGGTTCGATCCCCAACAAAGCAGAGGATAAATTCATTTCTCACGCAAATATTGCTTATCCGGACTGGAAACACTGGTTAGTTGGAAGAAATTGCCACACGAAAATAAACTTGCCAATTGCGCAGGGTGCAAGGAAGTGTTAATTATTGTTATTATACAATGTATTGTAAATGCGAGTACCTAAATGTAATGAAAACGAGTTCTTGATTTTATCGAGTGAATATCAACGAAAGTATATATTTTTTGTTTAAGAATAACAAAATAATGTGAAATTGTAAATAAAATAAAAAAATATGAAAAAAAAATCACGCTATAACTGACGTATTTAACACTTTGAAGGCTGTTATCTCCGAAAGCCACCACTGCTCATGATTCATATTTTCCGATTGTCGCTTACTGCTGTGGTATCCTTTTACAGAAAACTCAGCCTTTATACTATGGCGTGAGCTTGGCTATCGTTGGTTATTATGTTCAATAAATAAAACATAATATTTTTGTGATTTATTACGTTTATGTTACTGTCTTCGTCTTTTTCAAATAACTGCAAATTCTTGCCAAAATATAACTTTGCCTTTTAACGTACATTAAAATAAATATATTTTAATGGAATGTTAATTAAGAGAAATTAAAAAACATGACTAGGCAATATGTTAACACGTAAGTGATATATTAACTTTACCTGTCAGTTTAAATATCGTTAATATTTTAAGACTAGAATGAGTTGGCTGTTATTAAAAATTAAATATCAGCAGAAATCAGAAATATACATAATTTACTTTTTACTTCAATACCTTCTTACTCCATAATTATTCAAAAGCAATATTCATTTTAACCACTCAACCTTAGTCAACCATTTTATTATTTAGAATATGCAAAGAGAGAATGCAAGATACAGGAGGATATTATAATTAAAATGAAAGTGAATTCCCTGAGCTAGTTTGAGCATATCGAAAGAATGAACGATGGACGACTGACCAAAAAAATATACAGGGGTTAAGATAATAATAATAATAATAATAATAAGCCCCTCAAAAACCAAACCCACGTCCAGTTAAAAACATCTAGAACTACGTGAGGGGCGGGGAGCTACACAACTACATCGAGTAGCTTGCCAACGGGTAAAGGGTACAAACACACAACACATACATGGATCACACAAAAAACACAAGCCTCGGACAAACACCGCTACCTGGGGAGCGCCAGGGCACGTCCGGAGTTAGCGCTGGGCGTAGCAGCATGAGAGCCGCTAATGACATGCTGTCGAACAGGCGGACACATGCCGGGACACCCGAAGAAACAACAGCCGAAACCCAACACACCCGACCTGCTGAAAGTGCTTTGCCGCCAAGTCAACCGACAACCACCAAAGCGGGAAAACCACGACAACGCATGAAATGGACAGATGACATGAACATAAACCTCATGCGTTGCTACTACACTATCACACAAGGAGACACACAAATAATTGGATACAGACAGGAGCTACATACACAATTCACCACAATTTATCCAGAACTCTCACACATCACAGAACAGCGACTGGCGGACCAGAAAAGAGTTATAATAAACAACAAAAGAATACAACTATCAATACTTGATCAAATAAAACAAGACGCAATCAGAATGAGTAATCAAAATAGAACAAGTACATTAACACAAGACATAACAAATACACAAATAAACCACAACAATCCACAGGAAATATCAATAATACCACAGCAAAATAACACTGAACAACCAAATATAAACATAACTAACGAATCCACCAATATGAACAATAATACAACAATAAGCCCTAACAACAATGACGAGACCAACGGAAGAACAGAACAAAACCCAGACACAAAAACACAAATCACAAACACACTAGAACACACAATCGAAATATATAAAGATAGCGACCCCACAACAAGACCACACCTACCAAAGCTCAAAATCAACAAACAAACCATTAACATGATCAATATTATCAACACAATTCTACATAACATGATTAACACTGAAACAACACTCGAAAAATTACATCTATTAGTTTACTGTAGTGCATACACCATTATTACACTAAACAAACAAAATATAAACAATAAAACAGAAAACTCCCATAGAACACACAGAAGCACTATACCAGCATGGCAACACAGAATACAAATCAAAATCAACTCATTAAGAAATGAAATAGGCAAAGTAACACAAAAAATTAAAGATAATCTAAAAAATCCAAGAAAACTACGGGAAATTGAAACGATTAAAGACAAATACAATGAACACAACCTAACTATACTCCTTGATACGCTAACACAAAAGTTATCAGCACAATCACATAGATTAAAACGCTACAAAAAATCCTATGACAGGAAAACACACAATCTCAATTTTCAAACAAGCCAAAAAAGCTTCTACAACAACCTAAAAAACAACAATATAGAAATTACAGACGCACCTAAATTAAATGAAATAGAATCATACTGGGAGAACATTTGGTCTGAAAACAAAAAACACAACGAAAATGCCACATCGATAACAGAGGAAGAAAATGACAATAACCAATTTCAAAACATGGCCACAATACAAATAAATATAACTGACTTCAAAACTGCTGTAAAGAAGACACACAACTGGAAGACACCAGGCATAGATAATATCCAAAATTACTGGTACAAATATCTCCCTGTAACACATGAAAAATTCTCCGAACTATTACACAAATGCGTAACGGAAAACCAAAACCTCCCATCTTTTTTCACTAAAGGTATCACATATCTCAAACCTAAATCAACAGACACAAAAAATCCATCTAAATATCGTCCAATCACATGTCTACCCACAATATACAAAATTCTTACCTCAATTATAACTACAAAAATAGATCTTTTCCTAACACAAAATAACATATTAACAGAAGAACAAAAAGGATGCAGAAAGCAAAGCAGAGGATGCAAAGAACAAATCATCATCGACCGGACCATAACAAATCAGGCGATAAAGAAGAAAAGGAACATGTACTGTGCATACATAGATTACCAAACAGCCTTTGATAGTGTCCCCCACTCATGGTTAGTAAAAGTTCTAGAAATATACAAAATTGACATAAAACTTGTAGAATTTTTAAAACAAATAATGAACACCTGGAACACGACAATATACCTAAAACTAAACAACAAAATGATAAAATCAAAACAAATAAACATTAAAACCGGAATCTTTCAAGGTGACTCCCTAAGCGCACTATGGTTCTGTATCTCCCTCAACCCACTCTCCAAGATGCTTAACAAAAGCAAACTTGGCTACAAAATCACAACACACAACTTAAATACCAATCCTATAAAAATCAACCACCTTTTATACATGGACGATTTAAAACTATATGGCAAAAATAATGACGAACTAAAACAACTAATTTATAAAACTGAACGCTTTAGTAATGACATAAAAATGAAATTCGGTATTGATAAATGCAACACATGCTCAATAGTAAGAGGTAAACCCAAGGAACACACGGGAAGCACCTTGAAGGATACGAATGAAATAATACGCGCAATGGACGAAGATGAATTTTATAAATACTTGGGAATTCTCCAGAACCCAAGCATAAAAGATAAAAAGATAAAAGAAACCACCAAAAACGAATACCTTAAAAGACTAAATATCCTCCTCAAAACACAACTAAATGGAAAAAATATGACTAAAGCAATAAACACATACGCAATACCAGTACTAACATATACATTTGGAATAATTAAATGGACCAATACGGAACTTGACGATCTCAACATTAAACTCAGAACAACATTATCAAAACATAGAATTCACCACGAACATTCAGCAATAGAAAGATTCACACTGCCAAGAGAGGAAGGAGGAAGAGGACTCATAGACATAAAAAATCTACACCATACACAAATAAATAACTTAAGGCAATACTTCTACACAAAACGAAATAGCCCAATACACAACGAAATCATAAACATAGATCACACATACTCACCACTTACACTTAACGACAACGAACGCAATCTAGAAATAACAACACATGACGCAAAAATTGAAACATGGAAAAATAAAACATTACATGGAATACACCCAAGTCATCTACAACAACAACATATTGATAAAGCCCTTAGTAATAATTGGCTCAAACACTCAGACCTATACGCAGAAACAGAAGGATTTATCATAGCTATTCAAGACAAAATAATAAAAACAAAAAACTACACGAAACATATTATAAAAGACAATACAATTACAAACGACACATGCAGAAAGTGCAAATTACAAAAAGAAACAATAGAACACATAACAGGTGGCTGCTCAACTCTTGCACCGACGGAATATACAATAAGACACGATAACATCTGCAAACACATATATTTGGAACTAGCCCACAAACATAAACTTATCGAAACACACCCCAAGTGGTATCAATACACACCCCCAGCTGTAACAGAAAATGATAACTACAAACTATACTGGAATAGAGACATAATCACAGACAGAACAAACCTACATAACCGACCAGACATTACATTAATCGACAAAATACATAAACACACATATCTAATAGAAATATCGATACCAAATACAGCAAATCTACAAAAGAAACATTTAGAAAAAATAGATAAATACATACCTTTAGCAGAACAGATAAAATCACAGTGGAAACAAGAAAAAGTAACAATAGTCCCAATAATATTATCGTCTACAGGCATCATACCAAAAACTCTCCAAAAAAATATAGACATACTAAAGTTACCCCCATACGTAATCACCAACATACAAAAAACTACAATTATCAACACATGCACAATAGTCAGAAAATTTCTACAGGTACCACTTTAAACAACTACACACACACAACACATATCCACAAGCACAACTTGAGTACGCTCCGTTGTGAAGGAAACTACCGAACCATAACCGAGATCAATCTCCAATAATAATAATAATAATAATAATAATTGTTTATTTACTTTTTAAAAACAAATTACATTGGAACAATATTGAATGTATACAAAGAAAAAATAATAATATATACAATATATATATATATATATATATATATATATATATATATATATATATATATATATATATATATATATATATATATATATATATATATATATATATATATATATATATATATATATATATATATATATATATATATATATATATATATATATATATATATATATATATATTTATATATATATATATATATATATATATATATATATATATATATATATATATATATATATATATATATATATATATATATATATATATATATATATATATATATATATATATATATATATATATATATATATATATATATATATATATATATATATATATATATATATATATATATATATATAAATATATATATATATATATATATATATATATATATATATATATATATATATATATATATATATATATATATATATATATATATATATATATATATATATATATATATATATATATATATATATATATATATATATATATATATATATATATATATATATATATATATATATATATATATATATATATATATATATATATATATATATATATATATATATATATATATATATATATATATATATATATATATATATATATATATATATATATATATATATATATATATATATATATATATATATATATATATATATATATATATATATATATATATATATATGAATAAGTATATAATACATGAATTAAACCATTTTTGTGGTAGGTATATAGGGTGTGTTCCACTTTTTACCTTTGTCTGCCTAACTAGGAATAATTCCCGTTTTAAGGCAGCCAATTTATTTTTATATATGAATAAGTATATAATACATGAATTAACACATTTTTGTGGTAGGTATATAGGGTGTGTTCCACTTTTTACCTTTGTCTGCCTAACTAGGAATAATTCCCGTTTTAAGGCAGCCAATTTATTTTTTGTTTATTTTATAGTTTTCTTCCGAAACAAATTTATGTTCTGAATGATGAAAACATTATTAAACAATATATCTAAATGCTGCACCCTTTAATAAAAAACAAAAAAAATATTTTACTTAAGAAACAGATTGACCATAAGTATCTAGTAGATTAAGTCAGATAGTATAGATTTGAAACATAATAATAGTAATAATAATAAAAATAAAAAAAAAAAAATATTAAATGTAAAAGAAGTCATGAATGTGTGTAAAAATAGACACTTACGGGCCTTACGGCGCTCGGTTCTCTCTGCCTACCCCGTTTCAGACATGACATGATAGTATGTATGTATGTATAGAAAAAAAAAAGTATCTATATGTAAACAGGTAAGACGTATATACGAATTATTTAACCTTTAAAATTTAATACAAATGTTTGTGTGCTTTCAATATGATAAAAATAAGGGTTGAACGTAATTATACATCTCAATAATTCTTAGTAAAATATTTTGCGCTGGGTGAATTAAATGAAACTTGAATGATAGGGACTTTGTAAGTGTACCCTTATTCATATGCAATTAAGAAAGGCCAAATAAAATTTAATTCGTATTGAATTTCAATTATTTTACTTTGGTAGATGCAAAAATACTTTTTGTATTAATACTGGAGATAAATAACATTCGTGGGATTATAATAGTTTTTCATTATAACGTTTTAACTGTGAAATAAATTTTCTACCATAAACTCCCCAAAATTCCTCATATTGTTAAGGCGGGAAATTCTTCTTCACATCTACTGTTTTCTTGCATGTTTCGAATTCCAAAGACTGCACAACATAAAGTACACATTTCCAGAAGTGTTTTAAAAGAAAATTTCACACCTTGCTGTAAATATTTTTTTGATAAGAAAATTGTCTATAAGAGATCTTGGTGTTGCACTTGACACTAAATTAATGTACAATGAACATTTTGATAATATAATCTCGAAAGCTTCTAGCATGTTGGGTTTCATCCTCAGACTATCTAAATCTTTTCGCAATCTTAATACATTAATCTTATTATATTATACATATGTTAGACCCCACCTCGAATTTGCCTCCGAAATATGGAATCCTATCCACGTGACTAAGTCACACCGATTGGAAAGAGTGCAGCATAAATTTTTAAATTAAGTACCTCAACTTTCGTTCATATCACAGGTTTGCATCTAAATCAGATATTTTAACAGCCTTCAACATTGAGACATTGGAACTTAGACGTACCGTTACTGACCAAATGACATTATACAAAATTCTAAATTACTCACCCGACATATTAAAATTAATTCCCTTTCATGTCCCGATGCGAAGTGGCAGACGTAACACCCTATTCTACACGGACCGAGCGCGTACCACTACAGGGCAGAACGCATTCATTGTGCGGGTTTGCAATAGTTAAAACAATAACTTTGCAGGCCTGGACATGTTTGATAGTAGCCAACTGCGATACAAAATTGAACTATACTAGTTGCATGTAACACATGAGATCCAACTGTCGATAGCGATAGTATGTATAGTTGAAGAATATGTACCAAACTATAAACCCATAGATACAAATTATTGAATATTTTCAGATATTTTGTTTTCTATACAACATATGTAGGTATGTATGTCAAGATAGGATAGTATGGAGGAAGATCCTTTTTCCTACCCAGAATATGCAAATAGCATGATGGTATGTATGTATGTTTGGAGATGAAGTATCAAACTATTAAGTCTTCTTACATATTGTGTATAGGCGACTGCCATACAAAATGTATGAAGCGATGTCGTCACTAAATTCAATTTTAAAAAAATTGTTAAAAAAAAATTGAGATCTTCTACTACAATGTTAATATTTTTTATAGAAAATTAAATTATCTAGTTTGGGTGTTTCGGTTTTTTTCGATATTTGTAAAAGTTTTGGAAATATAGGCAGTTAAACTCATAAATTTATCATAAAAAAAATATTTTTCTTAATAAAAAATGTTTGAGAAACCCTGGAATTTTTTTGAAAAAACTAATTTGAGATTTTGTATTTGTCTATGTTTGTACCAATTTTCAGCGTTCTACCGTTTATGGTTTCTGAGATATATGGAAAAATAAAATAAAAATTCAAAAGTTGATAACCCCTGACTGAAACAAAAATTCAAAATTCCGAGTATAAAAGTTTTGTAGGCCTGTAACTGTTTATATATTCTGAAATTTTAGGCTCTGTAAATTGAGCGGATCAAAAGTTATAAGGGGGGGACGGACACACACACACAGACACACAGACACACAGACACACACACACACAGACACACGAAATGTTCTACTCCGAATTCTGAGTAAATCCGTGTATGGAACATATATGCTGCGAAGCCTCTAAGTTGGTGTTTTTTGACTTCAAAGTTGGAAAAGCCGTGAAAAAAGTAGACCTCTCCATACAATTCTCGCGTATTCTGGCTTGATACATTGTCGATATGTTAAGAGAACAAAGTTCTCCTGAACAAATCGACAGTTGGATAAAAGGTTGCATTCGCCTACAACGATAGTTGAATAAATATGTTTACTTCATTCCTTATAACCCATCCTATAATCATGCACATCCTTCTTATACTTATTACACTATATGAAATGCTTTTTTTTATTCAATATTTTGTAACTGTCATTTTCGTGTACTTTCTGGGATTGGTATGTAATTGGTCTCATTTCTTTAAATCGTTTGTGTATTGTAAGTGTTGACATGACTGTTTACTAATCCAAATAAATAAATAAATAAATAAATAAATAAATTTCACCTCTAATAAAATAGTTTTCTTCAATATTTTCAACGAATAGAATTTTCACTAGTGTTCACGGAAAAATCTCATTATTTAATATTGAATGGTGAATATTTCCTCAATTTTGAAAATCGTATATGTATATGTATATATTTTTAGTTTTTAACGCTATATTAAAATGTATCACCATTTTGTGTGAATAAGAAAACGGAATGAAAAACCGCCCTTTAAGTGTGTACTTGACTTTCATTATATTTACGTTAATACCATCTTTACATATATGTAAAGATTTTCATTAGCTAGATATCATTGGAGAAGTTGCTTTAAGTATTACAATGTGTTATAATAAGGAAATAAATCGTTCATAAAGTTATGTTAATAAACACTGGAAACATAATATTTTGTAAAAAAATTACAAAATTATTTCAGATATATCCCAAAAAAATATACCCATAACATTGTACATAAAGTACTACAAATAAATAAAACAATTCTACAGTCTGATTAAAATTATGCTTAGATATAAAACTTTATTGATATGTTTTTCAATTTTATCAATAATGTTTTCAGATCAATTAATTTGGAAAAATATATGTACCTAATTTTCAAATGACAACAAAATTGAAGGTAAAAATGGAAATATAGAATGCCATGACATTCTTACCAATATTAAATTTAATACATCTACTCGCAGGACAAGACATACGTCACTTTTATTTTCTAATATTTGTAAAACAAATGCTTCCAAAAACGCTCCGATTAACAGAATGATAAATATATAATAACTCTTATGAAAAAAATGACGACTTAAACATATTTTTTGATTCACATATTATGACATTCAAAAACAAGCTTAGATATTACATCGTGACATTATAACAATAAACAACTAGCTAATTATTAATTTCATTTTTCCCAACCACCCTCACAAATATATTTTCATTTCCTTCTCAACATAATATGAATCTGTCAATATATGTTTGTCTATCATGTACACACACATGCACACCCACTCACACACACGCACACACATACACACACCCACCCATCCACACACTCACACTCTTTCTAGATATCTCTTTCACACACACATACATATTGTTACTCTCTCTCATGGGCGTACCCACACTAATTCATACTTTTTTGTCTTTTGAGATTAGGTATGAAAAGTAGAGGTCGGCCAAAAAAGAGTTGGCATGATCACATAAATGGGATTTTGAAAGATGGAGATCTTAGAAGTAAGAATAATAGAAGAGCGTGTATGAGACGATGTATGGACGTGAATGAAGCGAGGAATGTATGTCAAGAGAGAGGAGTCTGGCGTTCGATTCTCTCTGCCTACCCCAAATAGGGAAATGGCGTGATGGTATGGTATGGTATGGTAGATTAGGTATATTACGTAAGAGGTAGATGTCTTATTTGTATTTTTGCTTATTTCATTTTAATAATTGTATGCATGTACTGTGTGCTGTCCTTTCTAAAATAAAATAAAATAAATATATACATAATGTTAGATTCACATCATGATAACTGCAAACACCATTGTACAATTTAAGGATTCCTCACGATTGCTGCTTCTTTCGATTTTATTCTAACAAACCAATAAGACATTATCGTTCTGTCGAATCTTCGAGACATTCTGCCATTGTCTCAAGGGACTTTAGGCAAATCCGCATTTCCACATTCAACGGTCACACATGTGGAACTTTGTTTAAAAAATGACCCATACGATTCACTGTCCCTCAATCAAACGGAATGACTTCAATAAATGGCGGAAGAACATTTTCCTGCTTCGTATTTTTATTTTTCGTTTATTTTTTTGAAACGCCTTTAGAGATAAAACAACGTCTTGTGCCGATGACATGGAAAACCAATAAAAAAGTATTGATTCTTGTCCCTTGACAGTGTGGAAATTTAAATTTTAAATTTTATCAATACACCCTCGAAATTACAATCGGTGTGTTTATATGGACTTTCAATTAAAAAATATAAAAAAACGATACCTTGATACCGATTATATTTTTTTAATTTAAATAGTCTCCTACACAAAGAAAAGAAAAATCAATTACAAAGAAAACAAAGAAAAAGCACGAACATAAACAACATACCTAGGGGAGGTCCGCCTAAGAGAACGCAGTCCATAAGAGCACGAATTGACAATATCTCATAATATATTTTATTTCGGGCAACACTTATAGTCCCATTCCATAGACAAACATGTATTCTCCATGCACTCACTGCCAACTGGCTTGACATATCTGGACAAGAGACAAAATAAATTGAAAAGTTGCATTTTCATCTACATAATATTTTGGACATACGACTTAAGGTACTGTGTCTTTATTATTAAGCTGTTTTAATTTTGTTGTTTTACCAAAGATATATATTATAATTGTTAATTCAGATTGTTCACAAGTTTGTTAACTGTCAACGTCATTTTGAAAAGTTGGTAAAAAATATGTCGAATAGGTTATGTCCACAAGAATACGCATTTATATTTCCTTAAAAGTACGCATGCGTACTCTTGGGGACACATCAAAATATTAGACATAGAACTTGATCAATTTCAATAATAAAATACTAGTTGTTATTACCAGATCGTTATTTCACTATTTTATTACATGAAAATATTGTTTTTTTAGATGCAACAAGAGAAGAAATAAAGGAAACTTTTTTTCATAGAGATATTCTAGAGTGTGTAGGTACATTGTAATATTGTGTCAACATAATTATTAACGAAGATGATTTGGCCACGCAGAAGAACGAAGAAACGAAAATAGACAAAGTCGACAGGGATGGAATTGTCTGTTTTATGAATGTAATTTATAATATCATAAATATGGGACTCGGTTCTCTCGGCCTACCCCTTGTGGGACACGATGGTATGTGTAGCTACGAAATCCATGGAATGAAAAAGACAGTTGAGTTTGTTTATTTATATAATTTTAATTTTTTAATTTATTATATCGGTTTATATAAAACTAACTATGTTTAATCCTATTTTTACTAAAGATGAAACAACTTTGAAGTTTTTTTAATGTTTTTTTTTAACTTTTAATAGAAGAACAGTGTATTTCATTTAACTTTTTTGACATGAAAATATATTTTTATACATAAGGCATTTCCATTCAATTTATTTTTTTAGTAAAAATATTAATTTTTCGATGTAAAATGTTTTATTTAAAATTTCTTTTGCAGCTATTTGACCACCTGCGTACTTTTAGGGACTCAACTGCGTACTCGTAGGGACATTCAACCTTAGAGTACGCATTTTTCATTTCATTTTCTTTTCGCTATTGCGTAGATGTTATTTTACCGATTGCTGCATATTTCCTACTAGACTTTATATAATAATGAGGCATTTATTTGACATAAAAATCTTTAACAAAATCCGTATAGTAAATTAAATATAGGTTAAAGTCTGTTAAGTGCGTACTCTTAGGCGTACCCCCCCTACAGCCGAAATGAAAATGCTAAGATGGTCCGCGGGGTTCACTAAAATGGACAAAATTAGAAACGAATATATTCGTGGAAACATTGTGGTCGCGACCATCCCGGAGAAAATTAAAGAAACCAGACTCCGATGGTATGGGCATCTAAATAGAAGAGGAGATGCTCACGTAGTCAGGGTGGCCCTAAATATTCCCACACCACCCAGAGCTAGAGGCCGTCCACATGTCAACTGGTGGACGAGTATTAAGAGAGAGCTGAGGAAGGACCAGCTGACCAGTGAGATGACACAGGACAGAAAGACGTGGAGACTGCGTACCAGGAGGTCTGACCCCAAATGAACTGGGAAGAGGACCAGCCAAAGAAGAAGAAGAAAAAGTCTTTCCTACAAATAACCAGGGTTTTCAATCCAGTAAGCAAGAATTCGAACCCTGAACGCCGACACAAATCCAAATGGATCACTATGCAACGACGGTAAACTATTATGAACATTTTCGAAGAAAGCCTCGTTGCTCGTACATTTTACACGATTTTATTTTATAGGTACAATTAATTTCATAAAAACCAAAAATTAGTTATTTGATAAAATTCATTTCATATAAATCATAAATTAATGAATATTATTAAAATGAAACATTGTGTTTGGATTCTACAATATATTTTATACTTATGCCGTTAGCTTTAATTGATAATGCCCTAATAAGGCGAAATAGCTATCGGCATAAGTGTAAAATATATTGTAGAATCCAAACATACTCTTTCATTGTAATAATATTCAGAAAGGAATTCTACCAAATAAATAATAACAAATTAATGATGTATTTGATACAAATATTTTTTTAATTTTTTTTTTCATGCCTCTCAGATGAATTAAAACATAATATAAAGGATTTTAAAAAAATAATAAAAAGGTATTTAAAATTTTTAAATAGTACATGAAACGGTGTATTGTTTATTTTTTATTTATTTTGATAAAATTACCGAAATCGATTCAATTACCTGTTTTCTATATTTTGTTTATGAATATTTATTTGATTTTTGTTTATGTTCAACTTGTTTTGTTTACATTTGTTTTATTATTAAGTGATTCCCTCAGCAAGCACAACATTTTAATGTATTTGATGAGTAAAAATGGTATTATTTATTTATATGTTCATTTAATATTGCTTCTCGGGTAACTAACAGGTACTATATCAAATATTAATTTAACACGCACCCGATAACAAGTTGCACACATTCTTGAGACTTACGTTATTAATCGTCTCAATTCCAGACTAAAAAACAATTAAAAAACTGTATCTCCACCGGGAATCGAACTCGGGACCTTTCAACTGAGCCACGAAGGCCGACTTTTTTATAAAGTAAATATCACATTAATTTATGTTTGTGATCTTTTTAAGAAAAAAAAAAGAAATTATAAATTAATAATTTTTATTGACAAACTTTTTAACATCTCAATAGAGACGAAGTTGGGATATTATAGAAGAACCAGGAACTCAAGGCACCTACAAGACTTACGACATGTTATTGGTTGGATTTATGTGATCACTTAATGGCACCAATTATACCTTCTTATTATCGTCTCTGTTGAGATGTTCAAAAGTTCGTCAATAAAAAAATAATTTGACTCCCGACATGGAAAATAAAATCAATTTTGGCGTATTTGCAATTAAAAAAAATATTCGATATAAGTAATGATAAATTAATAGAAACTACAAATGAGTTATTTGAAACGATTGGTTTCGAAGGGATCACTATTTCTTAAGAATTTTTATCCATCATATCAAATTACTTGCTCTGTGAAATATCTCTTGTAAATCATGATGCTAATTGAAAAAACACAAAAAATAGGTAAATACGAGTATGATAATATAAATTTTCCTGAAGAAACATACATTCTTTAATATACCGAAAAAATCTGCAATCACCCGAAGTTATTCGAAGTTTTCTGGATATATCCGATATTCAACCTATATGACTGTGTTATAGTAACAACACGTTACATGTATCTTTGCAATAATGTTAATTGATACGCTGTTCACACTTAGATACACTCTTAACAGAAAGAGAGAACTTTGGAGTATCTTTACACTTTTAACACAATATCAATCTTTTCAAAAGCATCGTGCAAATACGCTAGTTCTAAAACATTTCGTTTCACAGGGTTTCACAGGGCTAGGTTGATTGAAAGTCGAGTTTAATGAGGGGAGTTACTGACTTAAACTAAATATGTACAAATGTTTGTGCAATAACTATAAATAAATAAATGAGGAGTAATTTTAAATAAATATCTCCTTAGTTGAAAATCGAACCTAATATACCAACACAAGCCAAAAAACTTTTCACTATACCGCGGTGGTCGACAATCCAACATCAATATTTAAATCGAGATTTTCGTTAAGATTTATATGACATTGTAATCCTTTGTGAGATTAGCAGAAAATCAAAAGCTTTATTTTAATATTTTGTTATACATTAATTACACAACTGCTTCAAATGTGACATAGGAACATTAACTGTCAAAATTATATATTTTTTTGTACAAAATAATGAATATGCCCTTGTAACAATTACTTTCCTTGTAACAGGAATGTATGTGTTGTGTAATCTATGGAAAATTATTAATGTTGGATTCGATGTGTTAAAATATTTAAATGTGGAACATTTATCATTGTTTTATTTCTATAATTTTTATATTGTTTTTTGCTGCCATGGTTTTAAAATAATAAAGAGGAAGGTTACTTTTCAACCTAAACTGACTGTCACACAATGTATTTTAATTTATTATAATATTTAAATCATGGTGTCAGGTGTGTTAACAGTGTTAAAAAGGAAAAAAAAGTGATAATATTAATTATTATACGGTGTCATAATTATGAACTTAATGGAGCAGATAAATATAAAAACATTCCAATTCGGCTCAGATGACCGGGCAGAAAAATGGCCGCTTTGGAAACAAAGATTTTATATATATATGAAGGCGTCTGGTAAAGAAAAATTAAAGGAAGAGGAGTTAAAAATTGCAATATTATTATATGCAGTAGATGATAAAGGATTGGACATATACAATAACCTAGAAACAAAGTTCAAAGACAATTTAGAACACGTGGTGGACGCGTTTGAAAAATATTGCCGTCCCAAGGCAAATGTTTCATTAGAAACATTCAAATTAAATAATATTGTGAAAAAACAGGGACAAACGTATAAGGATTTTGTTACGGAAATAAAGAAGCAAGTAAAAATGTGTGAATTTCAATGCAGCAAATGCAGTTGCAGCTACGAAGAAAGGATTGTTAAGGATAAAATTGTTATGGGTATTTCCGATAAAAATATGATTACACAGCTATTAAAAAATCCAAATGATACCCTGGAGATGATGGAAGAACGACTATATATCCAAGAAGAATCAGAATGTAGTACGGACAAGCTCGTAAAACAAGAACAAAACGAAGTTTATGCAACAAACAAATATTTAAAAACCCAAGAAGTCAAACAAGGAAGAAAATTTAAATGTAAAAAATGCGGTACAATGCACTGTTATGGGAAGTGTCCTGCTTATGGAAAAAAATGTAACATTTGCAAAAAATTAAACCACTTCAGTTACGGATGTCTTAATAAGAAAAATGTGAATAAAATGGAGATGGAGAATGAGGATGATGAGGTTAATTTCTTGCAAATAGACTCTGTAAATAATCTTAATGAATTAAAAAGGTCTTGGGTATGTAAACTTTGTATAAATAATGTATGTATAAATTTTAAAATTGACACAGGCGCAGATATTAATGTTTTACCATTGTATATTTATAAAAAGTTAAAATTAAGTACTAATCTAATTAGTTCAAAAAAAAACATAACGGTCGTATCGTATGGCGGTCATAAAATAATAACAAAAGGGTATGTAAAGCTAAACTGTTTTAATGAAATAGATTCAAGTAATCATGAAATAGAATTTGTTGTGGCTGACGTGACCTCGTGCCCCATTTTAGGGTTAAATACTTGTATTACATTAAATTTAATTAAAAGAGTTCAATTAATAGAGAAAAATATTAATAATGAACAACGAAAATTCATAAATACAAATGTAGATATTTTTACTGGATTGGGAAAATTGCCATTTAAATACAAAATTCAGTTAAGAGAAAACTTTGTTCCTGTAGTTAAACCTGTTCGTAGAGTACCCTTGGTACTAAATAGTAGATTGAAGGAAAAACTTAATCAATTAGAATCTAATGGTAGAATATCCAAGGTGAATATTCCTACAGATTGGGTTCATGACATAGTAATAATTGAAAAACCTAATAAATCCTTGAGAATTCGTATTAATCCAATACCACTCAATAAATTTATAAAACGAGAGCACTATATGATTCCAACACAAGAAGAATTAATGACAAACTTAACAGGAAAGAAAATTTTCACAGTAATTGATATGACAGATGGGTTCCATCAGATAGAATTGGATGAAGAGTCTTCATATCTTTGTACATTTAACACCCCCTTTGGAAGATATAAGTTCAACCGTGTACCTTTTGGTCTTTCTAGCATCCCTGAAATTTTCCAAAGAGAAAATACCAGAATATTTGGAGACATTGACGGAGTGTCAGTGTACTTTGATGACATAATAATTGCAGCAAATAATGATGAAGAACATGATCAAATTATTAACAAGGTTATGGAAAGAGCTAAAATAAATAATGTTAAATTTAATGCCGACAAACTTCAATACAAACAAAACGAAGTAAAAATTTTTGGTATGATTTTTACAGAGGACGGTGTCAAACCTGATCCAAACAAAATTAAGGCAATTAATGCAATTAATGAGCCTAAAAATGTTAAACAATTGCAAAGATTCCTCGGAATGGTAAATTTTTTAAATAAATTCATTCCATCTCTCTCTGGAGAAACAACAAATTTAAGAAAATTGTTAAAGAAGGGTTGTCAATGGCAATGGAACATAGACCAACAAACTGCCTTTAAAAATTTAAAATGTAAACTTGTATCAGCTCCGACATTAAAGATTTTTGATATTAATAAGGAAATAGTAATTCAATGCGATTCAAGTAAAAACGGATTAGGTTGTTGTTTAATGCAGGAAAATCAACCGATTGCATTTGCTTCAAGAAGCTTAACATCTGCAGAGCAGAATTATTCCATGGTGGAAAAAGAAATGCTAGCGATTGTTTTTAGTGTAAACAAATTTCATCAATATATTTATGGCCATAAAGTAACAATTAATACTGATCACAAACCACTAATTACGATAGTTAATAAGGATATTCATAAAAATACTAACAGACTACAAAGATTACAGTTGAAATTATTAAAATACGACTTAGATGTAAAATATTTACGAGGGTCGGAAAATTACATTGCGGATTTATTATCTAGAGATTGTTCATTTCAAGATGACTATCAAGAATTAAATATGTCAGACATAGTGCATTCGCTTTCACTAAACGATTATTTACCAATTAATAAAGAAATAATTAAATTAATTCAAGATTCAACTGCGAAAGATAGTACATTATCGGAAATTATAACTTTTTTAAAAGAAGGTTGGCCCAAAAATGTAAAAAATAATATTAACAATAATATTCAAAAATATTTTAAGATTAAAGATGATATTCATGATAAAGAAGGAATTCTATTTTTCTCTGATAAAATCATTATCCCATTTAATTTAAAAAATATGATGTTAAAAATATTGCATGGAGATGCACATCTGGGAATTGGGAAAACTAAAACCAGAGCAAGGTCTACATTATACTGGCCTGGTATGTCAAGTGACATCGAAAAATTTATTCAAACCTGTAAAACGTGTCAAACATTTCAAAATAATAATATAAAAGATTCTTTGATACAAACTCCAACACCATTGTTACCTTTTCAATGTACAGCAATGGACATAGGAGAATATCAAGGAAAAAATTATTTAATAATTGAGGATTATTATTCAAAATTTTTAGATATAATTTACATAAAAACTAAATCCTCCAGTGAAATAATTAAAAAACTAAAATGTGTATTTTGTAATCATGGTATTCCTTTAGAAATAAGATGTGATAATAACCCATTTAACAGTTTAGAATTTAAGAAATTTTCAGAGGAATGGGGATTTGCTATTAGTACATCAAGTCCTCATTACCCCAGATCCAACGGCCTTTCAGAAAAAGGTGTTGGTATTGCCAAAAATATATTAAAAAAGGTTCATTTTGAGAATGGAGATCTTCATAAAGCATTGCTGGAATATAGAACAACTCCACTAGCCAATTTAGAGTATTCCCCTAGTCAACTCCTTATGAGTCGAATCTTGAGGAGCACTCTACCTATGTCGAAAGAGATCTAAAAACCAAAAGTTATCGAATTTGAAATAGTTAAAAAAGATTTTGACAAGATTAAAAAGAACACTGAGGATCACTATAATATAACAAGGAATAGGAAAATAGTTGAATTTGAGCCGGGAGAAAAAGTATTAATGAAAAATACAATTAAAGACATTTGGGAAGATGCAGTCATAGTTAAAAAACATCAATCCCCTAGATCTTATATAGTTAAACATAATAATGGATGTCTTTTTAGAAGAAACCATTTTTTCTTAAGAAAAAAGGTGGATAGGGAAGGTAGTAAAGATACTATTCATGTCAATATAAACGATAATAGGTAATAATGATACAAAGTATGTTTCATTTCCAACTATCAACAATGATGAAAATCATGAAATTGTCAAAACCTCTAGATATGGGAGAGTTATTAA
This sequence comes from Molanna angustata, assembly GCA_963576475.1. NCBI lineage: Eukaryota > Metazoa > Arthropoda > Insecta > Trichoptera > Molannidae > Molanna > Molanna angustata. The sequence goes on along the minus strand of OY754971.1, from coordinate 35,137,172 downwards.
GAAACCAAATAGATTTATGTGATTAGTGCAATAGGAATAAGATTGTTTAAAAATGCTAGTTTATAAGACTTTACTTTAAATATAATATAATAAAATTGGATATATAAATGTAAGTTAATATTAATAATACTTGTTTATAAAAATGCTAGGACATAAGAATCATATTTGGAAGAGACTAAAGGTAGGAGTGTTGTGTAATCTATGGAAAATTATTATTGTTGGATTCGATGTGTTAAAATATTTAAATGTGGAACATTTATCATTGTTTTATTTCTATAATTTTTATATTGTTTTTTGCTGCCATGGTTTTAAAATAATAAAGAGGAAGGTTACTTTTCAACCTAAACTGACTGTCACACAATGTATTTTAATTTATTATAATATTTAAATCATGTATAAAAACAAATATACATAAAAAACGGACAATTCGAAACAATTTTGGTCATATCAATACATATGTATATCTTACATACAACACGTTTAGATTGTGAAATGTTTTTTCAGTCTTTTTTAGAACCTTTCAAAATCATTTATCTGTTTTATGTCATCTGCGAGGCAATTGAAATTCTTTATTATATACATACATACCATCACGCCATGTCCCTTATGGGGTTGGCAAAGAGAACCGAACGCCACTTACTTCTATCTTGACATACATTCATCGCCTCGACAACATTCATACATCGTCTTATACATGTTCGTCTGTTGTTCACGCTTCTAAAATTTCCGTCTTTCAAAATACCGTTCACATGGACGTGCCATCCCTTCCTTGGGCGGCCCCGACCTCTCATTCCATTCCTGTCCGCAATGTATATTTTCTTCGTCAGGCGTTCCTCATTCATTCTCCCCATGTGGCCAAACCATCTCAATGTGTTCACTTTCATTCTATTAATAACATTCTTTCCTTATGTCCTCATTTCTGACCCTGTCATACATCGTTCTATTACAGATTATTCTTAGCGATCTCATTTCAACTGCATTTATTCTACTTTCGTGCGACTTCTGCCATGTCCAGGTTTTACTTGCATACGTCAAGGTTGGCACTAAGATAGCATTATGAATGGCAACTTTAGCATCCTTAGATATGTTGCGGTCATTCATAACTGGTTTCAGTGCTCCATTCACTCTGTTTCTTGCCATAACTCTTCTTTCGATCTCCTTGTCAATCCGTCCATTCCGTTGAAACATGCTTCCCAGATAGATATATTCGTCGACTTTCTCGAGCCATTCGTTCTCTACTTTTATTTGGCACGCTATTCTGCTTTCACTCTTCTCAAACACTATAACCTTTGATTTGCTGGAATTCATCCTCAGTCCGTTCTCTATGCATCCTTATATACCATACTTACAAGACACTGTAGATCTACCATATTTTCTGCTAACAGAACTTCATTGTCTGCATACATCAAATCTCGCACTATAACAGTACTCAATTTCAAGCCCTTGCTTTCATCCTTAAGGGCTCTTATGCAGAAATCAATGTTGTACAAGTTGAAGAGCCATGGAGAAATTCTTTATTCCTTTATAAATGTAATTGTTTTGCATTTGTCCAGTATTACATTTAAGAATTTTAAAATCGCTTCGGAATCGTAGTGATATATTTTTTTCAAACTTTTGTAATACATTATCTTTAAAAAATGTAAAGTTGATGTTTTTAAATAAATATCCTCTATTTTAGGAACTTTGAATGTCTCAAAAAGTTTTTTTTATGGGAAATATACCGTTTTTCTTTAAAATAACCTTTATTTACAATTAATTATTCTATACCACATGTATCCGTGATTTGCTGAATGTACCACATTCGCCATTCTCATTCGTTTTAAGTTCTTCATTTCAAGTGCATTCAGTTAGACTAGTCATATCTATATGTATCCATGAAAAAAAATTGCAATACATAATTCTTGAACGATATTTCATTTGTGACCTTTCATAACCTTCATTCTTTAATTTTTTTTGTAATCAGTCTGTTTGTGGTTACTGCAATTATAAGAATGCATGGGAAAGAGAAAGTGAAAGATCCATGATAGATTTTGTATGTGTGGACTCTGCTTTGAGAAAAGTGACAGTTGATACGAGGGTCTACAGAGGTGCCGATCTAGAGACTGACCATTTTTTGGTTGTCACAAAAATACGCCTGTTCACTGGCTGGCGCTCTAAAACCAATCGTGGAAGTATGCCACCGCGTATCAAAGTAGAGAAGCTGCAAGCGGAAAGTGTAAGAGAAGAATTTGCAAGAAAGATCGATTGTGCTTTAAGTCCCCACGCAGTGACAGAGATGGAGTATACTCAAAAACAGTGTACTCAGTGTGGCTAAAAGTGTGTGTGGCGAAGCAAAAAGAGGTAGAATGAAAGGAGATGCTTGGTGGAATGAAAGAGTAAAGAAAGTAGTGGAAGAAAAACGGAAAGCGTGGAAGGAATGGCTGGCATGTAGAGGATCTGGAAACGAGAAGGAAGAAAGAGCTAAAAATATATATAATGAGTGCAAGAGGAAAACAAAAGTAACAGTAAAAGAAGAAAATAATGCATTGAGAGAAAAGGAAAGCGTGAAAATTGTGAATGATTTTTCTAGGAACACAAAAATGTTCTGGAAAAGAGTAAATCGACGAAAACAAGGAGTAGTGCAAGAATCAAAATGTATACATGATAAAGATGGATGTATGGTTATAGACGAGGAAAAAGTCAAGGAAAGATGGAAGGAATATTTTGAAGAGTTATATGAAAGTACACAGTGCGAAAGTCGGACGAACAACAGAATACCAATAAATGAATGTGAGAATGACAGCGAGAAAATTTCAATAGAAGAGGTCAGAGAGGCAGTGAAGCATGCATGTATAGGAAAGGCTGCGGGATTTGATTGTATACCAACTGAATTTATCAAATATGGTGCCGAAAAGACGATGGAATGGTGTCATTGCTTCTTCAACAAATGTTGGGAGACAGGACATACCCTGTCAGACTGGAGAAACGCAGTGATTGTGCCCCTCTTTAAGAAAGGGTCAAAACTAGACTGCAAGAACTACCGAGCTATCAATCTGCTGAGTTCAGTTGGAAAATTGTATGCTAGGATACTAGATCAAAAGTTGAGAAAGGCTACAGCAAGCAAGGTGTGGGATGCACAAGGTTTGTTAGAGGTAGAGGATGCACCGACCAAATTTTTTCCCTTCGAATGGCGACTGAAAAGGTTCTGGCAAAAAACCAGAAGCTTTTCTGCGCTTTTATAGACCTAGAAAAGGCCTATGACAAAGTAGACCGTGAAAAACTTTGGAACGTGCTATCAGTGTATGGAGCGGGGAGCAGGCTTATAGGGGCAATATCATCTCTGTATGAGGAAAGTCAAGCCTGTGTGAGAATTGAAAACTCTCTCACAGGATGGTTCTCCATTAATATGGGAGTGAAGCAAGGGTGCGTACTATCACCGTGGCTCTTTAATCTATACATTGACTACTGTGTGAGAGCACTAAAGAATGAGAACATTGGGCTGAAACTGGAAGGTGTGACTGTATGTGATCTAATGTATGCGGATGACAAAGTATTACTGGCTGAAAGCGTGGAAGACTTGGAATGTTTGGTTTAAACAGTATTCGATGGATGCATGCAAAATGGATTGAGAATGAATGCAACTAAATCTAAAGTGATGGTATTTGAGAAGAGCGAAAGACGAACAAAATGCGAGATACGAGTGGAGAATGTACAATTAGAACAAGTGGATGAATATTTATACTTAGGAAGCATGTTTCAGCGTGATGGAAGATTGGAAAAAGATATTGAAAGGAGAGTAACGGCAGGTAATAGAGTGAATGGTGCATTAAGAACGGTAATGGCTGACCCAATTATTTTGAGGCAAGCAAAGCTCGCGGTACACAATGGTATCGTCGCACCGACTCTAATGTATGCTAGTGAGACATGGACATGGCAGAAGACGCATGAAAGTAGAATTAACACGGTTGAAATGAGGTCACTAAGACGAATGTGTGGTAAAACGATGTATGATAGAATAAGAAATGAGGATATTAGACGAGAATGTATGATTGAAAGAAATATCGTAAGTAAGATGAAAATAAATGCCCTTAGGTGGTTCGGCCACATAGAAAGAATGAGTGATGACCGTCTGACAAAAAAAGTGTACAAGGCTGATAAAAGAGGAACGAAAAGTAGAGGTCGGCCAAGAAAAAGTTGGCACGATCACATAAATGGGATTTTGAAAGATGGTGATGTTAGAAGTAAGAATAATAGAAGAGCGTGTATGAGACGATGTATGGACGTGAATGAAGCGAGGAATGTGTGTCAAGAGAGAGGAGTCTGGCTTTCAGTTCTCTCTGCCTACCCCAGATAGGGAAATGGCGTGATGGTATGGCAATTATAAGAAAATATTAATCCTTCGTCAAATTTGCCCAAGGTTTTACGTTGGTTGGAAATAATTGTCTTTTGGCAACAAACGTTTTTGATTGTATATAATACATATGTAAATTTAATAAATAAATAAATAAAATAAAAATTGTGAGACAAAGTTTGATATCTAATGTAATGAATGAATGGGGTTGTGTTATCAGGAGGACATAAGATGAGATTGTCTTGTATGGAAGTCCCAGACCTTTGTTTGATGTAGACGTGAAATGTGCAAGATGAATGTGTTTTGTTTAGGCAACAATTTCATTCTCCGGACAGAGAAAACTCTACCTCCTCCTCTGCAATGTTCTCCTCTCTAGGGCGGATGTTACATATGTACGTTTCAAAAGAAGGAAGCTATGTGTTGTGTCATTATTTCGAGGCATTCAGATAAATTACTTAGCAACGAGGCACAGCATGTTGGGATTGTGAAATGTACCTTGGATTGTTATATAAGTGGAAAGGATACACATTTCAATGGTAATGTTCAGAACTATTGTTTATTTTTTTTCTATTTGACCAAATCAGTATTTTTATTTCATAGTTTTTTTTTTAAATCGTGATAATTTTAGATTTGCCATTTCAGAGAACCTTGGAGGCTTACGGTAGCTGATTACCGCTTTTTTCAGTTTGACTACGAATGCTACAACCTTATTTCCCACCTTTTAGTCCTTTTTCTTCTTCTGAATTTTGAGTACCTACTATTTTTTGATAGTAATTGTTTTATTCTGTGCAGCTTAAAAAAAACTAATGTAATATCCGTAAACAAAATTGGTCCATGATATATTATTAACATTTAATTTGTTGTAATATTAGTTTGTATGATTGTTTGTTACATACATACATACATACCATCATGCCATGTCCCTTACGGGGTAAGCAGAGAGAACCGAGCGCCATACTTCTCTATTTTTGCACACATTTCTGGCTTCCTTTTCATCCATGCATCGTCTCATACATGCTCGTCGATTGTTCAAACTTTTTATGTTTCCTTCTTTCAAAATATCATTCACATGGTCATGCCATCCCTTTGTGGGGCGAATTATTATCAATGGTTAATAAGGGTTAATAAGGGTAACCATTGTTAATAAGAGTTTCCCATACATGCTATCTATTAGTTGTTATCTAAGTAATAATATATGTATATGTCTGATAGGGTTTTTCCCTCCCCCCCTCCCCTGCCTACCTGTACATACCCCATTTGACCATTACATGTATAATTTTTAAGTCAGTATATAGTGTGCCTCTGAGGATGCCAGCTGTGACTGGCGAAAGCGCTTAGGCAAATAAAAATACTCATTGTGGAATCTAACTGTGTTCCTATTTATAAGTGTTTTTTTTTTACAATTTATAATTATGAACTTCCACTTTTCTTTCCCCTTAGCCCTTTTGTCCCGTTTCTATCGGGGTACGCTTTGACCATGATCCTGGAATTGGCGAGTCTGGTTATTACGTTGAAGCGACTGCCATCTGACCTTCGTAACCCTTAGAAAGGGGAACCAGACAAATTGGATCATGGCGACACATAGCTAGTGATACAAATCCGCACATAGATTTTCTAAAAATCCAGAGGTGCGTGCCCCGCCCGGATTCGAACCGTCAACCTCAAGCATGTGAGGCGACGATATTACCGCTGGGCTATCATGAACTTCCACTGTGTCAACAAAATAACCTTCAAGTTATTAAAATATATTTGATTTATTTTTGATTAAAAATATATAAGTTCTCAAAGTTATGAAAATATATTTGTATTATTTTTGATAAAATACACATCAACTCAAAGTTATGAAAATATATTTGTATTATTTTTGATAAAATACACATCAACTCAAAGTTATGAAAATATATTTGTATTATTTTTGCTAAAATACACATCTACTCAAAGTTATGAAAATATATTTGTATTATTTTTGGTAAAATACACATCAACTCAAAGTTATGAAAACATATTTGTATTATTTTTGATAAAATACACATCAACTCAAAGTAATGAAAATATATTTGTATTATTTTTGATAAAATACACATAAACTCAAAGTTATGAAAATATATTTGTATTATTTTTGATAAAATACACATCAACTCAAAGTTATGAAAATATATTTGTATTATTTTTGATAAAATACACATCAACTCAAAGTTATGAAAATATATTTGCATTATTGTTGATAAAAAAGTTATGAAACAAGATATATTGGTTTTTGACTTCGACTTTTTAATAAAACTTAAAATTAGCTTCAACGAAGAAAAAAAAATTTTTTTACATCAACGAACCTGAGTACGAATAAAGCTTCGATTCATTAAAAAAACAGTTTTTCCCGGAGATTTTGAAATTTACAACGATCTGAATTATATTAATTCACTCTGTAATCATTAGGAACGACAATCGGTCAATTAAAAATAAACATTTATAATTGTACAAAAAGACGAAAATTAAAATAAACGCGTAGACTCATTGTGATTTGCCAAATCGTATAATTCGTCTGCAACAGATATACAACATATTCTACGCATCAAGAAAATCAAAGAAAATACAATTTAGAAATAATAATATTACTGAGACTCAAGAAGAAAAGGTAAAGAAAAAAATACATCGTATGTTATTGTGTATGTTGTATCTGTTGAGGTAAAAATTGAAATAATGTATTCTATCCATGTCAGTGAAATTGCCGCAAGCTTAAAATAGGAAGGATCCTGGAATGTTTAAAAGGAAAATAAATGGGTTGTTCGGAAAGTAATTTCGATTTTTATTAATAAAATGCAAAAATAAACAGAGACGTTTAAGGAACATTTTTTATTTGTTTACAAGATTAAGGTGATGGGATAGGCTCCAAGGTACTTTTTGAATCCTCATTACGCCATACTCTTAATAGTTAAGTCATCAACAAAAATATATATTATTCTCTCATTATTTTTCTATACATTGGTTTGATACACTTTTTTTCATTTAGGCTTTGAAACAAGAATGTTTTTTTTATCTATAGGTATTTTATAAATCTAAACATTTGCTGGGTACGTTTTCACACATGGCCCTGAGTCAAATTGAAAACGCTGTTCGTTATCGCCAAGCGCTATTTTTTTTTGTATGTGATTTGACGTTTGTTGTAGAAATTTTTTCTACAATAACAAACAACAAACGTCAAATCCCATACAAAAAAAAATTAGCGCTTGGCGATAACGAACAGCGTTTTCAATTTGACTTGGGGGCATTGTTCTCACTTTTTTGTAAAATCAATTAAACCATAGTATTTTATGTAACGCTCGATTTAAATACGCTTACTCGGGCGCACACGATTGTTATCTTTTAGGGCGTATAATCTCATACAATAATTTCAAAGTTTGCATTTGACCTATCTACATTGCCTAACCCTGCCCTAAAAATATACAAAAAATCATACTCTAAGAAATAATAAAAAACAGACCAATTACGTTTGTCCACAGATGATGATCATTACAACAAAAAATAAATAAAAATTTAAGTATCAGTTATTGTATATTTGCCTGTGACGAAAAGGAATGAGAAAACAAAATGATAGGAGAAGGATTAAATTAGTTACTTCTTGATATAAGATAAAAATAAAATAGTTACACACAGTAATTAAAAATATTAAAATTACACAAGTATACGTTATATATCTATGTATATATGAAGAACTAACGATTAAAAATTTTAACTTCACTTTTATTTCGGTGGTTCCAGGGATCGGTGCTCGGACCAATTTTATTTATTTTATACATAAAACAACTTGATAATATAATTCAAAATCAAGGATTTGACTCTTTCGCTTACGCTGACGACCGCTTGTTATTCAAATTTTGTAGTCCCATGAACAAAAATCGTCTGGAAGTGGATACTGCTGAGTGCATCGAAAAAGTCGCTACGTGGATGTCTCATAACAAGCTAAAATTAAACCCAACAAAAACAGAGTTTATGTGGGTAGCTTCACCACGGCGACAGCACCTCATTGAAAGTACTCCTATTAACATCAACGGAGAAAAACTCTTGCCGTCTGCAAGTGTCAAGTTTTTGGGTGTACACTTAGACAATAAGTTGTCTCTTGACCTACAAATCTCTAAAACAGTCAGTTCATGCTTTTTCCAACTAAGACAACTGAAAAACATTCGTCGAAGCCTGCCCAAAAATGAGACAAAAACACTTATAAATGCTTTCGTTGTGTCTCGGCTAGATTACTGTAATGGCATCTATGATGGATTGCCAAAGTATCAGCTCGATAGATTACAGATGGTGTTTAATGCAGCGGCAAGGCTCATTTATGGAGCGGAAAAACGATGTCACATAACTCCACTACTTAACGAATTGCATTGGTTGAAGTGTCCAGAGCGAGTTGACTACAAAATCTGCTTAACGGTGTTTAATGCTTTAAATAACCTAGCACCACAATACATACAAGAGCTGTGTCAGAGAAAAGATCTCTCTGGGAGGCATCTCACACTTAGGTCTTCTGGATCACAGAGTACCAACTCCCTAAAGGAGTTGGACCGAGCCAATAAAGCGGCTTACTATGATCGATGCTTTGGTGTGAGTGGTCCTATAAAGTGGAATAAATTGCCTCTAGATGTCCGCAGTGCAAATAGTAAGAGCACTTTCTCTAAAGGACTGAAAACAGTTTTGTTTCGTAGAGCAATATAATATCTATCTAAATAACAGCGCCCTTGGAATGATCTTGAATCATTAAACGGCACTATACAAATTATTATTATTATAATTGATCTCGGTTATGATCCGGTAATTTCCTTCACAACGGAGCGTACTCAAGTTGTGAGGCTATGTGTTTGTGTGTCTGTGTGGTTGTGTGTAGTTTTTTAAAGTGGTACCTGTAGAAATTTTCTGACTATTGTGCATGTGTTGATAATTGTAGTTTTTTGTATGTTGGTGATTACGTATGGGGGTAACTTTAGTATGTCTATATTTTTTTGGAGAGTTTTTGGTATGATGCCTGTAGACGATAATATTATTGGGACTATTGTTACTTTTTCTTGTTTCCACTGTGATTTTATCTGTTCTGCTAAAGGTATGTATTTATCTATTTTTTCTAAATGTTTCTTTTGTAGATTTGCTGTATTTGGTATCGATATTTCTATTAGATATGTGTGTTTATGTATTTTGTCGATTAATGTAATGTCTGGTCGGTTATGTAGGTTTGTTCTGTCTGTGATTATGTCTCTATTCCAGTATAGTTTGTAGTTATCATTTTCTGTTACAGCTGGGGGTGTGTATTGATACCACTTGGGGTGTGTTTTGATAAGTTTATGTTTGTGGGCTAGTTCCAAATATATGTGTTTGCAGATGTTATCGTGTCTTATTGTATATTCCGTCGGTGCAAGAGTTGAGCAGCCACCTGTTATGTGTTCTATTGTTTCTTTTTGTAATTTGCACTTTCTGCATGTGTCGTTTGTTATTGTATTGTCTTTTATAATATGTTTCGTGTAGTTTTTTGTTTTTATTATTTTGTCCTGAATAGCTATGATAAATCCTTCTGTTTCTGCGTATAGGTCTGAGTGTTTGAGCCAATTATTACTAAGGGCTTTATCAATATGTTGTTGTTGTAGATGACTTGGGTGTATTCCATGTAATGTTTTATTTTTCCATGTTTCAATTTTTGCGTCATGTGTTGTTATTTCTAGATTGCGTTCGTTGTCGTTAAGTGTAAGTGGTGAGTATGTATGATCTATGTTTATGATTTCGTTATGTATTGGGCTATTTCGTTTTGTGTAGAAGTATTGTCTTAAGTTATTTATTTGTGTATGGTGTAGATTTTTTATGTCTATGAGTCCTCTTCCTCCTTCCTCTCTTGGCAGTGTGAATCTTTCTATTGCTGAATGTTCGTGGTGAATTCTATGTTTTGATGATGTTGTTCTGAGTTTAATGTTGAGATCGTCAAGTTCCGTATTGGTCCATTTAATTATTCCAAATGTATATGTTAGTACTGGTATTGCGTATGTGTTTATTGCTTTAGTCATATTTTTTCCATTTAGTTGTGTTTTGAGGAGGATATTTAGTCTTTTAAGGTATTCGTTTTTGGTGGTTTCTTTTATCTTTTTATCTTTTATGCTTGGGTTCTGGAGAATTCCCAAGTATTTATAAAATTCATCTTCGTCCATTGCCCGTATTATTTCATTCGTATCCTTCAAGGTGCTTCCCGTGTGTTCCTTGGGTTTACCTCTTACTATTGAGCATGTGTTGCATTTATCAATACCGAATTTCATTTTTATGTCATTACTAAAGCGTTCAGTTTTATAAATTAGTTGTTTTAGTTCGTCATTATTTTTGCCATATAGTTTTAAATCGTCCATGTATAAAAGGTGGTTGATTTTTATAGGATTGGTATTTAAGTTGTGTGTTGTGATTTTGTAGCCAAGTTTGCTTTTGTTAAGCATCTTGGAGAGTGGGTTGAGGGAGATACAGAACCATAGTGCGCTTAGGGAGTCACCTTGAAAGATTCCGGTTTTAATGTTTATTTGTTTTGATTTTATCATTTTGTTGTTTAGTTTTAGGTATATTGTCGTGTTCCAGGTGTTCATTATTTGTTTTAAAAATTCTACAAGTTTTATGTCAATTTTGTATATTTCTAGAACTTTTACTAACCATGAGTGGGGGACACTATCAAAGGCTTTTTGGTAATCTATGTATGCACAGTACATGTTCCTTTTCTTCTTTATCGCCTGATTTGTTATTGTCCGGTCGATGATGATTTGTTCTTTGCATCCTCTGCTTTGCTTTCTGCATCCTTTTTGTTCTTCTGTTAATATGTTATTTTGTGTTAGGAAAAGATCTATTTTTGTAGTTATAATTGAGGTAAGAATTTTATATATTGTGGGTAGACATGTGATTGGACGATATTTAGATGGATTTTTTGTGTCTGTTGATTTAGGTTTGAGATATGTGATACCTTTAGTGAAAAAAGATGGGAGGTTTTGGTTTTCCGTTACGCATTTGTGTAATAGTTCGGAGAATTTTTCATGTGTTACAGGGAGATATTTGTACCAGTAATTTTGGATATTATCTATGCCTGGTGTCTTCCAGTTGTGTGTCTTCTTTACAGCAGTTTTGAAGTCAGTTATATTTATTTGTATTGTGGCCATGTTTTGAAATTGGTTATTGTCATTTTCTTCCTCTGTTATCCATGTGGCATTTTCGTTGTGTTTTTTGTTTTCAGACCAAATGTTCTCCCAGTATGATTCTATTTCATTTAATTTAGGTGCGTCTGTAATTTCTATATTGTTGTTTTTTAGGTTTTTGTAGAAGCTTTTTTGGCTTGTTTGAAAATTGAGATTGTGTGTTTTCCTGTCATAGCATTTTTTGTAGCGTTTTAATCTATGTGATTGTGCTGATAACTTTTGTGTTAGCGTATCAAGGAGTATAGTTAGGTTGTGTTCATTGTATTTGTCTTTAATCGTTTCAATTTCCCGTAGTTTTCTTGGATTTTTTAGATTGTCTTTAATTTTTTGTGTTACTTTGCCTATTTCATTTCTTAATGAGTTGATTTTGATTTGTATTCTGTGTTGCCATGCTGGTATAGTGCTTCTGTGTGTTCTATGGGAGTTTTCTGTTTTATTGTTTATATTTTGTTTGTTTAGTGTAATAATGGTGTATGCACTACAGTAAACTAATAGATGTAATTTTTCGAGTGTTGTTTCAGTGTTAATCATGTTATGTAGAATTGTGTTGATAATATTGATCATGTTAATGGTTTGTTTGTTGATTTTGAGCTTTGGTAGGTGTGGTCTTGTTGTGGGGTCGCTATCTTTATATATTTCGATTGTGTGTTCTAGTGTGTTTGTGATTTGTGTTTTTGTGTCTGGGTTTTGTTCTGTTCTTCCGTTGGTCTCGTCATTGTTGTTAGGGCTTATTGTTGTATTATTGTTCATATTGGTGGATTCATTAGTTATGTTTATATTTGGTTGTTCAGTGTTATTTTGCTGTGGTATTATTGATATTTCCTGTGGATTGTTGTGGTTTATTTGCGTATTTGTTATGTCTTGTGTTAATGTACTTATTCTATTTTGATTACTCATTCTGATTGCGTCTTGTTTTATTTGATCAAGTATTGATAGTTGTATTCTTTTGTTGTTTATTATAACTCTTTTCTGGTCCGCCAGTCGCTGTTCTGTGATGTGTGAGAGTTCTGGATAAATTGTGGTGAATTGTGTATGTAGCTCCTGTCTGTATCCAATTATTTGTGTGTCTCCTTGTGTGATAGTGTAGTAGCAACGCATGAGGTTTATGTTCATGTCATCTGTCCATTTCATGCGTTGTCGTGGTTTTCCCGCTTTGGTGGTTGTCGGTTGACTTGCCGGCAAAGCACTTTCAGCAGGTCGGGTGTGTTGGGTTTCGGCTGTTGTTTCTTCGGGTGTCCCGGCATGTGTCCGCCTGTTCGACAGCATGTCATTAGCGGCTCTCATGCTGCTACGCCCAGCGCTAACTCCGGACGTGCCCTGGCGCTCCCCAGGTAGCGGTGTTTGTCCGAGGCTTGTGTTTTTTGTGTGATCCATGTATGTGTTGTGTGTTTGTACCCTTTACCCGTTGGCAAGCTACTCGATGTAGTTGTGTAGCTCCCCGCCCCTCACGTAGTTCTAGATGTTTTTAACTGGACGTGGGTTTTGTTTTTTATTATTATTATTATTATTATTATTATTATTATTATTATTATTATTATTTGACTGTCTGTTTTGGAATTTCACAATCGATTTTTAACTAGATCCAGTGGTCGCGAGTTCGAATTCTGCCAGGACCGATTTCGTTCACCTATAGCACAAGAATTAATGCATAATTTAATACAAATTGAAAAAAAGCTATGCATTTCCGGCTGAGCGTTAGTAAAATAAGGATTTTATTGGATTGGATGCAACAATAGCGTTTTACTGTTTTTAATAAGTTTTCGATGTAAAAACAGTTAAAATCATAAAAAAATATACATTTATCAACTAAATTAAAAATTAGAAAATGTATTAATTGAATGATTTAATGTATGCTACTGAAAAATCGATTGCAAATTTAATCGGCTGAACAACAATTTTCTTTTTATAATCGATGTATCTACCCAGAATTGTACTTAGTAACAAGTTGTTCAATGACCCTGTGTTTGTCATTTCATTGAGTCTTGTGGATGAGGTATATAAGCAAACTACTGATGCATTCATCATCTCTTTTAGCACCTGGTCTACAATTCTATTCCAACTGTCGATTCGTTCATGAGAATTCAATTCTCTTAATGAATCGACATTATTAAGCCAAGATGCGTGTACGAAGGAAAATTTTGTATGGTGTAGTGGACTTTTTGAATGTTAATAACACCAACTAGAGGCCTCGCAGCATATATGTTCCCATACATGGATTTACTCAGAATTCAGAGTAGAACATTTTTTGTGAGTTTTGTGTGTGTGTGTGTGTCTGTGTGTGTGTGTGTCCCTTATAACTTTTGATCCGCTCAATTAACAGAGCCCAAATTTTCACAATATATAAACAGTTATAGGCCTACAAAACTTTTATACTCAGAATTGTGAATTTTTGTTTCAGTCAGGGGTTATCAACTTTTGAATTTTTACTTTATTTTTCCATATATCTCAGAAACTGTAAAAGCTAGAACGCTGAAAATTTTTCGAAAAAAATCCAGGGTTTCTCAAAAATTTTTTATTAAGAAAAATATTTTTTTTATGATAAATTTATGAGTTTAACTGCCTATATTTCCATTTTTTTTTAAATATCGAAAAAAGCCGAAACATCCCAACTAGATAATTTAATTTTATATAAAAAATTAAAACATTGTATTAGCACATCTCAATTTTTTTTAACAATTTTTATAAAAATTGAATTTAGTGACGACATCACTTCATACAATTTGTATGGTAGTCGCCTATACACAATATGTAAGAAGACTTAATAGTTTGATAGGTACTTAATCTCCAAACATACATACAGAACCATCATGCTGTTTTAATATTCCGGGTAGGAAAACAGGACTGACCTCCATACTGTCCTATCTTGACATACATACCAACATGTGTTAAAATTTTCAATAATTTGGATTTATTGGTTTATAGTTTGATTCTTATTCTTCAACAGTTGGATCTCATGTGTTACATGCAACTAGTATATAGAACATTGATTTATTTTATTTTATTTAGTGTGAAAAAATCAACTTTAACTCAATATAAATAATCGAATATAAGTGTACCTACATAATGTGTTTCCTTACTCTCTGCTTAATTTACCCACTGATTATTGATATTCAATTTGATGGTACATGCACCCAAGTATTTAGTAATCACCCTCAGTGAATACGTCGTCTTCTTATTGGGAATTGTTAAGCTTAGATTAGTTTGTAAATTAAAACTAAGTAAAAACTTTACTTAGTTTTAATTTACAAACTAATCTAAGCTTAACAATTCCCAATAAGAAGACGACGTATTCACTGAGGGTGATTACTAAATACTTGGGTGCATGTACCATCAAATTGAATATCAATAATCAGTGGGTAAATTAAGCACTTTACTTAGTGGACAGAATCTGTCCTGGTGACTTCGTTTTCAATTTTCGGAAATGTAAGCGATTCGCGTACCGACTCTAACTGCATTCCCTTCAGGAGTCAAGAATAAATTCTTGACCAAACCCTCGGTTCGGACTTTACTGAAAGCACCTTAAACCTTAAGGGTCACTCAGAGGTCCTCGGTTTCGTCTTTCCCGAAAGTACCTTAAACCTTAGGGGCTCTAGTCCACATGTTATATGTCGTGATGGTAGATGATATGTATTATTTATTTATTTATTTTTTTATTTTTATTTATTTCTATCCAAAAATATACAGTATATATGAGATACAAAATATCTTAAGATAATATAAGCTTATTCATACATAGTTAACATACAATGTAAATATAAGTTATCTTATATTATGTATGTAAATTCTCTTCATCAGCTAAAACTAGCGTTCCAGAACGTGGTGTATTTTCAACATCAAAATTATCGAAACTCAATTTTGTGGACCAGTTTCGGGACTTGCGTTCTATAAATACATCTTATACATATATATCGAGTATTTTTATTTCTGCTTGAAAAGTATTTTAACCTCTTCTTCTTCCTGGCCTCTTCCCAACTTATCGTCGATGAAGACTGTTGGGGTCAGCTCTCCTCGTCCTCAAGCTGTACACTCTTCGGTTCTGGGCCACCTCCGATGTCAATTCTTGTTTCATCAATTGTGAACTCCTTTGCGCCATCCATGTAGTATTTTAACCTATTCGATAGTAAAAAATGCAATTAATAGGAAAGTGCCTTCATATTGGCCGTGAAAAATATAATTACTCAAGTTCTCTGTTGTAAATGCAGTGATGACTTTTCGAACAGTCCAAAAGTATGTAGTCTTAAGAGGTGCAGATCGCGACTGGAAAGGATTCAACAAAGGGCGCTTAGTTAATTCAATTGACAGCTTTTAAAGGACACACGCGGCCGGGAGAAGGACCTTTCTGCCAGAAACGACCCCTTTTATGGAGACCTCAGTCCAAACCTTTTGTAGAGCAACCTCTATATTTGCTTCTGACCTTACCATCCACCATGTTAGGGCAAGACTTTATTATCAACCTCCGTTGACTACCAACAATCTACTCAACTATTTCTAAATCTCACTTGAACCAAGGTGACTGGGATTTCAAAGTGATTTTGTGGGACAATGTGTAAATTAAATATACCTATAATATCTTCTCCAGACACCAGTTTTCTGGAATTAATAATTACTCTAAAAAACTTTTGCAGTATTTTTTAGTATAATTATTATAAGGAATTATTATCTCATAGCAATAAGCCTGTCTGTTTTCATTATATATTTATTTATATTACGTACAAAAAGATGAATAATTAAATAAATATAATAAGCTCAGTTGGTTATTGTATTTATCTGACTGCTGATCCAAGGGTCCCGGGTTCGATTCCCGGTGGAGACACAGTTTTTAATTGTGTTTTCAGTCTGGATCTGTGAGACGATTAACATCGTAAGTCTCCAGAATGTGGCAACTTGTTATTGGGTGCGTGTAAAATAATTATTTGACATAGTACCTGTTAGTTGCCCGAGAAGCTACATAAAATAAATAAATAAATATTGAAATTGACTGTCAAGATATTGACAGAATAGAATCATATATCTACCTCGGTCACACCATGAAACTGGGAAGAGATAATTTAGAAGCAGAACTAGAAAGATTTCATGTTAAAATTAACCGAACTATAGTGACTACAAAACATTTAGTTTTGTGCACTTAGCCAAACTGTACAGTCATAAATAAGTAAACCTTTATTACTGATAACAAAGGTTTGGCTAAAACTCAGGTAGTCAGTTCGGTTGTCATTATATTTTTCTCAGTGTAGGATGGGCCGCGTTCAGCGAATAATCACATGTTCTGAAATCTACCAATAACCCAATCTACTTAGAGAAAAATGTTTTTGACGCTTGCGTACTCCCTGTGCTCACTATCGGCTTTGAAACATTCGCATTAACAAAGAGAATGATGGATAAGCTAAGGGTGACACAAAGAGCGATGGAAAGAAGAATGTTGAATATCTCGCTATGGGACCACAAAAGAAATTAATGGATCAGGAAGAACACAGAGTAGCGGATGTGGCCATAAGAATAGCTGAGTTAAAGTGGAGTTGGGCTAGTCATAAATATCGGATATCGGACGGTCGATGGACAAAACTTGTGATGGACTGGAGGCCAAGAACAGGAAACAGAAACGTGGGAAGGCCCTAGACCAGATGGTCTGATGACATCAAAAAAGTGGCTGGTCCAGAATGGTGAAGAATGGCACAGGATAGATACAGACCAGTGTAAGTCCAAGCGGGAGGTCTTTGTCCAATACTGGACTCAAGAAGAGGCTGAGTAAGTAAGTATGTTGTAATATCAATTAGCTTAGGAACCCACATACTCTCACACTTCTCTACAAGGTCTAAAATAACCCCAGAGCTCTAGTTTATCTACGAAATCAATTTCACTTCCACTCAGAACATGGGTTGCCTTTTCGTTCAGATACTGAAAGAACGTGCAGTATCCCTGTACACAATTCTTCCATTTTCATCATATCTTTCTCTGTACAAGCAGCCTGACTTTGGAATCACATCCCATCGCAACTTCGAGTTTCATTAATTCTTACCGCTTTCAAAAGAAATCTGAAGCATTATTTCCTTACACATAACACATTAATTTGTCACCTTATCATACCCTTGTTCCCTCCTCTCTCAATATTATTTTTTTTGGTTTATTATTTATTTTACATAAGATATTGGCATATTCTGGAAATAAGCCTGCCATTGTGCAATTACTATATAATGTGTGCAAAACGTTTAAAATAAATGAATAATATGGTACGCCAGCAATAAAATCATGCTGAAAATCATCTGCGTAATCAGGAGAGAATCAACCTCCAAATTTATATCCGAGTATTATTTGTCCTTTTGAGATGTAAAGTTGTTTGTATTTAATTATTTTTACGTATTTTTATCACCTATTTTTTGTAAGGAACTTAGTTTCAACAATCTCAGTATATGAATACTCGTCACAAAAGCAATTATCTCGTCTAACAATCAAATAATATCAATATTTCACACGCATAGAAAGTGAACATATTAGCCATTTAGCGATTTAAAAAAAAAACTTTTGTCATTGAAGAAAATGTCTTTGAAAATAACAATAGGATGAAACCCTGATTTATAATATGAACTATAAATATAAATTTCTGGGAAGCATCTTGTATAAAAACTAGAATTGTGTATCATGTAAAAAGCTTTCCAAAATTTTCTTAGAATTCAATCGTAAAAATTGATAATCCATCATTAAATAATCCAGTCCGTATGGAATTTTAATGGATGATGTTCACCCTATATTAAATTTAGTAAACTCAAAATGTGGATATTTCCTGTTTTTGAAGGTTTAGCAAAGAAACCCGCTTAGCATTTTAATACTGAACCGAAAAAGGTTTCTTTCTACAACTAAAACATGTGGATTTGATCATAAAAAGAGCACTGATCTAAAAGCTTATGGTACAATATTTGATTTTGTATATTATTAAGTAGGTATACAGTTGTTAGAGAAATATTTTAATAATGTAGTTATATTAATTATGATAAATATTTTCATTTATTTATTTATTTGATAAAGAATAAAAGTGATACATAATACAGTTGTTACAATATATAATAATACAGTTACTTAATATTTAATAACGTTACCCCCCAATAAGAGCTTACACTCGGGCTTTGGAGGGGATTCTACCAAATCTATAAATCTTTATGTATACCTAAATAGCAATACAATATTAGGTTATGAGAGATTTTATTGTCTGTCTGAAATTTGAAAAACCAGATATATATATTACTATATTGATTATGAATACATTAGTTATGATTGACATATTAATTATGATAAATATATATTACTATATTGATTATGAATTTTATTTTTTTTATTTATTTATAATAAACATGGCATTTTACATACAGAGGTTTGACAACAATAATAAAGGTATATAAAAAAAAGATTAAATGCTATACATATTTCAGACAGAGACAATGGAAAGATACACATACACATCCAAACCATTGACACTCTCTTGCGCTTTGCTGTCAATTAGCGATTTTGCTCTCCAATATGTTAGGGATAATCCCTGTGTTATATTGGATGCAGTCTTTGGTTTTGTAAGTTAAACAACATTATTTTAAAGTGGATTCAGCACAATTGATCATACACTTCCTAACATACATGCACAGGTACTCTCTATACTCACGTAATATACTGAACCATATAACATACACACACACAGCACACACACACATACACACACATAAATACACACATACAGTAAACAAACAGCAAGTCATAAGAAATGAGAAAAATGTTATTGTGGTGGATTTGATTCAATGATCCATAAGGTTATTTCCCTTTTGAACCTTTGGTAGTGATTGATATTTTTAATAGAATCTGGGATGGTATTGTAAACACTGGGAGCTTGATATGAATAGTGTCGCTGAGCAAGGCTAGTGTTTGGATGAGGGATATATGGTATATTAAGTGAGATGACGTACGTGTAAATCTTGTTTGTTGTGTTCATGTTTTATCGGTGTCTTTAAATGTGAAGTAGAAAATAAGGCATTTAGTGTAGAGTTGATGTAGAGTTAAGACTTTGAAGTTTTCGAAAAAGGTTCGAGTAGGGTATCTTATAGGGCGGGACAAAATAATTTTAATCACAAGTTTTTGACTTTTATAAAGATAATCTAATATTGAATTTGCGCAGTTGCCCCAAATAGAATGCCGTAAGTAATGATGGATTGACAGAGTGCGTAGTAAATTGTTTTGATAGTTTGATGGTCGACAATATTTCTAATACTCCTGAAGATATATACTAGCTGACGTGTTTTTTTAGTGACATATTCTATATGTTTATCCCATCTAAGTGATGAGTCTATGGTTACTCCTAAACATTTGATATAGTCTGCTCTCTCCAGTGGTAAACAGTGACAAGGTATACCATTATGGCAGTCATGAATAGTTAATGTATGATTGGCCGATAGTAGAGGTCTATTTTTTATGCCAAAGGTAAGATATTTGGTCTTTGTCACGTTAAGGGTCAATAGGTTATACTCTAGCCAAGTTTTTACTTTAAAAAACTCTCTTTGCGCAAAAGTAAAGACATTATCCCAAGTATCTGCGTGAAAAATCAATGAAGTGTCATCAGCAAATGAAATAATCCTTCCCTCAATTTCCATATCGCATAATTGATTTATGTAAATGAGGAATAGGATAGGACCCAAAACACTGCCCTGTGGAACTCCATAGTTAATATCTAGAGAGGATGAATGATGATTTTTGAGTTTATTAGTCTGTGTTCTATTTTTTAAGTATGTGGTAAACCATTTCAGAGAGTTTGATTTAATTCCAATCTGAGAAAGCCTACCCAATAAAATGGAATGTGAGACTGTGTAAAAAGCTTTTGATAGGTCAAGGAATACTGTCAAACATTTTTTTCCATTGTCTACAGAATTGTAAATTGATTTTGTTAAGTGTAATAGAGCAGTTTCTGTACTCAATTTTTTGCGAAATCCGAATTGGTTATTGGATAGCAGTTGATTTTTATCTAAAAAGTTGACCAGTCTAGTTTTTACAACCTTTTCGAATATCTTTGAGACAGTGCTTAAAAGTGAAATGGGGCGATAATTCTGAATTTCATCCGTAGCTCCATGTTTATGAATGGGAATTATAATAGAGTTTTTGAGGACATCTGGAAATATACCAGTTTTTAGGCTAAGATTTGTAATGTGGACCAACGGTTTAGCAATACATTGATAGTTACTTTTAATAACATGTGAAGGATTACCATCAATGCCTGGTGCACTATTTGATTTAAGACTTTTTATTATGTTAATTATTTCTAACTCACAGGTTGGCTCAAAAATCAATTGTGCATTTGTTAACGAAGTAGATTCCAACTTCGTCTCTATTGAAATGCATAGTTTGTCAATAAACATAAATTGATAAAATAATTTTATATGATATTCAAAGATATATGTATTGTTAAATCGATATGCATGTCAAATTTATTGGTAAGTTGCTTGACTTGTATGCTGGCGTCCCGAATAGTTTAATTCCACCTAAACGAAAAGACCAAAATCACAGCCGTTATTTGCAGACTATTTTTATCGACTCTTGGAACGATGCTGAATATTTGTTGAAATGTCACTATCTTGAGAAACCCACAAAAGACCAATATCACATAGATTCTGTGTCGGACGTCGCCGTACGAGCGTATATCTCGCATTTGTCACAGAAACTCGTGGCAGTGCATGCAATTCTGAAAATTCTCCTTGGATTATGTTACAAATGGTTAGCTTTGGATATGTCCGAAGTTACGCGGTTACATAAAAAGCATTTTGTCACTGGTATAACACCGTTTAACGTCATATATGTAGCACGTTTTCAAAGAAAATGTTTTCCCAGTACATATATTTCAAATTCAAAGCCACATTTATTTGTTTCGGGGTATGAAACGACCTTATAAAGAAAAGTTTCTCTTAACAAAGCAGCACCGGTCTAATTGTCTTGAGCGAGTGGAGTGGAAGTACGTATATTTGATTGTCTTTAAAGTTCTGTACATATAAATAAATAAACACCTGGAGGGTAAGTCTGGTCAACAGGCGAATTCAAAACCATCTATGTTTACCCATAACATGGATATAATTATATTATGGAGCTCTTTAATATCATATGATTTATAGAACTCCATAAGATAATTATACCTATGATATAGGTAAACATGGATGGTTTTGATTCCGCCGGTTGACCAGACTTGTTTAATTTGCACCTCTTAATCAATTAAAAATAATTTATTCCCTGTTGGCGAACTTAAATTAAGATGAAATAATAATGAAACTAATTTTTATTTTTTTAATATTTTTTCAGTAGCCATTAACACTTTAATATAATAAACACTTTCTTGCACCCTGCACAAGTGGCAGGTTTATTGCCATGTGGAAATTTCTTCCAACTTACCAGTGTTTCCAGACCAGAGAAGCAATGTTTGCGTGAGAAATGAATTTAAATAAATTTCTCCTCTGCTGGGGATCGAACCCAGGACGACCGCACATAAACCAAACGGATTATCAACTGTGCCTACTATTACGATTTAAACATACCTTCTTTCCTACGTATGCTCCATTACAAAGGTAGGTTCTTAGCGAAAATATCCAAATAGGGACGGACTTGAAGTCAACAGTATTTTTTATCTCAGCACTACACTCATTATATTCGCCAAAAAAGGGGTTAGTCAATTGAAAATGGAACTATACAAAAGTAATAATTGTTGAGAATTGCGCTGAAACGGTTAACATATTCTGCCCCCCTAGACAGCGTGAAAAAAGAAAAGAAAAAAGAAAAGATAACTCAATGTATGGAAGTGAAAGTTGCCAATCACGTGACAACTGTCACTTCCATACATTGAGTTATATTTTCTTGTTTCTTTTCTTGAGCTAAATGACACGTTGTCTAGGGGGACAGTCTCCAAAATGTGGAAACTTGTTACTCGGATCGAGCCGAAATAATATTTGATAATTATTATATTTCTATAGTTGCATATAAAACGAGTTGATTGTGGGCAACGCTAAACTCACAACCAAGTCAATTCACAGAGTATTCAAATTTTGTATGGAAAATTTTCAGCATCTTCATGAAATGAGTTTTGTAAAATTATTTTTGATTTAAATATTTTATTACGAAAACTGTATAATTCTTCAATGTCATTTTATAAAAATGTCGTGCCTTTTTACCAATTTGAAAATAAAAATATCAAATTTTAAGTTTCCTGAGCTTCGGGTCACTTTGAAACATTTGACAGTTTAAAATTAAGAAGAACTATTCAGATATCCTTCGAATTCTAATGGGGTCTAAATGAGTATAAGATATATAAATTTGAAAATAATCGAATGAGTACATTAGTCTATAATCGATAAAGGAGAATAAGCACCTTCATAGCTCAGGTGGTTAGGAATCTGGCTGCTGATTCAAAGGTCCCGAGTTCGATTCCCGGTGGACACAGTTTTTAATAAATTTTGTTTTCAGTCTCCAGAAGGTGGCAACTTGTTGTTGGGTGCGTGTTAAATTTATATATGACATAGTAGGGGAGCGGAGTGTATTACCGTACAGCAGCTAATTCCGTACACATGGTTTTAGCGAAATCCTCAACAGAAACAAACACCTATCATTGTCTAGAGTTAGTCTTTATCATTCCCAGTGCCTTTGACAGAAACACGCGCCATTTTACCTGTGACCTTTTATCTGAGAGCACATATGATGTTTCGCGCTATTTTGTTATAGAAATCATCGATTGATCTTTAAGCTATAAGTAAATTAATCATTGTTATTTTGTAAAATAATATTAATTTTCGCGTTCTTTGATAGCTTGACATTAAACGTAATATGCTTTAGCATTCAAAGTTTACTTTTTTTAATATATTTTTGTCAAAAATATTTTGGTTTCCGGGTTTCGGGTAATGCCGTACATTCTGTACGGTATTAGCCGCATCACGTTTTGGTGACTTTTCACGATGTGATGAAGGGAGAGAAAAAAGATCAAAGAAATGACATCTACTCCTACGAAGGATATATTAGAGGCCGCAGCTGTGAAAAAAACATTGAAGAACGTCAAATACAAGAGAAAACCAAACTTAATAAAGATTCAAAGAAAGTCACACCAAAAGATAGAAAGAAAGTTAAGACAAAAACACAAAGACAGTCATGAAAAAATCAAAAAGAAGCCAAAAAGAAGCAACATCTTATAAACGCCAAATTTTTAATAATTCTACAACCGATTCTGATGATGATACTACGGCAATGCTTGTTCATGATGACGACGATAATGATGGAGCGTACTACGATGAAGGACTACTGGGCGTAGCTAATGAGTTATGTACTATTTGTGGAGAATTTGGCAATGACAATGAACTCTGGTATCGTTGCATATCATGTGCTCAATGAGTGCATGCACTATACAGCGACAAAGAGGTCCCAGATGGTTAAATCTGTAGTTTATGTAAACCATAACTCAGTGTACGGTATTAGACTATCGCTGTATTCGGGTAATACCGTACTTTCCACTTTTTTAAATAAGTTTTTTTTTATTTTTTAAGACACCATTATAAAACCAATTAAAATTGCTGTGAAACTATATTTTATTGAACGTGTAATTCAATATAGTTATGACATAATTTCAACTTAAGTTTTGGTGTACGGTAATATACTCCGCTCCCCTACCTGTTTGTTGCCCGAGAAGTTATATAAAATAAAATAGGTAACATACCGAAAAAAGCACAACGTAGGTACACAGCACACACACACACACACACACACACACACACACACACACAGATACATTGTGATGAAACTTTCAGAATAAACTCTCAGCATGATACTAGTTTATAATCTGCAATAACGAAAACGGGCTTTGAAATTGCAAAATTAAAATCCCCTTGGGGTAGGGAGGATTAAAAACACTTATACCTTTATAAAACCTGATGAGGATTCGGTAATCCTGTATGAGATAAAATCAATCATATAAACTTCTTAGTCTAGATGTTTTTAGTATTTTAAATGCGTCACTTGATTTAGCGTAACTGTTGTGTTTTATATACTATGAAAATTTTCTCATTGGTTTTCAGAACCAAACAAAGCCTTGATCGTTAAATTTTATCGGTTTAAATTGCTTGCTTTACATTCGACGGAAAAAAATATTCGCCAATCTTGTATTATTAAAAAAAGGTTTTCCCTGTAGAAATCAAAACTTTATGTGCAAAACATACCTGAAACCTTTTATGAGCTGTTTTGATCACAGTTCATTTTTAACTCTCCACTACTGTGTAATAGTGAAGCGGTTTTGATTTAGATTTTTTTTTTTAATCAAATTATCAACAAGTTACATACATATAAAACATTACATACATATAAAACCAACCTCGAACCCCTTTATATCATCCAGCGGAGTATCTTAAAAATAATTTTAAATAAACCCAGAGACTAGCCTCTTTACCGAGGCAAATGTCCCATCACTGCATGCTATATATAAGAGAAATGCATTGAAGCAGACCTACAGGGAGTATTTCGTCGATAGAGTACATGCTTCGGATTGTATAAGAGCCACTCATCGATTTAATGTGATACTAAATATACCAAAAAAAAGAACGGCCTACGCACAAAACCACTATACGTATCTTGGCGTTAAGTGGTTTAACGAACTGTTGCCTGAGCAGAGACATACGGATATTATCGATCTAAAGAAATTTTATGTAGATATAAAGAGGGTTTGTGTATAAAATCTGGTTTTATTTATTCATTGTTGTTATATATGTAGATATTATGCACTTATTTTATTAATCGTAATTGATATTTAAATGTTGTTTTTTTTTAATAAAGCATATATACCTATGTCTATTTTTAAGTTTGTTTTTTGTTACCTATGATTATTTTGTTACTTTGTTTTTGTTCTATATTATGTAAATAGTTGCAACTCCCTTCAAAACACGAGTATATCTCTTTTTGAAGGAAGTCATATTATAAAGTGTTTTAATTTCTTTTTTGCTATGTATTTTTTTTATGCAAAATATGTCTTTTTGTAATAAATAAATAAAATAAATAAAAATAAATAAAAAAATATATATTTACCTATGTCTTCTTGATGTTTTTGTGTTTATAGCGTAGGTATGGCGTAGTATAATATTTAACAAACAGTCGAAGTTTTCGCAATTTTATTTATTTTATTATATAAGCAAATTCGGCCTTCGCGACTTAGTTGGTTAGTTATCTGACTGCTGATCCAAAGGTCCTGAGTTTGATTCCCGGTGGAGACACAGTTTTTAATTGTGTTTTCAGGCTGGATCTGTGAGACGATTAATATCGTAAGTCTCCAGAATGTGGCAATTTGTTATTGGGTGCGTGTTAAATAAATATTTGACATTTTACCTGTTAGTTGCCCGAGAAGTAATATAAAAAAAGCTTGGTACATAGGTACCAATATATTTGTACATCTGTCGACTTATAAACTCATAAAAAATAGTAGTTCAATGTGTAAATTGTAAATAATTGAAAATATAAAATGTAATAAACGCAACAAAAAAAGCATCAGTTGTGAATAATTCAGACTTCCAGTTACAAGTCTATGGAGGCACTAAAGGATCCATGTAGGTACAACATAATTGTGATAACTTTCGCCAGTTTGGTATCTGGTACTTTTAAATGCACACATATTGTAAATAAACATACACGTTTAACTTATACACAATTTATTGATAATTACAGTAAATAGATATTAATAGAGTGAAGTACAATATTAGTATAATATAAGAACTACAACGTGAGAGCACTATATCTTTGATCAATACACGATCAATCCACCCCCGGCCTTACCCCAGACATTCCTTTATATCAATTCCCCTACTGCCGAAGATTGCCGATCTCCTGTTCGTTTAATCTCGTAAACTGCTATACAGATTGCCTATTAAAAGGCGCAACATCAGTATATCAACCGTAAATATCTATTGTTATTCTATTTACGAAGAGTTTAATCTATGTTTTGATTTATGATTTTTTTATTACCTACGACTCTTAATGGCTGCCAAAATATATTTTTTTAATTATTTAAATAAATTTAAAAAACCTGCATTCAAAATAAAAACTGCACAGCGAAAAACTCCAAATAATATTTCAACGATTCATTGAACGCTTGTTGAGCAAATCAATAAAAATCTGTTTTTATTTGGCGGCATATTTGAAAACCATTATTAAAATATGCATGTTAGCAATAAAAATGGAGCAAAAATAATAATTTCGGGAGAGAGGGTTGTTCGCTTGTGGATAATAAAATGGGGAAAATTCCCCGCGAAATGCGATTATTAAAATAAAACGTCAATGAAACGATGGGGCTGGGGTGAGTAGAGAGAGGATAGGGTGAGCGACTCGCTGTGAATAATAATTCATATTTTTATCGTATAGATGGCAGGATCCAGAGTTTTTATAAGGACTACGAACTATTCTAATTTGTTAAGTATCAATAATTGTCGATTTAGTAATAGCTTATTGACAGTTATACATACTTACCTATAAAGATAAAAAAAATGATACACGTAACATAAAATCATTTTAACTTACTAACTATTTCGACCGCTCTGATTATGAAAATGTATAGATCTGGGAAGCAAGTCCGGTCAAACAGTGAAATCAAAACCCTCATTATTATTCCATATGATAATTATATTCATGATTATGGTAATTATGAGGGTTTTGATTTCACCATTCGACCGGACTTGCCCTCCTGAATTAATTATGTAGTTTTCCTTTTGTTGTCCATAAGAAACTTTGAAAAAACAATTATGAATTTTTGGGACTTTATGTTAATTCATTATTTAAAATAATTAAATTTCAGAAGGTTTAGATTATTTATTTATATAATATACAGAGACACCAACAGAACACTGAACAACAAAAACAAAGAAATCATGATACAAAAACATAAGAATCTCCAGTGCTCCAATTGTGCATAGTTTGGTAGGTACAATCAATGTCTCCTGAGCATTCATATTATAACAAAAAAGACATTACATTGCACAGTTAAATAGAAAGTTTAAAATACACATATACATATGTAGGAGAACAAAAAGAAAACAAAAATTGATATTTTTTATGATATATATTTTAAATATATTTTATGTACCTACGTGTTTTTTTAAGATCTACCTCCAAATATGATATTGCAAAAGTTTGTAAGTTCAAAAATTAACAGTGATTATTATAACAGTGATATATTATTTCGAATAATCTTACAATTAAACAAGTTAATAAATTTTCAGCGGTTCGCGATGTTAAGGGTCGTGTTAATAATTATAAAAATATTAACGACGATTATCATGACGATATCTTAGACTTCGACTTGGCGGTTGACGCGTGAATGAAGGCTCGTTTCATTTGCAGACAGTAAATCGGAACATCATGCGTTGATATTCGGCTGTGAGGACTATGCACATTTTTTTTTTTTTTTTTTTTTTTATTAGGCAATTCACACAATATTGTATGATTTGTGCCATAATTGTATTCACAGAACACTCAAACTTAAATATAAACAAGACATACACTATGAACAGTATCAAATAAAAGAAAGTCACTTAACATGCGCTTCTACAGTTCCACTGTAAAATGTTTAAAGGATTATGGGTTTTGTGATTTTGAACCATTTTTTAAAAAAGAATTTAAAAGCGGGATAAGATTGGCAACGTTGGACGGTAAATTAAAATTTGAGTTGGAAATTAAACTAATAAGAATTTGCGTAATTAAATATACAACAGAATGGGCATCATCTTGGAAAATATTTTCTTGGACTTCATTAGATGCAGAAGTAGTTGACTGGCTTAAAACAGCGCATCCATTTGTAGGATGGCTAGCTTCACCATTTGAATACGACATGCACTTGTTTATTTCTTTAATATTAATATGAGGAATTGTCTGTTTTTGAGTTTCCGAAGACATTTTAGTGTATATTGTTTTTTTAAAACTTTGTTTATTGTTCAATTGGTTATTAGTCACTTCAGAATAGCTTTTCACAGAAGATGGGAAGAGTTGAGATGCTTGCAGATATGATATATTTTTTGTAGCCATTGAATGTTTAATATTTTTTTGCCGAGTGAATTCCGGGCACATTGGGCTTGTAGCTGAATGAGATCCTGAACAGTTTATACACTTTAAAAAGTCCACCACTTGGCAAACTTCACCAAGGTGACTATCTCCACATTTGAAGCAGCGAGTTATAGAATGACACTGAATCTTCATGTGACCAAAGCGACAACAGCGATAACATTGGATGGTTGGAAATACATAAGTTTCAACTTTCAAAGAGTTATAAAAAAGGTAAACATACTCTGGGAGATTTTGTCCTTCAAACGTTAAGACAACGGATTGAGATGGTTTCCACATTGTTTCTCCTGATGATTTATCTTTAAAATTGAGGCGTCTTGCTTTTAAAATCTTCCCAATATGGTTTGGTACTGCACAATTTTCTATAATATCGTCAATCGAAAAGTCTGTTGAAATACCACGAATCAAACCCATTTTTGTCACTTTAAATCTAGGTATATATGCCTTTAAATTATTTATTTTTAAAAAAATGGCTGTCGTGAATTGATTCGCACTCTTAGCATCTTTGAAAGTAATTGAGATTTTATTTCTCCCTTCTGATTTTACTCCACCCGGAGAAATATTTTTAATGTTATGTTTAATAAGGATATTACCAATTTTCATTGGGTGAATATTCTTGCTAGAGTCAATATCTTGAACGAAAACAATGTAAGGCCCAGGCGAATTTTCCAGGTATTGGATTTCAATTTCACTATGAGTATTGTACAATTTTTCCGGAGAACTATTTAAATTTGGAGCTTTAGACGGATGGATAATGTCAGAATTATTTGTGTTAGGTCTCTTGTTGTTTTGTTTAGGTGGCGTTGACATGTCAGATTTTTTAACACTTAGACTTGGTCCCGGATCAGGTGGAATATCCAAATCCATATTCATGGATAATGAACGGATACAAACTAAAACTCACAATAATGAAATTAGTGCACAATAAATATAAAATACACTTATATTTTAGTAAAAAAACAATATTTTTTTCAGAGCGAATATAAACACAAACTTGTTGACAACCCGGTTGCTAAGCGACCATCAAACTATGCACATTGATACAATATAAAAATGAACGTATAAGATATAGCTAATAAGAGCTAAGTATTTGTCCACAAAATTCGGTTAATTATGACCCAACATTTTACGCCGAGGTGACTCGGCACTGTCAAGGTGTAAATGAAACTGACAATTCATAATTAATAGAATTTCATGGAGAAATTCTTTTTTATATCGTATTTATGAATTTCAAAATGGATATCCATTCTGAACAAAAACTTTAGAATTATTATGAACACAATATAGGTAATTTATACACAATTAACGTTATTCCATTTTTTTTTATTTCTAATGAGATAAATCATGTTTCATCAAAACTAAAGCTCAAATCTCTTGATTCTGATAAGGGTGCAGGTCCTGATGGTATTCCGCCATTTTTCATACAAAAATGTTATGAGCAACTCTCTACTCCTTTACACATCATATACAGTAAATCTTTACAAGAAGGCACATTTCCCAAAATGTGGAAAGTAGCTCACATCACTCCGATCTTGAAACCAGGTAATAAAAATGACACAAAGAACTACAGACCAATAAGCATCTTATCCTGCTTCGGTAAAGTTTTTGAATCTCTTGTTTATGAGCATATTTTTCATCAATTTCACCATATACTCTCTCCACACCAACATGGTTTTGTACGTAAGAAATCCACAACCTCAAATCTTTTAGAATACAGTAACTTCATTTGTAACTCATTTAATGTTCGCACTCAGGTCGATGCCATGTACACCGATTTTCGTAAGGCTTTTGACAAAGTGAAACAAACCTCTCAAACGTGTAAATGTCATTAAAGATCTTGGAGTGACTTTTGACTCCCAACTCACTTTTTGCCCACACATTGAAAATACTGTTCAAAAATCACTGAAGATGCTAGGGTTCATAACTCGACTCACTGTAAACTTCACAAATACTCAAAGCTTAAAATATCTTTATCAATCATCAGTTAGAAATGTTCTAGAATACGGGTCACCTGTATGGCGTCCACATTATAATGTATACACTGAAATGTTAGAATATTTCCAAAGGAAGTTTGTAAAAATTCTGTCTTATA
Source organism: Molanna angustata (assembly GCA_963576475.1). Taxonomy (NCBI): domain Eukaryota; kingdom Metazoa; phylum Arthropoda; class Insecta; order Trichoptera; family Molannidae; genus Molanna; species Molanna angustata. The sequence goes on along the minus strand of OY754971.1, from coordinate 35,106,472 downwards.
GAGCCGGTATAGGTCGTTACATGTTAACTTATAATCAGAGATTGATTTTTTTTAATATTTCTAAGCTGAGTACTCGACGAAAAGTGGTGGACGTGGCATGTTTATTTAATATAATAAATAATGTGATGGACACACAGCTGGTCAATGACTTAAAATACAACGTCAATATTAAATCACTAAGAAACCCAAATATTTTTCACATAGGGTTCTGTATATCTAATATATCATTTTATAATCCATTGTATCGCATGTGCCGTATTTACAATAGTCATAGCAAATCCAACTTAGTTGAGTTGTAGAGAAGAGAGGTATTTAAAAAAAAGAATTCTATTGATTCTGAGTGGAGAGGAGAATTTCTGTTGATGTTTTCATCCCTTTTTTTGTTATATGCACAATTTTCATTACTTTTCATTGTTTTATATATGCTTCTCTATATTTACTTTGTACTTTTTATTGTTGCTTCTTTATGCTTTTATAGGTTTTGTATAATTATGTCTTATTTGTAAAGTTTTTTTATTACTGTTTTTATCTTGGATATTTTAATATGTTTGTGTAAATAATTTATGAACTTCGCATGTTGTGTTTACTTCCAATTGGATATTGACATTATGTAAAATTATTATGATATACTTTCTTGTATGCGATTGTCAATGTCTGTAAGTGTCCCAAATAAAATAAAATAAAAATCATGTTTGATTTTTTTACTGAGTGAAATCTTCACCTCAAGAAAATCAAATGATATTTTTCTTCATAATATCATTTCGTCGGGTGTATTCGAAAATCACGAGGCTATACACATTGCAGCTGATAAGGTGCAGCTACATACATATACATATTATTTACCAAATATTTTTGACAACTGATCGAACATTCTATAAAGGATGAAATATATGATTGTTAGGTAGGTTCCCAAGTGTTAAATATTTAAATTTTTCAATATTTAATGAAAAAATAGTGATAAACATGCGATGGTTTTGATGATCATCAAATAAAAATAATAATGATTCTAATAAATAAATAAAAGAAGTCTACAAATAGTAGCTGTATTTTGTCAGTATCGTGCCACTGTGTATTTTGTTGGGCGTAAATGATTCCGAGAAAAATCCGCTCAGATTTCTCCAGTATTTATGGGGGCGGTATAAGGAAGGTAGTTACTTAAACCTAACCTAAACTTTCCGATAGCAAAAAGTCTCCAATGACCACAGTCACGCCAATGTCTCGTTAGCGAGGGACCGGCAGTACTCGTTGCCTACCCTTCATTCATTCCACTTCCATACATCCATCCTATCGCCTACTTCCCACGCCCGCCGTATCAAGATCGCGGCGGCTCTTATTACTTCTAATGATTTTTGCTCCTTACATATATCCGTATTCACAGACAAAAACGACTTTTGAAAGTGGCCTCAGACTTTTGAGGTTACTTGAAGGTATGTAGCGCCCTAAAGGAGCCCTAAAGCAAATATGTAGGTGCCCAAGATAGGCCCAAGTGTTTAATTTTTCAATATTTAGTTGGTTAGGTAGGTACCCAATGTAAATGGAAAATAATGCAATATATTTTTAAATAGGTAAATTCTACAGAAAACTAAAATTAACCTCACACCGTCCCATGTTATTTTGCTCCCGAGGTAAACAAACTCCTTGGTGTTCTTTAGTGGAACTCCCGACATACTACCTTCATTTGCTGTAGCGTTCGGCCTACAGTTAGCAGCATTATTTTATCTTTGTTTATCTTCATACTGTAATTATTTTAAAGAATGTTTTCCAAGGTTGTTAAGGCCTCTTGCAGTTCTTCTTCACTTTCAGCAATCATACCAATATCGTCAGCAAACCTTATCATATCCACCTGTTGTCCGTGTATCTTTACACCTTATCTGTGACTCATTCTCTCTCTCAGGTCGTCGATCGCACTCTGCATGTAGGTATGCGTTAAAAAAAACAGGTGACAGAGAGCATCCTTGTTTTACCCCTTGTCTTATATTGGCTTCTTTTGTATCATCGTCACATCTTCGTTCGGCCTCGTTCTTGATTATTCGTCTGTCTCTGAATTTAACATCAATTTTCTTCAAAATCTCGAAGAGTCTTCTTCATTCTACTTTGTTGAAAGCCTTCTCCAGGTCTACGAATGCGATATATTTAGTTTCTTTTTATTCTATTTTCCAATAGTATTCTTAAAGACAGTATTGCTTCTCTGGTTCCTACACCTCGTATGAAGCCAAATAGTCTCTGGAAAGGATAATTGCTATATTGGTCTCTCATATATAATCAAAATCTTCTGTTTCCGCTCTAGTTTTGTTTTCTTATTTGACAATGAAAGATAGTAATCTCACTACAAAGTAACACAATGCGCAGATGTCCAGAACAAAAATATTATAATAAATAATCTGGATAACATATTTATTTATTTATTTATTAAATATCCTTATCTACAAGTATAATAATATCTGAAATATGTACAACATAACTTGATAAAGTAGTAACTAAAATGTATAATACTATAATTAAGTTAATGTTAAATATTAAGTCTTCTTCTTCTTCTTTAGCCGTCTCTCCACTGCTGGATGTAGGCCTCTTCAAAATGCTTCCATTTATTTCGGTCCATGGCTCGTCTCGGCCAGTTTCTACCCGCAACAGGGACAATATCGTCCGCCCATCTTTTCATCGGTCGACCTATTCCCCGTTTATTTCCCCATGGTCTCCACCTCATAACTCTGGGTGCCCATCTCTCTGTTCCCTGTCTAGCAACGTGACCTGCCCATTGCCACTTTAATCTTGCTACATGGTCCATAATGTCGACAACCTTGGTCTGGCGTCTGATCTCTTCATTTCTTATTTTATTTCTCAGACTTCAGACTTATGCCTAACATTAAGTCATAAGTGTATAAATATATTTATTTTAATTCGTGGATTAGGCTATTCTTCTAGGCTATGCCTGTCCCAGAGTAGCGTTATACAAATCAGTCCTATCATTTTAATTCGTCAAAGAAATAGTTAATTTTATAAGGTTTAGTGGTAGGTTGAAGTGATACAAAGGTGCGAGTATACGTTTTAGTGTAGTATGAAATATTGCTTGATGTAAAAAGGGCTAATGTTAATATAATTTTGATTTTTTTGAGTCAATTAAGTAGTACTATTAAATACATTTTCTATTTCCTTTCATCCTTTAGTAACTTACCAGTTTTTTTTGCTATAGCTTTATGTCAAAGAATACGTTTTGTTGAAATTCTTAAGGATTCCTTAAGATATGTGACGAAATATTCACTCTGAATAACGGAATCGCCAAGGTACCGTGAAGGTCCACGACTTAAAGATTTGTGTGTGAATACGGATATAATACACTCTCATAGCCTATAATCGGAAAGTATAACAATTTGCTAAACAATACGAAAATATTATGTTTATTCGGGATTTCAAAATCGACTCAACGACGCCGACGACGTTTACATGGCCGATTTATTTTGTCGATTGCTGGGTTTTGTTGTTTATTAATTTAAAATATACCTTATAAACCCTCGTTAAATAATTACTACCATTGGACATGCGTAGCTATAGTATTATTTACTCTATCGCATGGCATGAAAACATACGCGTCATTCTCCCTGGCACGCATATTTGGTTATACGCTATTCAAATCATACTTTGCTCTGCCTTATTTTATTTTATTCTCCCTCTTCTACTTCGTTACATCACTGCAAAGAGTCGTGATCCATGTAACCGCCAATGGACAGAAGAATCGTCTCCAGCCATCTCTGCTCTCCGCAGCTCACACCGTCGAATAAAGGTCATCTCCTTAATCTGGTCACAGCATCGCGCAGGAGATCTGCCTCTATTTTTTTCACCTGGACCACTTCTTGTGTCAATGAATTTTTCAGGCCACCAGGCTCTCTCCTGGCGATATGACCATGGAAGGTCAGCAGCCGGCGACTTTAGACAATCTATCATTTATTATGGGCTCCTTAACGACCGAGTCGTTCGTTCTTCTTGCAGTCCATGGGAACCTCAGAATGCGACGCCATCACCACATTATTGACTGTTCAAAAATAATCTTACTACACACGATTGTGCACGTCTCCATAGATGTTCATGCACATCTCTCAATAAGACAGCCGAAATTAAATACTTGGGATTTCATTGACAACTTCTTTAGATGGACAGAACATATCAATGCAACTGCTAAAAAAATAAGAATACTTATATACCGACCTATTTAAAAACATTCGTAATATAATGGACCAAAAAACTTTGAAAACTATATACTATGTATTAGTGCAATCTATTATCTCTCATGGAATGATCGGGTGGGGAGGTGCATCTAAAACAAATATGGATCCTCTATTTAAAGCTCTCATTAAAGTAATAATTAAAAAACCTTTCCATTTCCCGACCATTCATCTATTTAAAGACTTCAACGCACTAATTACAGCACAATTCTATATTAAACAAATTCTTATTCACTTTAAAAATGATAAGAAAAACCTTATCACTGCTCAACATTCTCACGATACAAGACACAGACATCAACTAATCACTCCGACGACAAAAACTACATACGGAAAAAGACATTATCAATACTTGGCTCCAAAGATCCTAAGTTTACTTGCAAAAGATATAAAGAACATACATTTAATAGAAAATTCAAGACTTTAACATACATACAATACAAACATGGTTATATAACAAAGGGATCAACTATTGTCAGCAAATTCTCAATTCATAACAACATACATACAAAACAAACATGGTTATATAACAAAGGGATCAACTATTGTCAGCAAATTCTCAATTCATAACAACATACATACAATACAAACATGGTTATATAACAAAGGGATCAACTATTGTCAGCAAATTCTCAATTCATAACAACATACATACAATACAAACATGGTTATATAACAAAGGGATCAACTATTGTCAGCAAATTCTCAATTCATAACAACATACATACAATACAAACATGGTTATATAACAAAGGGATCAACTATTGTCAGCAAATTGTCAATTCATAACAACATACATACAATACAAACATGGTTATATAACAAAGGGATCAACTATTGTCGGCAAATTCTCAATTCATAACAACATACACGACAAACTACTAATATAGGACTCAATAAGTGGACCATGGGCTACACAATCATTCTATATAACAGCTTACAATGACTTAGTAATTAATATTATGTAACTAGTCTACCACCTCGGAACAGGCTTGGCCTAGTGAGGTGGTCCAAACCAAAGAAATTTATTTGTTATGTTGCTTACTTAGGGTGACAGTTCCCAAACCCATATGGGGTTTCTCAGTCGGATCCCTTGCGGTTCTCCGAGATTGCCTTTCATTACCTTCCTCCATTCACACATTGTCCCCTCCGTTCCTCTACTTCCTGCCTACTACCTTCCCCAACACTCCCTGTCGGTCACTCACGACCAACTTCTGCTAATCAATAGTTAAATCTGTTAGAAGTGGGAAGTTGAAGTTTTAGTTGGTACCACCTACGTCTGAGACGCTGTGTATATTTGCAATATTAATTTGAAACGTTAACTAACTTGAAAGTTTATTTGCAGTGCTATTGATTCGGGCCCGAGAGAATCAAATGTCCTAATGGACTAACTTACTTTTTAACTTTCGAAGGAAAAATAAATTGTTAATTTTGTGTGACGTGTGGAATAAATACAGAAGACTAACTTTCTGCAATCCAAAATCTGCCTTAATTATCTTGTATAGATCTACATATTGTACGAAAATAACAATGATCTGGATATTAATTATTTTGTGATTCTGTGGAGACACTAAAAGGAAAAAATATAATAAATTTGATCACATAATACAAACATGGTTATATAACAAAGTGATCAACTATTGTCAGCAAATTCTCAATTCATAACAACATACACGACAAAACTACTAACATAGGACTCAATAAGTGGACCATGGGCTACACAATCATTCTATATAACAGCTTACAATGACTTAGTAATTAATATTATGTAACTAGTCTACCACCTCGGAACAGGCTTGGCCTAGTGAGGTGGTCCAAACCAAAGAAATTTATTTGTTATGTTGCTTATATAAAATTATGTAAATTTTGGTATATGTAATAAAAAAGTGGTTTATGGGGTTTTGTTTTTCCTTGTACTCTCGTTGTTGTCAATCGCCGTGGTAAAGACATCAATTCCCTATTAGTAGAGACTTGAATTATTTGCGAATGCGAAAAACCTTAATTTACTCGCGAATTTTGCGTTTTTATCGCGAATAACGCGAATTTTACACTTTTTCGCGAATAACTCGTATTTCACATTTTTTTCTCTCTAACTCTGTCTCGCTTGCATCATTGACCAAATTTATTTTATTTTGTTATACAAAGGACAACACAAAGTACATGCATACATTTATTAAAAGGAAATAGACAGGAATTCAAATAAGACATGAACATCTTACATACGTACTATACCAACTATCAAAATAAGATAAGAAAAGAGTGTGACTTATCATTTTATAGTATACAAAATAAGATAAGAAAAGAGTGTGACTTATCATTTTATAGTATACAAAATAAGATAAGAAAAGAGTGTGACTTATCATTTTATAGTATACAAAATAAGATAAGAAAAGAGTGTGACTTATCATTTTATAGTATACAAAATAAGATAAGAAAAGAGTGTGACTTATCATTTTATAGTATACAAAATAAGATAAGAAAAGAGTGTGACTTATCATTTTATAGTATACAAAATAAGATAAGAAAAGAGTGTGACTTATCATTTTATAGTATACAAAATAAGATAAGAAAAGAGTGTGACTTATCATTTTATAGTGTCCTATAAAATGAATTTTGTGCAATAGTACCAATTAATGTCTTACTTCTCGGGCAACTAACAGGTAGGTACTATGTCAAATATTAATTTAACATCAAGTTGCCACATTCTGGAGATATGTATCGTTTTACAGATCCAGACTAAAAATACAATGAAAAACTGTGTCTCCACCGGGAATCGAAGTCAGATCCCTTACCAACTGAGCCATGAAGGTAGATAAATTAAACTTTATGTATTTATTTTATTTTAAACACTTTATTGTACAATATTTATTCATCATCATCATCATCATCAGCTCCACATCCCAAGGTGGGACCTGGCTTCCAAAAGAAGTCTTCGCCATTCCAATCTGTCAGCGGCTCCTTGTCTCCAATTGACCACGCCCAAAGAGTCCAGGTCCCCCTGGACGCAGTCCGTCCATCTCAACTTGGGTCTCCCCCTACGCCTCACACCCTCTGGTCTATGGTGAAGGACTCTTCTGGCGGGCAGGCAGCTGCTCACTCATCCTCTCCACATGTCCAAGCCACCTGAGTCTCCCAATCCTTATAAATACTCCAACGTCTATATCATCATAAAGCTGGTATAGCTCATGATTGTATCTGATTCTCCACACACCACCCTCACAGACAGCTCCGTAAATTCGCCGCAGGGTACAATACTTATTAGCCATTTGTACTAGCTAATAAGTACAATACTTATAAGCTAGTACAAATGGCGGACTTATTGCCTAATAGCAATTTCTTCCAGACAACCATCTGTAACAGTTATGAGAGAAAATGGTACATGTACAAAAGAAAAGAAAACATCTAAATATTTCGAGGCAGTCGTTAAATAACTCATAACGAATAATAACTCATTAGTTTGATCTGTTCTGTGGAAGAAATGGTCGCTTCGAAATCGATCGTACCAAAGAAGTTATTATTAATAATAATTATAATTTAATTCAATGAGAATTTTCATCGGACACTCCCCGAAGAGACGAGTTTATAAATTAGTGTTTCCGGCCCAGTGAAGCAATAATTACGTGAGAAATGAATTTAAATACATTTCTCCTCTGTTGGGAATCAAACTCAGGACGCCCGCATAGAAACCAAAAGACTTTCCAATTGTGCCATGGCGGTCGATACAGATGGTAAGCTGCAATTCGGCGTTTTTCAACTATTATTCAACGCTTCCACAGTTGGCAAGCCTTTATTCGGCGTTATTCAACTGTTATTCATCGCTGACACAGTTGGCAAGCCTTTATTCGGCATCATTCAACGCTGCCACACTTGGCAAGCCTTTATTCGGCTTTATTTAGCTGTTAATCAACGCAGCCACAGTTGGTAAGCCTTTATTTGGCGTTATTCAACTGTTATTCAACGCTGCCACACTTGGCAAGCCTTTATTCGGCTTTATTTAGCTGTTAATCAACGCTGACACAGTTGGTAAGCTTTTATTCGGCGTTATTCAACTGTTATTCAACGCTGCCACACTTGGCAAGCCTTTATTCGGCGTTATTCAGCTGTTATTCAACGCTGCTAGAGTTGGTTAGCCTTTGTTGGGCGTTATTCAACTGCGCCGTTATTTGTATTTTAAACAAAATGTGTTGTCAAAAATTAAAAAAAATAATTTAAATGTGCCAAGTATCTTGATGATGGAGTGAATAGATGGGGCCGTCCCAGAAAGGGATGGCATCACCTTGTGGGTAATATTTTGAAAGAAAGAAACATAAGAAACACCAACAATCGACGAGCATGTAAAGGAAACCAGGAATGTGTGCTAAAATAGAGAAGTATGGCGCAAGGGATATGGCGTGATGGTATGTACCTATGTATATTTTGATATGGTTCGATGTCTCTGACATTCAATCACAAATTTAGCCAGTATTTAAATCACTGTGTGATTAAATAATTCAGTCAGAGTAGTCTGATGGATTTGGACAAGTCATAACGACATGAGTTAGGTAGAATCGAAGCAAAAAAAAAGCTTCAGAAAGTGTTTTTACGTATCCTGTTAATCCTTCGGGTAGGCGGTGAAACTCAACGGGGGAGTAAGTGAGCAGAAGGAGGATGGAAAAAAAACTGGACAGTCCAGAGCTCTTTGCTAATCCTTCATAAATCCTCTTTACTCGTAAAGCAACCATGATTTTCGTGTATTTATTTATGTTCTTTGTGTACCTCGCATTATCCAAATGTACCAACGAAATGAATATACGAAATTTTACTTAGGTATGGATACACCGGGATACACCCAAGAACTGAGAGTTACAGAAGGTAGAATAAGAAAAAACAAATAAAGATGTGAAGGTACTATAAAGATGTGAAGGAAAAATCACATTTAAATTTAGGTGGCTGAAAATTGATATATTTGTTCTTGTCTGTATCGTAAAGTAGATGTACCATTCATTCAGCGACCTTTTATGACAAATTTTTCATATCTCAAAAGAGACGAAGTGGGAATATTATAGGAGAACCAAGAACTCAAGGCACCTTAATGTTACTATAATAATATATTAAAATAAAATACTGATTATAATTTTCTTCCACTTGATTTAACTGTCTAACTAGCTTTGCTCTAGATGAGCATCTTCAGAATTGTAGTGATGCTCGTCTAGAGCGAAACTAGTTTGTTAGTTAAATCAAGTTGAAGAAAATTATAAATCAGTATTTTATTTAAAATGGAATTCCATCAAAATATTATGTCGATCGAAAAAAAGCAACTATAATAGTATTCATATTCAGCAATCCTCGGTGACACTCCACAATGTCGGGGGTTTTCCACCTACCAAAATATCTGTAAATGTTTATTTTAAAGATTGAGTAAAACGAGTGACTATTGTGAATGGGTGGAAGAGGGACCAGGGATGTAAGTTCTTCTGAGCATCTCCCGTGGTAGAATCTATAAATAATATTAGAATACCGATCATGCGTCTGTTGTCTAGTGATTGCAGTCCATCATCAGTTATATTATATGATTGGTCGTCAATCAGACGTACAGCAGGCCTTTGTTCCGTTGAGGGTATTCAGTAGGTATTGGGGGGTGCCACTCCAGAGGTGACTACCATATTCAATAATTGGGCTTATTTGCGCTTTGCAGAGAATAAAAATTCGAGTTTTTGAAACCTCATACATGTATTATTGCTTAAAAACACTGCTGAGTTCAAACCGGACTATATACTGATACATGGCACTAGGAACAGACATCAGCTAAGACCGCCACAGCACCAAGGTTTTATAATAAAATACTGATGGATATTGAACAAAACATATCGCAAGATGGGAAAACATTTCAAAGACCTCGTTACTCGTTGGCTGAATCAGATTGGTAGAGAAGGATCTGCCTTAGTAATCATAGATTTTTTGAGATAGAGGTTTTAGAGTTTTTCATCCTGGTTCTAAGTGAAAGGAATATGTGAAGAAAAAAAGAAAATAAATCAAATAATCGCAGAGTAGCCATAGCAATTTTAAACTAGTACTCCCTCAAAACAGACAGTCTAGCGAGGCAGTAAAATTTCCAAATGTGTGGAAATAAAAATATATTGAAACATTGTAATTAGGTAAAAATTAAATTGTATTTTGTTCCTTTGTAATATTTATACTGTTGGAAATATATTTTGCATTCATTCATTCATTCATATTCGTCTGTTTTTCAAATTTCTTACAATTTCCTCTATCATAATGTCAATTTCGTGGTCGAGCCATCCTTTTTTGGACTATCTCGATCTCTGATTCCATTCCTGTCCACTATGTGTATGTTTTTCGTTAGGTGTTGTATTTTCAGTGTTCCCATAAGGTCAAACCATCTCAGTGTGTTTACTTTCATTCTATTGCCTTCCATTGTTAAATACTCTTTATTTGATTATTTCGCTTAAAAAGTGTCACAAAACTAAAGTATCAATTATCCCAACAACAAAAAAACAGACAAAAGGATGTATCAGAATATATTTAATCCCATTAGCACATTCACAGATGTTCAACGCTAGGTTAAATTACGTATAAAGGCTCAGAATCCAGACATTTTACATATGGATGCATAAATATACCTACATACATACACATTCAACGGGTACTTTTTTGTATAAGAAATATTTTTTTTTGTTCGTGGGCTGTTCGAATTGAATCCTTAGAATACTTTTACAACGCCAATTTTATATTTCCTTTTTGGGAATGGGCCTTATACAACATACGGAAGAAGCGAGTTAGGAGGGGGTAGGTATTCTATGATAATATTTTACTCTTTACATTTCAGACATGTGTAGTATTTTTGGTATGATTTTTTTGTAGTTGTATGTTTTAAATATTTTTTAATTCGAGTCCTCACATCGAGAAGAAATAAAAATGTTAGTCTGCCCATACATCATGTTTGATAACTACTTAATCTACAAACATGCATCATGCTGTTTTCATATTCTGGTTAGGAAAAACACACTGACCTCCATGCTAGCCTATCCTGACATATTATATGTATACCTTCACCTTTTTTATATGGAAAACAAAATATCTCAAAATATTTACTAATTTGTGTTTAGGTGCATATAAATTGGTACGTATTCTGCAATTTTTGACACGTTTGTAGAATAGAGAATAGCCGTGTCCCAAAGAAAGTATTGGATACCTGCCCTGAAGGAAGAAGAAGCAGAGGGAGACCTAGGATGAGATGGCTGGACGACATCGAGGGCGATATAAGAGCGATCGGACAGACAAATTGGAGGAGACTCTGTCGACAGGGCGAGATGGAGGCAGTTTCTTGAAGAGGCCAAGGCCCACATCGGGCTGTAGCGCCATTGCTGATGATGATGACGTATTCTTCAATTATGCATACTATCGCCAAGAAGTATAGTATTTGTTAAAAAAAAACTACGCCTTAGATTAGTACGTGGCTTAGTTAAGATAGGAGTTATTTGGACATGGTATACCATGTACCAACGAGAAGTATGTAGGTATGCAAATATGGTTGGATTGTTGAATTCAATGACCCATTTGTGGTTACTAATACTTCCACTTGCAGTGGATATAACGTTCTCAGGAAGAGATAGTTCGTGACCGCTATGAAGAGAGTAGAGACTAACACGGATACACCTATTATATATTGTGAACTGTATACGAGCTTTTAAACTAAGTTCACTCACAGAACCTGAAACGAATAATAATTATTTAAGTCGATGGCACAAATTAAATATGCTTTCAAGCAAATGCCTTCAACTACCCATAACTTAAAACTAAATACAAGCTGCATGTAACACATGAGATTCAACTGTCGATGGCGATAGTATGTATAATTGAAGAATATGTACCTACTTACAAAACTTAAACAAATTAATAAATATTTTAAGATATTTTGTTTTCTATATAAAACACGTAGATTTGTATGTCAGGATAGGATAGTATGCAGGTCAGTTTGTTTTTCCTTCCCAGAATATGTAAACAGCATGATGTATGTTTGTAGATTAAGTAGGTATCAAACTATTGAGTGAGATATTGTAGAAATTTTTTCTACAATAACAAACAACAAACGTCAAATCCCATACAAAAAAAAAATTAGCGCTTGGCGATAACGAACAGCGTTTTCAATTTGACTTGGGGGCCAGGGGGCCTAGACAACGTGTCATTTAAGCTAAGCGTTATATCGCTAAGCGATAGTAAATGTATGAAATTGGTCGCTATGACAACACGTGACAGCCACAAATTTCATACATTTTTATCGCTTAGCGATATAACGCTTAGCTTTAATGGCATGTTGTCTAGGGTACCAGGTCATCAACCCTGTAGGTGCCTTAAATTCCTGTTTCTCCTATACTATTCCAACTTTGTCGCTATTGAGATGTTAAAAAAATATCATTAAATATTACCTATGTTGTTTTATTTGATTCAAAAATTCTCACTTTTCACTTCTTTATTTTAACATCAAATATGTATTTACTCTTACACCAAAGAGCCACGAAATGTAATGAGTTCATGGCTTTGAAAACTCTGTTATAAAACCACTAAATTAAAGTTCCATCGATTTTTTCATTATCCGCCCAGTTTATTATTAAAACCGTTGTTATATCTTTTAGTATAAATCATTTGAAACCAAAAACATATAGTTAAAAAAGGGCAAAGTTTTTAAAGTATGGATAATTTATTGTTGGACGTTTAGCATTCCCTGGGGTAACTAAATCACTTGAATGGACCCTTTTAATCTGTACCAGAGATTAATCTAATCTTAATGTTTGTCCTTGTAGTTAAACTTTTGTTGAAATTTCCTTCCTTGTAAATTGTTGTAGACAAAATGTATTTTTCGACCGCTGTACTTTTTGATGAGCTGTTTCATTATTTTTATGAAATATTGAACACCATCAAATTCAATACAATTGAAATTTTTGTATTGGTACCTGACGATTTTATCTTTGTGGTTAACATGTATCTACCTTGCAAAGCATATTGTGTTCGACAAAAGATTAAAGATTTATTTATAAAATTATTAGTGAATTTGATAAGGTTAAATCAACTACTAGTTATTATAAGTTCTACTGCGTTTTAATGACACACTGGTCATCCAGTGAACATCTTCAGAGTGTGACTGTAATTCAATGACACGAATAGTTTCGGCCATCCAGTGATCGATTATATTCAGAGTATAACTGTAATTCAATGACAAAACCAGCATCGACATCCAGTAACCATCTTCCGAGTGATTCTGTTAATTAATGGCACAAATAGTAGCAGTCCTCTAGTGATTAATCATCTTCAGAGTATGACTGTAATTTAATTACTAAACTAGCATCGACATCAAGTAACCATCTTCCGAGTGTGACTGTTATTTAATGGCACAAATAGAATCAGACCTCTAGTGATTAATCATCTTCAGAGTATGACTGTAATTTAATGACAAAACCAGCATCGACATCCAGTAACCATCTTCCGAGTGATTCTGTTATTTAATGGCACAAATAGAATCAGACCTCTAGTGATTAATCATCTTCAGAGTATGACTGTAATTTAATTACTAAACTAGCATCGACATACATCTTCAGAGTACAAAAATAGTATCGGTCATCCAGTGATCGATCACCTTCAGAGTTAGATTGTAATTTAATGACAAAACAGGCATCGGCATCCAGTGGACATATTCAGAGTGAGACTGTAATTTAATGATACAACGAAGCTAGTTGTGTCATCAAATTACAGTGGAACATAAATATAATAGTTCCATTCTAACTAAAAATATTAATTTATTAAAGAGTTCCATCAACAATCGATAGTTTTTTTATTATTAACAGTTTATGGCCACTCACATAAAAAAATATTGAACTTTATCACACAATAACCCATTATTTTGTATTTTAGAAGTTCACAAAGTCGACCGTCACGGTAAAGTAGTTATGATTAGAAGTTATGATTTTTGTGCTGGCATTCCAGAAGGAGAATATAAATTTTAAATTATGTCACACAATTACTGCTTCTCTGGGGAAATTGAAATATGGAAATATACTCGCACTTGCAGGGAAGTATCAATGAATAAATAAACATTTGGATTGAATTTGAAATATATTATTAATTATTTAAATTTTATATTACTTCTCGGACAACTACCAGGTACTATGTCAAATATTAATTTAAAACGCACCCAATAACAAGTTACCACATTCTGGAGACTAATGATAATAATCGTCTCACAGATCAAGACTGAAAACACAATTGAAAACTGTGTCTCCACCGGGAATCGAACACATGACATTTGGATCAATAGTCAAATACCATGCATATTAAATTTTACGTTAATTAAATATTTCCAGGAAGTAGTTGAATAAATCACGAATACTTGATTTCAAGAAGTAAAAAATAATACGAAAAGCGCGAATTAATATTTATATTTGAAAAAATATTTTCTCTGTAATCGTAAATTTACATTTATTATAGATTTTTTTCAGTTTTATGTGAAACGAGCCAAGATATCGAAAAACAGTAAAAGATAAAGTTGTTGAGATTCTCATGCAAATTCCAAAACACCTCTTTTTTGGATGGAATTCTTTTCTGTCTAAAAGATTTCGATAACTTGAACACATTTTAAACCGAGATGGGAGATCATAGCGGATAATATCGATTAGGTATCTTGAATCAAGGTCAATTTTTTTTTATCAAAACCCAATATGGACGACCGAAGTTCTTTTCTCTTCATTTTAGGTTTACAATGAAATTTTGCGAGTGGAATTTGATGGTAATAAGGATATTTTTGGACGAGGATTTTGACAATAATTAACACAAGAGGCCACCCTTACACCCTTAGCTAATAATTTATTAAAACAAAACTGTCTTAACTTACATAACGCCATTTTCGTGAATCAATCCAAGACCGCAGTACAATAAAAGAACTAAACATACAATTTATTATATTTTGATTTATTTATAATAAAATAATTAACATATTCCACATAAACAATCAATAGACGTACAAAACAAAACATATTTCCCCTCACCAAAGTGCAAACACTCGTTTGGGAAGGAGAGATTTAAACACAAAATAAATTAAAAATTTTAAATACAGAATTATTGTTATGCAAAATAAAGTGTTACCAAAATGAATATTATTATAACTAGTTGCATGTAACGCATGAGTTCCAAGTGTCGATGGAATGAGTATGTATACTTGAATAATAAGTACCAAACAATAAACCCTTAAATCCAAATTATTGAATATTTTAAGATTTTTTTGTATGCAAAACTTGTTAATCCACGAATTTGAATCTTCTTTTCACATTTGTCGAATGATCTTTTTGCAATATGGTACCGAGATTGTTAATCTAGAGGGCTCCATGAGCTACGTTGTGAAGGGGCCATTTACAGCCCCCATATGCAGAGCGGGTGGTGACGGAGTAGCGAAAAAAAAAGAGTACAAAACATGCATGTCAGGATAGGATAGTGTGGAGGCCAGTACTTTTTTCCGACCTCAAATATGTAAACAGCTTGAAAGAATCGACAGTTGGATCAGTCTATATTTGTTTATTTCTATTGAAATTTTAGACATTGAATTTTTTTTTTTGAAATTAGGTATTGAATTCAGTTTAAAGAAGTTGATTGAACTACACCACTTCGTTGTACGTGTTGTGCAAAACTCGTATGGGGTGCACAATTGACCCACTGTATTTTATCTATTACTCTCCAAACGTAGGTACAAAGGTAGGTACCTATAGTTGGAAGTCGGATGTTTTTTTTCATTATAATTTAAACTTGTGTAATTTATGGAGGAAAAATGGCCGTGTTTTTGAAAATTGCTGACTCCATTAATTTAAATCATTATAAGCTTCAGTTTTAGCTCATCTCTTGTCACAGCCTGAGGATGGTCATCCATTGACCGTTACTAGAAAATACTTTACGTTTTCTCAGTGCTACCAGTACTAATTTGTTTATTTAACCAAAACATATTTTTTAATAATTTTCTGTGGAGTAACATCAATAATGACTTTCCATTGAGATATGAAATAAATCCTACCATGGGAAATTTGCAAAATTATGTTTTATTGTCCCTATTAAATAATTGACAAACGTGTATTGAATAACTAATAGAGTTGAATGGTAATTAAATTGACAAGTGAAATTCTGATTTATTATCTATAGATATCTGTATTACATGCATAAGTAGTTAGAGCTATATGATCCCTCTATCAAACATAAACTACAATTATTTGTATGTACGTGCGTTCAAATAGACCGACAAATCACCTATCATTTACTAGGTACATTAAGATGTCTGATATGTGTAGGTACATATAATATATACAAGTAGGTATATATGTATTTTATAATGGTCAGAACATGAACAAATACTGTATTCAGACGTGATGTGGTAAATATAAGACATGAGCTTAACGGTAGGTATACGTATGTATAAGCAAAAATACATTTATTTTATTTTATTTTGAATAAGCAAGTGATTTAAATAATTTTTCTAACTTTCTGTGAATAACATTTTAGTAGTTCATTATAAAAAATAAAAAACACAATTTTTTTATATATATCTACTTGTAATACATATATATAAATTTTGTGTTTCTTTTTATTTTTATATGATTTTAATATTTATTTATTTTTGAATGGTAATGTATATTAACTAGCAAAAAAAACAATTTATACGAAAGTTATCTATAAAGACATTATGATATAAAAAATATATACACCTTAATGATTAGGAAATGCGCATCAATGCTTCTTATATAAAAATAAAATTAGAAAAAAAAGTTTGAAGCTAGATAAACACAGTTACAGGCAGAACCCCTGGAAGCATTTCGTGACCAATAGAGTTGTGGATGCGTGGAACAGTTTGCCATCGGAACTTGTTGTTGCACAAAGTGTTAATGTGTTCAAAAATAGACTTGACAGACTGAATAAGTGAAAACTGTTGTGAGATCCGACATATCAGCATAGCTGCCTGTCTGATAACATAAAATAATAATAAAAAAATAAAATAAATGAATGCCGTAAGAAAAAACTGCAGCAGAAGGATTTATTTGCTTGAATTTAATTATTTTCAAACATTAATACACGGATTAGAAATTTTAATTTCTCAAACGATGTAGTTGGAAACGGGGAATGCCAGCTATTTCAAAAATACACGAAAAAATTAAATATTATCCTTTGATGTTATTGAAATGTAAAAGTTAGTTTTAAAAATAATGTTGTATAATATACATTGCTATAGCTTAACGATGGAGGGACGATATAACAAGATTTGCTGGCACATCCTGAATGCAAACTGCATAAGACAGGACGACGTGGAGTCAAATGGAGGAGGCCTTCGTTCAGGAGTGGACGGAAATAGGCTGAAGAAGAAGAAGATAGCTTAACATTTAAAAAAATAACGTGAGTGCGTAGAAGACAAATTTGTTTTTTATTCTTGGTTGGTTAGATCACTTGTGTGTATAAATCTCCCCCTACAAGCCCTAAAAATTATTAAAGTTTGTCGATAATTTTATTATGCATTGTGTATTTTTCAAAAGTCAGATCGAGCGATTGATTGACATTGAAGCCAGATATCCACTTGAGTCGAAATCATAAATTAAAATGAGTTTTTAAATGTGAGATATGTGATAGGGTGAGTGCGAGCAAGACAGCATGAGTGACTGATGTTGTATTATAGAAGGTGTGTTGTGTGCCCGGCGTCTTTTGCTTATCGCTATTGTCAATTTTAGTACATAATAACTGTATAATATAGCCGTCGTATAATTGTGTATATTGTGTATATATTGTTAATATATGTAATTTAATAAACTGTTTTAATTAAAATTATTTTTTCGATCGCTAGTACATGATGATATTCCATTAAAATTTCTTAATTTTTTAATAAAAACCAAGAATAAAAAAAAAGTTTTTAAAGGTATTCCACTGTTTATCCAACTGTCGATTTGTTCAGGAGAACTTTGTTCTCTTAACATATCGACAATGTATCAAGCCAGAATACGCGAGAATTGTATGGAGAGGTCTACTTTTTTCACGGCTTTTCCAACTTTGAAGTAAAAAAAAACCAACTTAGAGGCTTCGCAGCATATATGTTCCATACACGGATTTACTCAGAATTCGGAGTAGAACATTTCGTGTGTCTGTGTGTGTGTGTGTGTGTGTGTGTGTGTGTGTGTCTGTGTGTCTGTGTGTCCGTCCCCCCCTTATAACTTTTGATCCGCTCAATTTACAGAGCCTCAAATTTCAGAATATATAAACAGTTACAGGCCTACAAAACTTTTTTACTCGGAATTTTGAATTTTTGTTTCAGTCAGGGGTTATCAACTTTTGAATTTTTATTTTATTTTTCCATATATCTCAGAAACCATAAACGTTAGAACGCTGAAAATTGGTACAAACATAGACAAATACAAAATCTCAAATTAGTTTTTTCAAAAAAATTCCAGGGTTTCTCAAACATTTTTTATTAAGAAAAATTTTTTTTTTATGATAAATTTATGAGTTTAACTGCCTATATTTCCAAAACTTTTACAATTATCGAAAAAAGCCGAAACACCCCAACTAGATAATTTAATTTTCTATAAAAAATATTAACATTGTAGTAGAAGATCTCAATTTTTTTTTAACAATTTTTTTAAAAATTGAATTTAGTGACGACATCGCTTCATACATTTTGTATGGTAGTCACCTATACACAATATCAAAGAAGACTTAATAGTTTGATACTTCATCTCTAAACATACAATATACATATACCATCATGCTGTTTTCATATTCCGGGTAGGAAAAAAAGACTGACCTCCATACTATCCTATCTTGACTACCTAGGTACATGTGTTGTATAGAAAACTAAATATCATAAAATAATAAATAATTTGTATTTATGGGTTTATAGTTTGGTACATATTCTTCAACTATACATACTATCGCTATCGACAGTTGGATCTCATGTGTTACATGCAACTAGTATTTAAAAAACTTGGCTCCAGATTCACTTGTTTGTTATCCATGAAAAATTCTAACTTGTCTTTATATAAATACTCCGTTTAACTTATGTAGGTACATATATTTATTACTACTTGAAAATGTGCTTAGCACGAAACCGGTTGTAGTCTAAATAAACAGTGGAATAATATTTTTTTTTATTTATCAAATTTTTTAAGTAATAAACTGCATTTATCATCATCTCTTTTTTACTCCAAACCAATGTATAGTAAATCAACAAAGAATAAGGACCATTATTATGAAATCTTAAAATATTTTTCTAAGCAGAGTATATGCTTAGAATCCATATCCACCATGATCAATTCTGGGCAGTGTTCACAATCTAAACATCTATATGTATATACCCCATATAGATCCCATACAATCACCATAACAGCGGTAACAGCCATCAAGATATGTCACGGAAGGTAGATAGCTGTGATTCATTTAACTGCAGTACGACCATAATATATCTATGTTTCTATATACACATAACACATATACATAATTCCCAATTAAACATTCAACCATAATATATTATGCTGTTTCATATTCAAGAATTTCATATGTTACAATAATTAGTGTACAATCACATAATAATCAGTCATATATTTAATTGTCATTTTTATCTTCTAAAAATATCTTATAATGATTGTTGACTTGCTTTTGTCAAACGCTTGAAGGTGCTGAGGCTGTTTGAGAATAATATGTCGAGGTTCTCAATTTTTATCTGTAAAGAATTGTAGGAGCGCAACATTCTACTCAGTGGACTGAAATGACCGACATTTTTGTAGGTAATATCTATCTAAACGAAACATACAAAATAATTATTATTTGCAAGAAGGATCTCAAGAACGAATTGAAAATGGATTAATAAATGGAATGAAAAGGAAGAATTTTCTGCATGCACATATAATTAAATGAGCTTTTTAACTACATATTCAACATGAAAATATGCATGAATACAGAAAAGGCGATGAATAGTGTCTTGACAGGCATACGTGCGGTCGGTTCTCTCAACCTCAATAACTAGTTAGTATGTATTTTATTTATTTATTTATTTATTCATACATATACATAATTGACAAATAATATCCTTAACTGCGATGCTCCACTAGGTAAAAAACCTGTGCCGGGGCTAAAGCATTTTGAAATGATGATACTTTTAACAGTGAATGCCAACTAGCAAAAATAGCATTCCAAATATAAATAGCATATAATAACAAAATTAGAAATAACATTAAAAATAAATACATAAAAAAGTGCATTACAAATTAGAAAAAAAACAATAATCAACGAATGCCTATTCAAAAGTAGAAACAGAACTTATTAAACAAAAAAAAACAAAAATCAAGCTTAAAGACAGTTTAGAACAATAAGGGTATGAAAGAAAAAAAAACACAAAAGAAAACACGTTAGTCCGTCAACGCCATACAATCCCTGAGTTCTTTACATCATATATTATATTATGTGGCAAATATTCGCTATGAAGAATGCTTTTCGTCCTTTCCCGACCAATGTCGTTGAGCCGAATTTGCACATTCTTCTTAAAAAGTGTTTTCCTATTAATTGTCTTGACAAAGGGATCCAGGATGTTGAAGACTTTAGGTGCTATATAGGTATAGCTTCTTTGCGAAAATTTTGTTTTATAATTATGTATGCATGCATTATATTAAAAAATATTTTTATTGTTGTTTATAATACCAATATATTGTTGGAATATATTCCCAACACATTTTTCATCGCCTCTTTATAGTTCCCGCCCTTCTCTTGTCTTGTCGTCATTTAATCCCCTCCATTCGTTATACAAACCACATTAGTCCTCGCCTTGCATTCATTTTTATGCCATTCTTCCGAGAACTTTTCAGAATCCTCAACTTTAATCAAAAGATTTAGAGTACGCCGACTGGAAGCCGGGAGATTTTCCTCTTTGAATCTCGTTATGGCACTGCGCATTTGAATAGAAATATACATATATACAAAAGGGATTTAGAGCCCCTAATTACATCAGTGACTCTTCTAGGCAAAAACATAGACGCTGGAGTTTGTTCTTAACTAACGTTACGTTAGGAGCATACAAGACATGAATAATCTGGGGAAGCAATAGATTAAGACATAATCTCTCGAGAGAACTGCATATATTGAGAGTCATGGAGGAGATCAAGAAAATTAATTTGCGATTTGTTGGAATAAAATATCTTATTATTCGATTTTTTCGAAAATTGATGTTTTAAATAACAAAAGATTCTTTATTTAATTTATTTTTCAGAGCCTCATTTCTTAAAGCATGTTTTCTTTCTCTCTTGGTGTTATCTGTTTAAATTATTTTAAATAAAAAAAAACGAGTGAAAAGGTTGACAATCTCTAAATGTACATACTTATTATTTAATACAATGTTAAAATGTCATTTTGAATACATATAATTGATGATGTAGAAAGAAGTGTCGGTCACCACCAAACTAGGAAAGCCTGTATCATGATGGCTATTTTATTCATATACATAAATATAAAACATTACTTTCAAAACGTATAATTCACACAAAAATACAATATAAATGCGTGAATATAAAATATAAAACTAAATCCCATTTTTTCCGTAGGTAATTAAAATATCTGTATGCCCTTCGTCACATCCTTTTGTCCATTATTGGATGCGAGAGGGCTTATATGACGATGACGACTACTCTTCCTCAGGATGAATGACAACTGAGAAAGAAGCGGTTGCTATGAATCCAGTCATATAAAATAGTTCAGTCGTTGACATATTGATAAGTGATATTGACACCGCATCCGGAATCCCGAACTGATTTTTTTAAGTCTATATATTCTTTTACAATTATATAATCTTTTAATATAATCTTTCCCTTAATTAGGCTGGCGATGATCAGGATGAGTTTGGTGTGATGGTCGCCAACCTCCGTTAGGAGCGGTACAAGAAGAAGAAGAAATGTCGATTTCATTGAACTATTGAAAAGTATAAAAATATGCCACTAGGTTAACTTCGAAAATGTTCAATATTATAATATATTGACAAAATTTGAGCTACCTATACATATTTATTTATTTTTATTTATTTATTTAACATAATAATTTTACAATAACAATTCAAGATATAATTCACACTTAATAATATTTTTACAAATTTTTCTTTGCAGTGCCTCATCAAAAAGAATGTAATCTTGTGCTTGATGAGGGAAATCACTTATAAAAAAATAAAAAAATATCAAAACAAAGCAAGTAAACAATGTCAACAATAGAGTAATTAAATCAAATCAACATGAATAAAAAATCAAATAATCATTAAAAAAGTTTGAAAATAAATGAAAATCAGAAATATAAATGAAAATTAGAAATATACAAATGAGTAAACATATCTAAATACATATTCAAATAAAACAAAAGGAAATACATGAAAATAAATTGAAAAATGAGCAATAAAGACTATTCAAACATACCAAAACACATATTTAGAAATACAAAAAGAAAATACTGGCAATTGAAACAAATCAAACAAACAAAATCGAATACTAATATTTTAGAAGTTAGAAGTTAAGTGCAATTTTAATTTTTGTTTAAATTTTTTAAATTCTTTTATCTGCTTTAATTCATTTGGGAGGCAATTGAAACATTTTATTCCCAAATAAATGTAGTTGTTTTGTAATTGTCCTGTATTACATTTGGGTATTTTAAAATCATTTTTTTTTATATATAAATAAATAAACTCTGTCAATTCTATATATTGTTTTAGAACGTTCGGGCTAAAATAAGTGCGTTACCATTCCACTAGGTTCAAGTTCCAAGATATTCTATAATGCTGAAATAGCGACGTTATTATTTGGGAATGTTCTTATTCTAAGTAGGTCACGCATTAATTCAATTCCCTATTCTATAACCAAATTTTAGTATAATCAACTGTCAATACGTTTCAAATTTTAATTTTCACTTAATTGGAAGCGTACTTCTTATTTTTACAGCTACTCGGGATATTTTAGTTAAGTTGAAAACATCAGTTTTGTACAGGAATAAAATAAAAACAGAAATGTTGTGTTATGTTGAAAATAAAAACAAAATAATATTAGTGCAGATCAATTGAAATGTTTGGTTAGGCTGTGACATGACATAAATAAACATGGCCGAACAGTGCGTAGTACGCATGCGGGGTCTGCGGCATAGACAATTTGAGTTGTGTATGGTGCACTAATTTTGTAGATTTTTGTTTCAGGATCTACGTCAATTAATACGAAATTATGTTCAGATGACCATAATTCAAAATTTTTAGAACGTTCCTACTTTAGTTTAAGAAGTTACTGAATTGGACTTACTATATGTAAGTAAATTTTTATGTACATATATTATTAATAATCAAACAAACAGTCTTATTTTGTTAGTCATTTTATTATACTTTTTTAACATATTATTGTAATGATGTGTTGGTGTTGTCAATAGTAAGTTGTTTTACATCGCAACAGTGTTTGCCATTATTAATTTAGTAATTATTATTAAATTTTAGTAATTAGTTACTTAATCGAGTACATTGAGTAGTATAACATATTTATTGAAAACTCTTTTATCTTTGCTTTGATTTTACAGTTATTTTTAAATACAAAGAGCATTTTTTCAACATAACACATAAATATATGCAGAAACATAAATTTATCTATTCATTCATTTTTATTGCAAGTTGTTGAAAATCTGTCGGGGTAATAATGATCGTTCGATCACATAAAATCCTCGCTTAGCGATAAAGTTTTCAGGAATCTCTGAATGGCCACTGACTATTGCCCAAATAATCTTTATTTGTTAGAAATTCGAAAGGGAGAAAAATAAAAGAGAGAGAGAGAAAGACCAACACTTGAGCGAATGACCGACCCAATAATTAACACGAACTAATAAGGGCTAACGATAAAGAAAATGGTTGCCTTTATGCCATTAGAAGGATCAAGACAAGAATTTCTCTCGCTGTTAATTCACAAATTCACATACGAACATGTTCGCCGAACATGTCCCGTTTACTCAGACTTATTACAAATTTTGTTTTATTTATTTTCGATATTGATGTTTTTTTAATTTTCATTTGAAAATGTGTGTTTTGTGAACAGAGTATATTTTGATAATTTAACTTTTTTTTAACTGTAATAGAACGATGTATGACTGGGTAAGAAATGAAGACATTACGAAAGTATATATTTATTTATTTTTATTTTATTTTATTTCCGGGAAATTTACAGTATAATAACATTTTTTATATAGATGCATTAGTATAAGACTAAAACCAATAACACATTTCCACATTATTAAAAATAATTTTTGACTGCTGTGCTTACATACTTAAAGCTACATATGAAAAACATTTATATCTGAATGATAGTGCATGAGTTTATGTGTGTACATATGAGTGTAAGGATGTGTATAATGTTTGTGAGTGTGTCTTTATAAGTGAAAGAGAGAATGTATAGGTACCTGCAAGCTCAATATTTTTCGATATTTTTCTTTTAGGACCTAACTCATTTTCTAGTGCCATCAGTTCAAGTAATAATGATTGAATTTCACTGGATGATTGATGTATCAAGATTGATTGGAGTAAACTATGTGAGCTTGCAGGTACCTATATATTCTCTCTTACACTTATATAATAGACACAATCACACATATACACATCATTACACTCATACGTACACTCACGTTCAGATATAAATGTTTTTCATGTTTAGCTTCAAGTATGTAAGAACAGCGTCAGAATTTATTGTTAATAATGTGGAAATTTGTTATTGGTTTTAGTCTTATCCAACTGTCGATTTGTTCAGGAGAACTTTGTTCTCTTAACATATCGACAATGTATCAAGCCAGAATACGCGAGAATTGTATGGAGAGGTCTACTTTTTTCACGGCTTTTCCAACTTTGAAGTCAAAAAACACCAACTTAGAGGCTTCGCAGCATATATGTTCGATACACGGATTTACTCAGAATTCGGAGTAGAACATTTCGTGTGTCTGTGTGTGTCTGTGTGTCTGTGTGTCCGTCCCCCCCTTATAACTTTTGATCCGCTCAATTTACAGAGCCTAAAATTTCAGAATATATAAAAAGTTACAGGCCTACAAAACTTTTATACTCGGAATTTTAAATTTTTGTTTCAGTCAGGGGTTATCAACTTTTGAATTTTTATTTTATTTTTCCATATATCTCAGAAACCATAAAAGCTAGAACGCTGAAAATTGGTACAAACATAGACAAATACAAAATCTCAAATTAGTTTTTTCAAAAAAATTCCAGGGTTTCTCAAACATTTTTTATTAAGAAAAATATTTTTTTTATGATAAATTTATGAGTTTAACTGCCTATATTTCCAAAACTTTTACAATTATCGAAAAAATCCGAAACACCCCAACTAGATAATTTAATTTTCTATAAAAAATATTAACATTGTAGCAGAAGATCTCAATTTTTTTTTAACAATTTTTTTAAAAATTGAATTTAGTGACGACATCGCTTCATACATTTTGTATGGCAGTCGCCTATACACAATATGTAAGAAGACTTAATAGTTTGATATTTCATCTCCAAACATACATACATACCATCATGCTATTTGCATATTCTGGGTAGGAAAAAGGATCTTCCTCCATACTATCCTATCTTGACATACATACCTACATATGTTCTATAAAAAACAAAATATCTGAAAATATTCAATAATTTGTATCTATAGGTTTATAGTTTGGTACATATTCTTCAACTATACATACTATCGCTATCGACAGTTGGATCTCATGTGTTACATGCAACTAGTACTAATGCATCTATATAATAAATGTTATTATACTGTAAATTTCTCAGAAATGAAATAAAATAAAATAAATTAAACAACAGGTTCGAAAAAACAAAAAAGGCAACGCATTTAATAGCATTGATTTATATTATGAATGATGTCATTGAAATTTAAGTGAACTACATAAATGAGAGCAAAAATTAGCACCTATAGGAGTGTTCGTTTGTATTTTTTATCGTAGAAAAAATTTGGGTGTTAGTTGTAAACTTAACTATTGGAAATGTCTGTCTTATTATGGCGGAGGAGAGACAAACATTTAGTTACGATCGCTTTCTCAACTGAAGGACTTATCTAATATCCTACTTATCTATACTTCGAGCTTATGTTACTTTTCCTTTTTTTTACTGCGATTTCAAAAAGAAATTCAGAAAATAACGTCAATATCTTTCAAGAAGTCAGATTTAAAAATAAACTGCGTCTTAGAAAATATTGCAAATTTAATAAATTTTGATCATGATTTTGAGGTAAATATTAAGAATGCAATTGGAGTGCCACTTTAGCAAATTTAGACGTTGTGAAAAACGAATGAAAGTAGAATAAGTGTCGTAGAAATGAGATCTTTAAGAAAAATATGCAATAGAACAATGTATGATGGAATTAAAATTTGACAGTTAAAATCATAGATCAGAAATTAACGGATATCCATGTAAAACTAATCAGCTCTAAGTTTATGGACTTAACATTTACATATGATATCAAAAAAATAAGTCAATCGGACGTATAGCTTGGGCTGTGGAGACGGCTGGCGCCATGAATGTACAGTAGACTGAAGTTATTTACTGAGAATGGAACTCAGTAGGTACCAGTAAGTCACCAAATGTTACTTGTGTTGAAATAATAGGTTGGTTAGTAACAATATTATAGTACCTATTTCACTTTTAATCGAGAGTATAAAATATTGTTTTTGATTTTCTTGTACACCGTGAAATATGTATATGGCCAGTAAAATATTTGATCTTCAATGGCCATGTTGACTGAAAAATATTATATGGGATAAATTTCATCCGCATCTTGCGTGTATGCCCTCCCTCCGTCTGATACGACATAAAGAGCTTGTGCCATAGATTGCACCACACGATTAAGTTTCCATAAAATCCTTTTCCATACTATAAAAATGGAGCGTAAACCGACCATAATATTACCATAAGCGCCCAAGTCAGCTAAATGCTTACCATAAGCGATTACCATAACGATGGCAGTAAATCCAGCAAAGATTTCAGCCCCTCGTTGGTTGGTGTGGATGCCGGAGAATGACGAGATGATATGAAAATTGTACGAGAAGCATCTCAAATCAATATTTTTTGGAAAATGATCCCGGAAACAATCAATTTGGCTCACTGATTTATTCTCCAATAAGTTTAAAAGACGCCTTCCTTAATATGCCTTTATGACATCCGCATCGTACATTTTTGCACGACTCAAAAGAGGAATAAAAAAACACGATTATATTGTTGAGTCAATCTATTTTTTTAAGTACAAGTCACATTTCTTATTTCAGTATTAAACCACCCGTAAATTTCCTCACGATGACCCTTACTTTTTGAGAGATCGCTAAGAAGTGCTGTACCCATCAGTAACAGATGGATTGCATTCTCTAGACCACAGACGCAAGGTCGGTATAATTAGTTTATTCTATAGATACTACCACGGGAGACGCTCAGAAGAACTTGCATCTCCGACCCATCCACAATAGAGTCAATCGTTTTACTCAATCTCAACACCCGTTCACAGTAAACCTTCAACATGCACGAACCAGTCTCTTCTCGAACTCTTTTAATAACACAGCACTCCGGCTGAGGACGATCTTCCGAATTCCGTGTTTCCACCCATTGACTCTTCATTCTTATTGGTGTTTTTTGATGTTAGTCAAAATCATTAAGGTAAAAAAATGCAGGGGTTTGGGTTTCAAATAGGCCAACTAAATTTTTAAATACACGACGCTTGTTTCTTTTTGTGAACAATTTTAAGATGTTTGTACGGTGTCTAATTTTTTTGTGTTCTTATATTTTTATCTGTATGTATTTATTTAGTATTGTAACACTAATAAATGGCTTATGGCCTATATTGTGTAAATAAAATAAAAAATAAATTAAATAAAAAAAAAATTAAGGCACAAAAAAAGTTTTTGCGTCCATTATGAGTGGTGAGTCTATTTTAAAATATAAATTTATTCCAAATTATCACTGTTTTTAGTGATTTTGTATATAAACATAATTTATGTTCAATGCACCATAATTCCGCCATTTTATTATTTGGGAAAGGAAGAGATAATGGAATACCACACTCCTCTCTCTTGACCTACATATATCGCTTCATTCACGCCCATTCGACGTCTCATAAACACTCTTTTATTATGATTGCCATATTATAATTTCTAAATTTTCATAGACGATGGATGATATAATGTTAATTTATTTTGAAATTAACGTTCAATTTAAAAAGAGGTATAAATGTAAATTATTTTTTCTCCTCACTACCCCAAGGGGATATAGTGGGGAGCTTTGAATTTTCAATTTTTTTACAGATTATCAATTTGTATATCTAATATTTGCTTAGATCCCACTAGATTTAGAAGGATATCTGATTAGTGCTTCTCAGGTGACCTCAAGGTCAGGAAACTAAAAATCTGATATTTTCATATTGCTAAAAAAATACATAACTTTCATCAAATGGCATTGAAGAATTATCAAGTTTTCCATTAAAAATATTTAAATCAAAGTTAATTTGACAAACTCGTTAAATGAAAATGCTGATAAATTTTCATACAAAATTTGAATATTTTGTACAATGACTTGGTAGATAGTAGTATAGCGATGGCCACAATCCACTTGTTTTATTTAGTATTGCTTCTCGGGAAATTAACATGTACTATGTCTGACATGCATAAAATAACAAGTTGCCACTGGAGGAGATGATATTTATCGTATCACAGATAAAGACTGAAAACTCAATTTTAATTTTTTTCCACCATATAAAATCTTTTTATCCAAACTGATTGTTATCTATGTACGTTTTTCGACAATTTATTATTTTTGATGAATATTACATAATTCGTACGAAATTCGGGATAGTACTTTTCATTTAAAAACGGCCAACATTTTTCATCTAATGAATATCGCTTTTCATCAGATTAAACCTGTTTCCTGTTGATGTTGCTTTAATCCCTTTGTTAATCCGAGTGTCATCTCCAGTTCAGGGTCGTTTGGGGTGGCTGAAAAGTATTTATATTATAGAATGGCAGAAAGAACGGGAATCTGAAATATTCAGAGACTGAATTTATGTGTTTGAATCAGAACTATGGGAAAATATAAGACTATATTAGGGACATAACACAGAACATTATTTATTAGGATGTCTGAGTGGTTTAAAATATTTCTAATGATATTCTATTATGACACTTAAATAATCATATTTATAACAATATTTGTAATGATATTCCAATTGTGTTCAATTTATTCATGTAATTTATTTAAAAAATACATGAAATTTAATTTATAAAAATATTTTTAGAAATATTCTAATTGTGTCCAATAATTTATTTTATTATGAAATTATATTTAATAAAATATTATTTTAAGATATTCCGAATTCATCCCTCTTTTTTATTATTTACTTGTAAGTAATAACTAAATTTGTTTTCATACTAGGTAGTTATAACAGTTATTAGCTAGTATTCATACTAGACCCCCCAATAACAGTTATAAGTTAGTTTTTATACTAGACTCCATAATAACAATTATTTGTTAGTTTTCATACGAGACCCCTTGATAACATTTAATATGTAGTTAGTTTTCATAATAGATCCCTTAATAACAGTTATTAGTTTGTTATCATACTAGACCCCTTAATAACAATTATTTATTAGTTTTCTTACTAGATATCATTTAATAGTT
Organism: Molanna angustata; assembly: GCA_963576475.1. Lineage (NCBI taxonomy): Eukaryota > Metazoa > Arthropoda > Insecta > Trichoptera > Molannidae > Molanna > Molanna angustata. Next base: position 35,076,538 of record OY754971.1, on the reverse strand, counting down.
ACTTTTTATAACATTTAATAACTCCTTGATAACATTTAATAGTTACTTTTTATAATAGACCCCTTATTATAACAGCTTTTAATTAGTTTTAATACAAGACTTAAGATTGTTTTCATACTTTTTCCATTTAAGAGTTCTTATTTAGTTTTCACAAAAGTCTCATTAAGTTTAGTATCTTTCATTTTCCATCCGTTTTTCTGTCGTATGTATTTCGCCTAGTGATTTTGGCGCGTTATTAAACAAATTCAAAAATAAACAACAACTACAGTAGAAATATTCTTTTTCTCCGTCTCATCCGTTGGTTTGTTTAAATTTGCATGCAAAATTGTTTGCAGACATTCCCAGTACTAACAACAGTCGGCCTCGGAAGAAAAAAACGCCGCAGCTCGGATGGTTCATTCCTTAAAAATTCTCAACAATGAAAATTCCATCTTGGCCTTCAACACACGCATCAGCTTTCCGGCACGAGGAATAATAATTTCTAAAACTTTTTTCAAATATTACTTTTAAGTCCAGGGGGGCAAGTCTAGTCCAACCGGCGAAATTAAAACCCTCGTGATTACCCATATCATGGATATAGTTATCATATCGTTCCTCTGCTGACTGACTGTCGTATCTGACATTTTTTGTAAAATCGAGTTAGGACCACCAATGTGTATTGATATGTTGTACGCATGTCTTCACTAAAGATCTCGACTGTATCACATCCCGTTAACTTGGAATAGCTGTCTACAAATTATTGAAAGTAAAATCTGACTCATAGACATATGTGTAAAATGAATAAAAATTAATTTTAAAATTTTTTTTTTTGCTATAATGTATTTTCATGGACATAGGCCTCCCCCTTGATCAGGCTGAAGAAGAAGAAGAAGAATGTATTTGGTTTTTGCAGTGTTAATTTTAAGGCTCATATTTTTCGAAAAAATTTTCAAGTGTGCGGAAGTCATCCTTCATCCTCGGATGAGTTCTTGAGATTAGGCCAAAATCGTCTGCATATCACAATATTTGACTAGACTTTCTGATTATAGTCCCAGATGTCTCTGTCTCCGCCTCTCTTATAACTAATTCCAGGGCAAGATTACATAAAAGACAAGCCAGGGCATCACCTTGTCTTAGTCCATTGTACGTCTTGAAGCGACCTGATATACTGTTCTGAATTTTTACCCGACTGCGTATTAGACATGGTAATAACTGTGAGCCGGATTAGTTTTTTCGATTACTAATCATTACAATTAGGAAAATAAGGATGGTACAAAAAAGAAGATAGAAGGAATATTCAGGAACTTTTTGACAGATAAAGTTTTTTCAATTTATTTTTAAATATTTGTGTGGATTGAGATGACGTAACTTCATCACTTAGGCCATTCCATAGTCTAGCTGATTGTACTTGAAAATAAGAGCTGAAAAATTGATGTGCTGTTTATGAAGGTGAGTTATGTTTTGGCCAAAACCCTCTCATTTTTTTATTTTGACAAGTTTTTTTTTTTTACCACCACCCGCTCTGCATATGGGGACTATAAACGGCCCCTTCACAGAACGCTAAGTGAGCGACAAGAAAAAAAAATGCATAGCACGAAAAGTAGCTCATGGAGCCCTCTAGATTAGTAATCTCGGCACCATAGTGCAAAAGAAAAATCGACGAATGTGAATGGAGGATTCACACTCGGGGACTTCAGATCTTATAAATGAGAAATATCAGGGGTATGAGCAAGATCTCTGTAAAAAATAACCTACTGGGAATCTAACAATAGTAAAGCACCATAACTATGACAAAACTTTTTAAAGGCTTTAAAATTGTTCTTCGAGATTACAAAATCCGCGTGACCAATGGGACCTTGAAGAGGCCCACGGACAGCAACGAGGAGCTCCGATCTAAAAGAGGACACCATTGGGTGGCAACACTCCCACAGGATATGTTCCGAAGTTTGGTCTGGGCACTGACAGAACTGACATGAAGCGGAGGGGGCAATATTAAATCGGTGAAGATAACTCTTGAAATTTCCGTGTCCTGTGAAAAATTGAGAAGTCCAGAAGTCGGGGACAACCCAAGAAGATTTAAGTCGAGTCCTCACGTCAGGAAAAAATAAAAACGATATTCTTCCCACTGAGCAAGCCGTCCAACGGGACTGCCAGATATTCAGCAAATTTTCGAAAACACTTCTTTCAAGAACACTGCGTGACACTCGGCCCTCAGGAGGATTTTGACAAGTTGTAATATAATATATGCCCCGGCAAATGATTTGAGAATTACATTCGAAATTCGAAAATTCAAAATATTAATTTGGTCTTAGCGCACCCCAAGTGATGTACAGAAGTAATTTTCTTCTATATCATTTTAACTGTACCACTAATGTAACGAAAACACATCTATCTATAACAATTGTAACCGGTAAAACAAATCTTGAATGCATTTTTGTTATAGGTTTGAGAATCATTCAGAGCAAATTTATTCAAAAAATGACCTATGAATACAGTAAGATTAGAAAAAATCATATTTTTGGCGATGGAAGCAATGGTGTTCCACACATACGGTTATTTTATATTCAATAGAAGATTTGGAACTATGTGAAATTATTTAATGTAATCATTTTAACATCATAATAGAGACGAAGTTGAAATATTAAAGGAGAACCGGAAAATCCGGGAACCTTCAGGGCTTACGACCTGTCATCGACTGGTTTACGTGACCACTTTACGAGCTTGCGGAAAACATTACCATAAAATATAATTGATTCCCGACAGGGAAAAAATCAAATGTTTTCGTATATACAACTATAAAAATATTAGATTTATATGGCATTATCTGATATCTAGACCTTTTGCTAAAAAATATTTTACATACTTAAAAAGCTGCAATGTGCAAAGGTGAAATTTTAAACAGTCTACTGCTTGTAATTGATTAATTTATAGTTATTTTTTTTAATTATCAATATCAAATTACTCAACATCTTGTCTTTTGCAGTTTCGACTCTATAATTTTCAAAGTAGGATATATTTGTTGATTCTACTAGATGGATAATTATCCTGTATGGAGCAAAGGGAATAAAATGTGCGGAAAATTCCTTCCAAGTACCTAAATAGCCGTGAGTAATTATTATTGCAGAGTTAAGTGCCTATGGTGGGTGTGGGATGACATGGGAGTGGGTGAAGTCTCGCCGTGAAGGAAATCAAAATCAAAATTTTGCCAAGGACCCGCCCAACTACTGCCTACCAATTCGGACCGCCCGTAAACTTCGCCTCCAAATTAAACATTTCAATTGCTGCGAAAAAATAACAAAAGCTTCTCGGCCAAATTAAATATCCGGACTTTTACCTACATTATCCCCGAATGAATCGTACAAAAATAGACGTTTTGTCCCGTAAGAGTTTTGCCCACTTATGGAAGAAATGATATCAAATTTTAACAAATGTTTATTTCGGTAGGCAACATTACGAAAATGCTCAAGCATTAAATATTCATATGGGTTACCTACTAAAGTACTTTACAAAACATATATTTTATTAATATCTAATGAAAACAAAAACCTTGTGATTGTTGTATATTATTTGAGACTGTACATTTTCTCTAAATTGATTTTTTTTATTTATAAATAAAGTTGGAATTAGTCTGTTAATAAATTTCATCGGAATTTCGGATTGGATTTTTTACGGTTGTAGAATTATTTTACTGTTTAATTTGAAAGATAAATAAAATAATAAAAAAATTGGTTGCATATTATATGTGATCATAAAAATATTCGATTTTCATGAACATTGGTATAGTAAAAATAATTAATTGAAGGATATATGATAGCAATACCAGATAGACTCATAAAAACTTAAAACTATTCCAAGTACAAGACACCTCAGTAATTGATGATTCTTGTAGACGGTGTTATAAAAACAAAGAGACAATAGGATATATGTATAACTGGCGGATGTCATACTCTTGCACCAACTGAATATACACAGAAGCATGCTCAAGTGTGCAAGCCGATCCACATCGCTTTAGTAAAAAAATATAATTTAATAGATTCTCCAACAATCTTGTTCCAATACTCCCTATTGAAAACAACACTATCAGATACACTCAGGAAGAGTTGAAAGTATACAGAGAAGATTTACACGAATCCTTGCCTATCGTACTGGAGTCTCAGATCAACTCGAAACGTACAATGATAGATTTAATTATTTCGAAATGCAATCACTATCATATAGGAGGAACATGACAGATTTAATCACAATTCACAAAATTATTCACTGTGACTTAAGTGCCTCCAATTTGCTAGAACATGTTAAGATAAATATACCCATAAGAACATGCTTCAGATTACGAAACATTTTTAACATCTCACATTACAATACAAACCTGGGCTTCCATGCTCCTCTAGCACGGTCACTCAGACAATACAACAAACTGCATTATCAATATAAAAATGTCGATATATTTTCACAATCACGGGCATTGTTCAAGAGTGCTTAAAGAACGTGTCAATTTTGATAAAAGCTTTGAATGTTTCTTGTTATAGTAATGTTTGTTTATTTTTTTATTTTTTTTGTTGATTTTCCTGCATAAAAACATTTCTTTTTTTTTTTTAAGTTGTTTATTTTTTTAATAAAAAGTAATACATATTTATTTTCCCGCCAAACTGCAAAGCAGTTTTTTGGCAGAGCAGATTCTCTCTTTCACATAATATTATAAATTTCACATATAATTATTTCATTATAAACTTATCTCAAATATTGAAGAAACGGAAACTAAACAAAAATTTGAAAGAAGAAAAAAATTGAAATAAACCTTACACATAATATACATATATTATACCTATAATTAACATCAACAATAATAATTCAAAGTCTAACGAACGCTTGAATTAAGATACAGATGTTTCAGTGTATTTTTTATTGTTACTATTTTCGTTTCGTCAGACTTTAAAATATTTCTTATCCTAATCGGCAACGCGTTAATAATATGCGGTACAAGATGTTTCCTGGTACGATCTCATCTCCATACACGTTGTTTGTCTTAGGTACCTGCAGGGCACGCTCCATCGCCAGCCAGCCACCCACCCACCTCCCATATATGTGACTTATTTCTGTTTTAAAAGATTCATTAAAATATGTATTCTTTGTGTAAGAATGCTGAATGTATGACTGAATGAAAATTATGTACGTGCGTTCATGTGTGGGGTGTGGATGATAATTCAATCGTCCAATCATTCCATACATTATATATATGTTCATAAATGCATGAAACCAGTGGGCTTCTAGCCTGTTTTTCATGCTTATATAAATAAATAAATAAATAAACACGTTTAAATTTTATCGGAATAGAGATATAATTACAGATAGAACCAACCTGCACAATAGACCCGATATAACTCGGATTGAGCTTAATTTCAAGGGGTGTACATTTACTGAATAAGGGAACTTAATAGAAAGGCATAATTCTTGAATGTTACACAATCGCTAAAAGTGATGACTGGACTAAAAGTGATGAAATATGTATAAAAAATAATTTTTTTAAGAATATTTACCTCAATGAAAAAATCACTTGTAGTGCGATGGCGCTGTCTTCTACTGGCTTGGTTTGTTAACTCTGTCCTCCTGAAAACAAAAAGAGAAGTTAATTTAATTTGACTGATAACCATATTTTTTATCTACCACAAAGTGATAAGAGATGAGCAAATGCGATGACAAGACCAAGACCGGGGTGGTCATGGTCTTGCATACCAAGTCTTGATCTAGGTCTTAAACTTTTGCAGGTCTTGCAACTTTTTCAAAAAATATTTTTCTGTTAAAATTCAGTAATTTAAATAAAACATGACAATAAACACCAATCCATACTAGGTTTATACTTAGGGGACTTGATTGCTTGAATTTCATAAAATTAAAAATTAAAATGTGATACAGAATACAACAGTTGTATGTATTTTATTTTTCAATACAAGTTTTTGTGTATTGATATATTTTTTTTAATAATAATCTTTTAGCGGAAGGAAGTTATATATTTAATAAGATTATTTAATAAGAAATCAGAAAAAGTTGCGAGTTTATTGCGTGTTCTAAATTCATCTCCCAAAACACATATAACTATTTTTAGATATTGCAATTGTTTTACTCAGCTATTTATTTATAATTTAAATAATAGAATGATGATAGGTTTCATAATAAAAGAAAACATACTCAGATTAATTATATTTTCAGATTAAAACAGTTAACAAATTTAATTCAAATTGCTTCGCGATACTAGGGTCGGTCGGGATAAAATATTATAATTATTGAACACTGTGCTTAAACGCTGGGCTGACGAGCGAATGGCGATTCGCCTCGTCGATCGATCGAAATACGATGCGCTGTCTCTCGGTCGTCTTCGGCAATCTTCGTGAGATGCGAGATCGTCCGAGCGAGATGGCATCGATGATGGGGAGGTACATCCTCGCCACAATCTATTGTTTCTCTCTCTCTCTCTCTTCTCTGAGCTTCTCATGATTACAAACGTTGCATTGTATAATTGTTTAATATAAGTATTCGAATAGCGATTCAGGATAGAGTAATAAAAACTAAAATTATCAAAAATATATAATAAAAGACATAAATGTAGTTGATGATAGTTGTAGGAAATGTTTGGCTTTTCCGGAAACAATCGAGCATATTATATTGGGCTGTTCTTTTCTCGCGTAATCAGAATATACATTTAGACATAACCAAGTAGCAAAAATAATACATCAAAATTTAGCTATAAAATATAAATAAATTGACACGATAAACATAAAACCATATTATGAATATGATCCGATTTAATTTTTAGAAAATAATAATATTTCGCTTTATTACGATAAAACAATATTAACTGACCGGTCAATTCAACATAACAGACCCGATTTAATAAAACATGATAAAATTAAAAAAATAACATATATTTGCGACGTGGCTATTCCAAATTCTAGTAATATTATAAAAAGTTTTGATGAAAAAATTAGAAAATACACCGCTTTAGGTAACGAGATTAAAAGACTTTGGCATTCTCGTAAAATAATAATATTACCGTTCATTATTTCAGCCACTGGCATTTTTCCAAAATCGTTAATCCGTTATTCAGAAATTATAGATTTATCGAAAAACTTAATAATAAAAATGCAAAAAACGGTAATAATGAATACAATGTAGAATCGTTAAAGATTTTTTAAACGTTAATATTCGGAAATCAGTAGGGTTGTTAGGTAGTATAGAGACCTCCTCAGAGCCTAATCCTTTGATATGTTAAGTATCTGGATGGGTGAACTATTCCCAATTGAAACCTTGATGATGCGTTTGTTGCATTTTATTTTGCTCTTTTAAATCATTTACAATTTACGCATTGATCTGCTAATTCTTTTGAGGAAGTGTATAATGGTAATAATAATAATTGAGTGTTATTATTTGTAGTGCTTAATTGTTATTAATATCATTAGTAAATCGGCCAGTGCCGTATATAAAAAAAAAGAAAATATTGTAAGCACTATTCTAAGTCGGGGCCTCGCAACACAGCAAGTAAGTTGCCATAAATAAAATGACAAAGCATACTATATTTTTGGTATGTGTTTAAATGTATTTTTATGATTTAGCTAGTAAAATTTTCTCTAATCGATTCCGATAACACTGCGTGTCTTGATAAATTACCATAAATATTACCATGTAAATACTGAGATAAGTTATCCATTTTAAGTTACTGACGGTAACTGAAATGAAATAAAATAATTAGATTTTCGCTAGTTAATTCCGATAACACGGCGTGTCTAAATTAATTACCAAAAGCCATGTATCTGCTGAGATAAGTAATCCATTTTAAGTTATTGACGGTAAATGAAATAATTAAATTATGAATTTTAATTTTATGCTTTACACGTTAATATAATCATTTAAATTATTCAATGTCGCGTGATCCTTTTATAAAAATTAACATAAGTCCATAAAAATGTGGTACCCAGATAAAATTCTTTTTTGTAAAACAGTTATGAGTGGGCACTTTGTTATTCCCTTGAGAAATGTAGGTATGGCTTTACTTGATGACAGACATCAGGGTTATTTTATTTAAATATTATTATCTTGTTGCACGTAAAAATATCAAAAATGTGTAATTCAAAGTATTAAAGTAGTTCGTGTCCAGAGTGTAATTACTTTAATAAACATTAATGTGGACCACAATATTGCTCAAAGGTTATTTCTAACAGACGAAATCAAAACAAATTTTGTTTAAACCAGCTCATTTACAGAAAATATGGGTCAAAAGTATGCCATAACAAATTTTTGGCTTTCGTGGCTCATTTCGATCCCCGTCTCTAAAGGTCCCGGGTTCGATCCCCGGTGGAAATTTACTTTTTAATTATGTTTTCAGCCTATATCTGTGAGACGATAAACATCATGTCTCCAGAATGTGGCAACTTGTTATAGGATGCGCGTTAAATTTACATACGTAGTTCCTGTTAGTTTTACAAAGTAAAATGTTATTTTTGTAAAATATTTTATTCATTCATATTAACTTTCGATTTTGATTAAAAATATTACAAAGATAAATTCACAAGTTATATGATATTTACTAATAATCATATTTCTGTTGTATCTGGATGTTTGAAAAATATGATCTGGAAAAGTAAACACATGCGTATTGACAGTAAAGTCAGAATATATAAGACATGTGTGCGATCATGACGTATGCTGTGGAAACACGAACCAAAGGGCTTCTAAGGACAACGGAGATGAAGGTCCTAAGGTCAATCACTGGTAAAACTCTCCGAGATTGTGTTCGCAATGTTCAAATAAGGAAAAAATGTGGAATACAGGACATCGTTCGACGGAGTAGATCCAGAAGAAGGCATTGGAGGGACCACGTTTCCAGGATGGACAGTGATAGACTTGCATATATAGCAACGAACGAAATTCCTTCTGGCCACCGCCTACCCGGTAGACCACACAAGAGATGGAAGAATAGCTGGACTTCATCATCAGACCAACTAGGTCTATTAAACGAAGAAGAAAAAGATGAAGAATATTTTTGTAAAAGCTCATCAACAATATTAAAATCTTGTTATTAAAACATACATACATACCTTCACGCCATGTCCCTTACGGAGTTAGCAGAGAGAACCAAACGTACACATTTTCCTACACATTCTTGGCTTCCTATACATCCATGCATCATCTCATACATACCCGTCGATTGTTCAAACTCTTTATTTTTATTTATTAAGAAACTTTGAACCTATACAATATTTTATGCTTAATTATAGATATGTATATAAAAAGTAAGTCCATTAAAAAGCTTATGATTCTACTTTCAAAATGAACGTGGCAAAAATGTGGCAATGAATGTGGGTGCGTGTTAAATTAATATTTGACATAGTACCTGTTAGTTGTCCGAGAAGTAATAAATAAAATATCATTCCTATGTTCATGCCATCTCTTTCTGGGGCGGTCCCAGCTATTCACCTTCCACATAATCGTATATTTTGTGAGCAAAACACTCGTTTCGGCAATGCAGAATACTTCATCAACTAGTGTATCCACGGATATTTGAAAATAGTTGATATTTTTCAAAACAATTAAATTGTTAATCAATAATATAAATAAATACTATACACTTCCTAATACCCAGCGCAAGTGGCTAGTTTATTGCCGCATGGAAATTTATTCCAAGGAAACAATATTTGCGTGAGAAATGAATTTAAAGAAATCTCTCCTCTGCTTGGAATCGAACTCACGACACCCGCACAGAAACAGTTTTCATTACAAATTTTCATTATTAATGATTCTGATTTCATTACAAATTTTCAATCGGACGTTTTGACAGAAATCACACTCGCTCTTATACAGAGGTGATAGTTTCCGCGTTGTGTTTTACGGAATTACTTTAAGTATATCAGACGTTTTCACAGAAATCACACTCGTCCTAATACTGAAACGGTAGTTTTCACGTTGGTTATTACAGAATCTCGCCCCAGGTGAATAATGGGATGATTTTGTTTGGTAGACGCGAGGACTCTAGTTCGTGGCAAGAGTTCATTACAGGGTATTTTATTGGTGTACCCAGTACTGGAGGCGAGTGAAACGGACTAAAGAAACTTGATAATATTTCATTCAAAGTATATAGCTTTACATATTATTCTTGTCCAGAGTAATAAACCGACCTGTAATACTGTACATACTTTTAAACGATAGTATCTTGAAATTCTGAAGAAACGAGAAACGTTATAAATTATTAAAACGGTATTTTTATTAATAGTCCAAAAGGCAGCAACGTTTTCGAAGTAACATTTTTAAATGAATGGTTTTTTAATATATTTTTCTTATCCAACTGTCGATTTGTTCAAGAGAACTTTGTTCTCTTAACATATCGACAATGGTTCAAGCCAGAATACGCAAGATTGTATGTATGCAGGGTCTATATTTTTCACGGCTTTTCCAAATTTGAAGTCAAAAAACACCAACTTAGAGGCTTCGCAGCATATATGTTCCATATACGGATTAACTCAGAATTCGGAGTAGAACATTTCGTGTGTATGTATGTGTGTGTGTGTGTTTTTGTCTATGTGTGTCCCCCTTATAAATTTTGATCCGCTCAATTAACAGAGCCCAAAATTTCAAAATATATAAATAATTATGGCCGTCAAAACTTTTATACTCAGAATTTTGAATTTTTGTTTCTGTCAGGGGTTATCAACTTTTGAATTTTACTTTATTTTTCCATATATCTCAGAAACAATAAAAGCTAGAACGCTGAAAATTGCTATGAACATAGATAAATATAATTTCTCAAATTAGTTTTTTCAAAATAAATCCAGACTTTCTCAAACATTTTTTATTAAGAAAAATATTTTTTTAATGATAAATTTATGTTTTTTAACAGATTTTTAATTATCTCAATAGAGACGAAGTTGGAATATTTATTGTAGGAGAACCGGGAAATCAAGGCACCTACAGGGCTTACGACCTGTCATCGGCTGGTTTACGTGATCACTTTATGCGCTTGCGCAACGTTCACCAATTATGCCTTTTAATGAGATCCCTATCAATTCAATTTTGAAAGTTCTATATATTGTAATACTGAAATTCTTTTCGTTTGAAAATAAGGAATTTTTACTACAGCCATCTATTGGTGAAATTATGAACAACAATCTTATTATTTTTATTTATTTTGTTGGAACGCCATCTATTGAGAGAATTGGTTTTTTGTAAATAATGAAAGCTACAATTCTTATATCTGAGGTGACAATGCATTTTTCGCATAGAAGTCACCCCTGAATTGCGCCAGACTTATAAGGTCATTTTTTGTCTTATTTACCTACTTGTACCAATGTGTAAGTAATCGAATATTTTTATTATTGCATATCAATAGATGGCGTTCCAACAAAATAAATAAAAATAATAAGATTGTTGTTCATAATTTCACCAATAGATGGCTGTAGTAAAAATTCCTTATTTTCAAGCGAAAAGAATTTCAGTATTACAATATATAGAACTTTCAAAATTGAATTGATAGGGATCTCATTAAAAGGCATAATTGGTGAACGTTGCGCAAGCGCATAAAGTGATCACGTAAACCAGCCGATGACAGGTCGTAAGCCCTGTAGGTGCCTTGATTTCCCGGTTCTCCTACAATAAATATTCCAACTTCGTCTCTATTGAGATAATTAAAAATCTGTTAAAAAATATCTTTGACTCCCGACAGGGAAAAAAAAATCCAATGTTTGCGCATATGCAATAATAAAAATATTCGATTACAATATATAGAACTTTCAAAATTGAATTGATAGGGATCTCATTAAAAGGCATAATTGGTGAACGTTGCGCAAGCGCATAAAGTGATCACGTAAACCAGCCGATGACAGGTCGTAAGCCCTGTAGGTGCCTTGATTTCCCGGTTCTCCTACAATAAATATTCCAACTTCGTCTCTATTGAGATAATTAAAAATCTGTTAAAAAATATCTTTGACTCCCGACAGGGAAAAAAATCCAATGTTTGCGCATATGCAATAATAAAAATATTCGATAAATTTATGTGTTTAACTGCCTATATTTCCAAAGTTTTTTAAAAATATCGAAAAAAGCCGAAACACCCCAACTAGATTATTTAATTTTCTATAAAAAATATTAGCATTTTAGTAGTACATCTCAAATTTTTATAAAAATTGAATTTAGTGACGACATCGCTTCATACAATTTGTATGGCAGTCGCCTATACACAATATCTAAGAAGACTTAAACATACATACATACATACCACAATGTTGTTTTCATATTCTGGGTAGGAAAAAAGGACTGCCATCCATACTATCATATCCTGACATACATACCTACATGTTTTATTTAGAAAACAAAATATCTTTAAATTTAAGTTTTGTACGTATTCTTCAATTATTGTACATACTATCGTCATCGACAGTTGGATCTCATGTGTTACATGCATCTAGTTAAAGGTGAATATTGTCGATTTAGATATTATTTCAATATAAGTTGTACTTGTACGTACCTACAAAAACCGACCGTTTGTGAAATAATATATTATTATGTTCTTGCTGGTACTGAAATATGTAAAAAAAAAGAAAAAAAAATCAAAAATCTCCCTGAATGAGCGCTAACCAACACGAGTGATTAAATACCTATGTGGACAATTATATCAAAATAAGTTACAAGACATACGTATATATTTCAACAACGTTTTGCGTGCTAAGCGACAATCACATTGGGAAATTGCGATCGTGTGATAACATTTTTACATCATAATTATCATTAAAACGTAATATGAATTATAAATCCAAATAAAACATGTAACAAATACACATCGCACACGCCTAGATGAAGATATGTCTGTCTGTTATTGTTTTATTTTAAAACAACATGAAATATTGCCAACATTCTTGTTTTGTTCTTTACAAAGAAAATGTCGGGAAATTTAATGACTCTAATTTATGTATCACTTTTATTAAATTCCACATTATAATATGACAATACAGTAATGTGCTGTAAATAAAATTTCTACATGGAAACATAAATCGTATTAAATTGCTATAAAAACACAATGTGATGTATTCTTTGGAATAATTATTTTACTTCCAAGAAATAACGATATTTCGTGCAGACAATAGACATCTGCCGTAATCGTCTGGCCAGATTCAAGAAAGCTGTCCAATTTGCTTCAAGTGGATTAAAACAGTTTTATCACTAACACGGCAGCCTGCAGCTAACTCGGACGTGGTTGTCGATGGATCCGCTTCTACAATAGCCTTCAATTCTTCATTATCAACTTTGGTCTTCGGCCGTCCACGGGGCTTATTCTGCAGCTAGAAATTTCCAGAACGAAAAATTTGGAACCAAAACGCACTGTGTTTTCTTTTGCGGCACCGTCGCCATACACATTATTAATCCCTCGAGCCATTTCTGCAGCAGTGGTGCCACGGTGGAATTCGTACTCGTAAATAACGCGATATTTCAAGTTTTCCATTTTGTAAACTGAGTGACGCAAAGAAAAAAACAAATGAATTATAATTTTCGAAACAAAAATACATGAGTAAATAGGTGTATAAATTTGAATTCGGAATTCCTAACCAAACAGAAGACATTTGAGATCAAAGTTGCCAGTACGGCAAAACGCCAATTTCATATGTAATGACTTTAAAAATGTCCCAAACTGAGCCAAAAAAACATTTAAAAAGGAAAAATTAAATTATCTAAATTTGCCATACGCAAAGAAGATGGAGCTATCGTCGTTTAATGGATGAACAATTCGGTGGTTTCTGTGGCTTCTAATAATGTAGTTGTTCATTCTGTATTATCTGTAAAACGTTTGTAGTCCAAGGAAAAGCGGAATATTCATGTTCCTCAACCATAAGTATTTGGAAAGTACAAAATAAATATGGGTGGGATGGATCGAATGGGTGAACATTTTTAAATGTATCGAATTCATATAAGAGGTAAGAAGTGTAACTGGTCTTCAATGACCTGATTGATTGATATGTACCTACATGCAAAATTCTTGGTAATTAAAAAAATCTGTAGAGACCATTTCGCAGTGGGAATGCAGAAAAAATATAGTAATAAGATATCCTGTCGGTATACAAAAACATTTCCAAGGACTTGGAAGGCTATTCGCTGCGACATCTAAAATTGTCACAATCAAAAGGTATGACCGAATGGACTTACCAACAAATATATTCAACCAATAATAAAGAGAACTAGATAATGTTGACACATTCTGAAAGGGACTGAAATTATCATTAAATTTGTTAGGTCTTAATGTAGCAAGTGCAATGAGAGGTAGTGCCTGAAATACAAAATTCCTATCATGTACGTAGTGTTTTAAAAAGGTTGGTGTTGCGGGGATTTGCTGGTTCATTGTAAAATTGACAAATTTGATATTGGTAAATTGATTTTATGAGCGATTTTTATGCACTGCAATTCGATAAATATGACACCTCGTATATAAGCCAAAAGGAAACAATGCACTTACCTTGAATTGGCTGGCAGATCCTTGGGCAGAGGGGACTCTTCTCCTGCAGTGATAGCGGGCATTGAAGATTGATGAAGCGGTTAAAAACTGTTAAAATGTTTATGAACTGCGATGTTATTGTAGACGATAACGGTGAAGATGACGAAGAATTTGAGGTAAAAGTAGCGGTTGAAAAGTAAGCGGTTTATTAATTTAGCGGCGAAAAGCGGCGGTCACACAGACACGAATATACGAAATATAGATATGCGTACTTTGCGAATTACAAGCGGGAAGTCAAAGTTTTTAGTGTTGCCAACACACAGGCGTGAATATTTGCAATATGTTGTAAGTAGGCGGATATTTTTTAAAGCGGTAGTTGAAGCGGTGATGAGTGCGGAAGATGACGATGAATCCCAGAAGAAGCCTCTTGATTGCCAATGGCCACTGGCTTAGTGCATTACTTCTTCCGGCGATACACAAAGGCATCACAATTCATCGAAAGCAGTGCATTTTATTTTATTTTATTTTTATAGCAATTAAAGTAAATAAATGGCGCGAACAAAGGTAATCATATTTATTACTTGAAAAACCCTTTCTACACATGAAAACCCTTTCTACACAAAGAATGATAATTAAAAAAATGTACAACAAACCTCCCAGATATCCCACTAAACAATTATTTAAAGAGAGTGGATTATTTAATCTAAGGAAACTGTATATACTACAATGTCTTAAGTTTATTCACAAAAAGAAAGAAATTTTCATGTTAAATTCACAAAATCGTACCAGTGACCGTCTGAATAGTATTTACAAAGTTCCTAATTGCAATAAGAGATCGACACAGAGACATTCTGTATTTATAGCTCCCAGATCATACAATATGTTGCCATTGTCTCTTAAGTCTTTAAATTGCCATTCAAAATATGTGAGTCATCTTAAGGCATGGCTTAAGAACAATGACAACATTCAAGATTTCTTTTTATGATTTTACTTCATTGCTTTTTATGATTTGTTCTAATATAAGTGGGTACATACTTATTTTAATTTATGATTTAACGCTTTTTTTGTGATCAGAATATTGTTTACTTGCAATTTGTATAATTTTCTTCATCACCATTTAGGTAGGTACTTATGATTTTTCAACTTGCGTTGTCTAAAAACTGTTTAATTGTAACGCGCAACCAACATCTTCCTTTGTAAATTTTATTTAGGTATACCCACATACAGGCTAAGCCTTGTGGGATTTTTGGTGTAATGTGTAATATGATCTGTGTAATATGTGTGTATGTTTTTTTTGTTTCTATTTATATTATACTATGTACCGAAAATTTGTTTAATAAATAAATAAATACACAAAGAATATTATTATTAACAATTGTAGCGTTTTAATTAAATTTGTAAATGCCATTTTCATAAGTGATGTGCATTTTTATCAGTAAAAAATAAAATATATTAAATTTTCAGTTTCCCGAGCTAGGGTTCACTTTAAAATATTTGACAGTTCAAAAAATTGAGAAGCACTGATCATATATCCTTCAAAATCTAATGGGTTATATGCGAGTTTTAAATATAAAAATTTGCAAAATTGGAAAATAATCAAATGAGTACTTTAAAGTCGATAAAGTAGAATAAATACGCCCTACATAATACATATCACATATGTAGATACACGCATACATTCAGTATACAATCGAATCTTTCAGTATACAATCTCAGCATGATATCAGTTGATAACCCGCATTAAAAAAAAATAACCTATAAATTTGCGAATTCAAAACTCGCACTTTATCTCCCTGGGTTTGAGAGGAAAAAAAAAATATAATTTTTATTCTCAATTCATTATGAAAAAATAAACAGGTCACAAAAAACTTCTATATTTAAGAAAACAAAAAGGTTAGATGTTGGTTATATTTAATTAGGGAAACTGTTTCCCCTAAAATCCATGCATAATTTATGGTCTTCTTGTATATCTTGAGCCAGGAGTACATTAATATAAGATCTGTTAATATATTAAGCGGCTTTGTGGAGCAACACGTGGAAGACTCAAAGTAATCCACGTAGAAATCTCCAAATTAAGCAGATTTGACCTGCCTGCTTTCGAATCTTGCGAAACATAAACAAAACCCTTCAAAAATATCTGAATAAGCTATTTTTTACGGTGCTGGCCGATTTACTAATGCTATTAATAACAATTAAGCTCTTCAAATAATTACCCTCAATTATTATTATTACCATGATACACTTCCTCAGAAGAATTAGCAGATCAATGCGTAAATTGTAAATTATTTAATAGAACAAAATAATATACAACAAACGCATCATCAAGCTTTCAAATGGGAATAATTCACCCATTCAGATACTTTATATATCAAAGGATTAGGCTCTGAGGAGGTCTCTATACTACCTATCAACCCTACTGATTCCCGAATATTAACGTTTAAAAAATCTTAAACGATTCAACATGTAAGTAGGTATTGATTATTACCGTTTTTGCATTTTGAATGAAACTTTTAGATAAATGAAAAATTTCTAAATTACGGCTTAACAATTTTGGAATAATGCCAGTAGCTGAAATAATGAACGGTTATGTTATTATTTTACGAGAAAGCCCCAAAGTCTTTTAATCTCGTTTCCTAAAGCGATGTATTTTCTAATTTTTTCATAAAATGATGTAATCATATTAGGTACCTACTAGAATTTGGAATAGAAAATATTTTCAATGTTTATTAATATTTATTAATATTATTGATTTTTTAACAGATTTTTAATTTTATTAATTTACCTGCCTTTAAATACTGACGACCATTTTGAATATATTTTTCTACGTAGTAGGTATTATTAAATTTCCGCAGAAATCTTACAAAACAAGATATGCCAACATAGTTTGATGATCTTCAACATATTGTGGACCAGATACATATATATTATATATACTTTCGATCGTGAAATATAAAACGTTATTTTTTAACAGATTTTTAATTATCTCAATAGAGACGAAGTTGGAATATTTACTGTAGGAGAACCGGGAAATCAAGGCACCTACAGGGCTTACGACCTGTCATCGGTTGGTTTACGTGATCACTTTATGCGCTTGCGCAACGTTCACCAATTATGCCTTTACAATGAGATCCCTATCAATTCAATTTTGAAAGTTCTATATATTGTAATACAGAAATTCTTTTCGTTTGAAAATAAGGAATTTTCACTACAGCCATCTATGTGTGAAATTATGAACAACATTCTTATTATTTTTATTTATTTTTGTTGTAACGCCATCTATTGAGAGAATTGGTTTTTTGTAAATTAAATTCATTAAAAAGGCATTATTGGTGAACGTTGCGCAAGCGCATAAAGTGATCACGTAAAACAGCCGATGACAGGTCGTAAGCCCTGTAGGTGCCTTGATTTCCCGGTTCTCCTACAGTAAATATTCCAATTTCGTCTCTATTGAGATAATAAAAAATCTGTTAAAAAATACCTTTGACTCCCGACAGGGGAAAAAAATCCAATGTTTGCGCATGTGCAATAATAAAAATATTCGATTAATATAATTGATTTTTTTTGTAATTATATTATTATTATAATAATATAATTTTAAATAATAATTTTCTTTCCTTATG
Organism: Molanna angustata; assembly: GCA_963576475.1. Taxonomy (NCBI): domain Eukaryota; kingdom Metazoa; phylum Arthropoda; class Insecta; order Trichoptera; family Molannidae; genus Molanna; species Molanna angustata. The sequence continues at coordinate 35,058,475 of OY754971.1, read as the reverse complement.
CCCTCATTTCTGACCCTGTCATACATCGTCCTATTACAGATCCTTCTTAGCGATCTCATTTCAACTGCATTTATTCTGCTTTCGTTCCATGTCCAGGTTTTTCAACTGCGTTGAAATGATATCACTAAGAAGGATCTGTAATAGGACTATGTATGACATGGTCAGAAATGAGGTAATAAGGAAATAATGTAATGAAAGATGTCATTGATAGAATGAAAGTGAGCACATTGAAATGGTTTGGCCATATGGGGAGAATGAATGAGGAACGCCTGACGAAGAAAATATACATTGCGGACAGGAATGGAATGAGAGGTCGGGGCCGCTCAAGGAAGGGACGGCACGTCCATGTGAACGGTATTTTAAAAGACGGAAATGTCAGAAGCATGAATAACAGACGAACATGTATCAGACAATGTTTGAATGTCGACGAGGCGATGAATGTGTGTCAAGATAGAAATAAGTGGCGTTCGGTTCTCTCTGCCTACCCCGCGAGGGACATGGCGTGATGGTTTGTATGTATGTATTATGATTATAAATTATATCAGTATTATGATATTATTATGATTAAAAGAAAGTTTACAATTTTATGTAAATTATAGTAAAATACATAGTTGTCGGAGAAAAATTTAATAATTTTAGATGAAAAATATTACATAAAATCATTGATATTATTGTTGTTCGAAACGGCTTTTTTTGCAAAACAGTTATATGGAATATGCTACTTATTTCTAACATGCTATTTTTGACCCTATGTTATAACGATTACGTAAAAACGCTCCGAGTGTTATATTATCGTCATCGGCTATTTTGAATTGTTGACGCATCCGTTATAACACACATCGAGTGTTGTAACGTGGTGGACAATATTATTTTACGTTTAGAAATAAATAACTTGGTGGCTTGCATTGCTTGATTATTAAATTAAATTATGCTATTACAATAAACTTTCCTTCATAATTTGCAGGCTTAGGACTTGATATAACACGAGCTATATTTTTCGTTTGACGCAAAACAGGTCGGTTGCTTGGCAATTTGAGTAAAGATAATACTTATCCTGTATGTTTTGCGTGTGTATATCATACTTATTTCTAATTCCTTTTTTTTATAAAAAATGTTTTATAATTTGCTACAGCTGCTTATCATGTCATGTGGGGTTCAAACTGACTGGTAAATAAAAACATTTAATTCAAATCATGGATGTTTAAAATGTTTTTATTAACTAGTACATTTAAAAAAAAAAAAAAAGTGTAGTACGGAAGACATCGTCAGATGTGGAAGACAGCGGAGGCGATATTGGAGCTCACATGTAAGCAGAATGGCTGAAAATAGACTCCTACGTATCGCTCTCCAGGAGAACCCAGCTAGAAGAAGACCAGCTGGAAGACCTCCAAAGAGATGGCGAGACAGTTGGCAGTCCACATCGCAGGAGACAGAATAGCGGTACAGATCTTCGGATCTATGAGAAGGAAGAAAAAAAAAAAAAACAATGAATCGATCAAGTTGTTTTTATTTTTGCTCATTTTCAAACAATCTAAATTTTTAGTCTTTTAATTTTTTTTAATATAAAATGAATATGCATGTCCTTGTTAAACAAGTACATATACATCTTCCTACGTTCCCAAGAATAAGCAAATAAATGCTTGTGCTTAGGTGAACGAAATCGGTCGAGGCAGGATTCGAACTCGCGACCACTGGATTACTAGCCCAGCGCGCTAACCGCTCTGCCACCAACCCATCTCATTTATCTATTATTTATTGACTGTGAGGCACCGGGTTAGAATAGTGCTTCCACTCGTTTCTATTATCATCGTTTTCGGGTGTCCTGAAAGCCGGGTCCCAAAGAAAGTATTGGAAACCTGTCCTGAAGGAAGAAGAAGCAGAGGGAGACCTAGAATGAGATGGCTGGACGACATCGAGGGCGATATAAGAGCGATCGGACAGACAAATTGGAGGAGACTTTCGACAGGGCGGGATGGAGGCAGTTTCTTGAGGTGGCCAAGGCTCACACCGGGCTGTAGCGCCATTGCTGATGATGATGGTGAGTCGTATAATCGAAAATAGGCAAAATAACGACCCCCTAAGTTTAACAACGAGGTTCTCCGCCCATTCTGAATGTATCGCTTTTCTAAATACGCACATGTCGTGCTTCCTTTCATCAACTAATTTGCTCCTGCATACCTGTCGCTGGTGTTTCATATATTAATATATCGTCAAAAATTGTGTTTTTTTTATGACAATTTTTAACATTTCAATAGAGATGAAGTTAGAATATTATAGGAAAACCGGGAAATCAAGGAAACTATAGGGCTTATGACCTGTCATCAGCTGGTTTAACCCTAGACATCTAACCTTTGAACATACCCCTTTTAACCTAACCTTCGTCGATTCGACGAACAAATTTTGAACAATTTCTAACGACGAACAAAACCATTCGTCGAAATGACGACTATTTGAGTAATATATCGAAAAGTGAAGTACGTACCCGCCAAACAGGGTTGTCTCCCGAAAGAGATCGGAGAATGACGGAGAACACTGAACTGGCAAGTGACGACGCGATGATCGGCGCGGGCGCCAAAAAGAGAAAGCGATATTTATGTGACGTACTCGTCGATTCGACGAAGGTTAGGTGTCCAGGGTTAAGTGACCACTTTATGCGCTTGCGGAACGTTCACCACTTATACCTATTTATTCAGTTCCCTATAAATCCGATTTTGATTCCAACTTCCAACTTCGTCTTCAAAAAAAAAATATTTAAACCTTATTTCGTCTTGCTTGTTTTTTGTTTTCCGTGTATGGAATATAAATAAAAGTTATTTTGTTAAAATGACCAAGTTGTGTAAACAATTTGAAAGCAGCAAAAACAAAATATCTGTAGAAAAGTTGAGTAAATTATTTCCATTTCCTGATTGCTTTTCAAACAGAGAAATAGTTTTTGCGGAGCATTTGGACCCCTTTCGTTCGGGGGAGACGTGTTCGTTCTCTCTAAGGTGGGGTGGGAGTATTTTCTTCCCTAATCTACTCCTTCTAATACCTCACGTCGTTCACAAACCAATAACAATCGTTTTGCTAATTGACAAGGGTTAAAAATAATACCCACAAACGCAGGGAGCGCGTCCGTTGTGCGGAATCCGGGACTTAGTTATTGTTTAATAGTGGAGTATGGAAAAAACAATGCGGTTAAGTGGATTTCCATTGTGTTTGGAATCAATCAAGAATAAAAATTGACTTGTCTCAATGAATTTGATTTTGGTTTGTATTTCAATCGTGAACGAGATTTAACGGTGTCGTGATAAAAATATTTTGATCTTGCATATGTTTTTTTTGAGTATTTTTCGATTAAAATAGGTAGGTACTATCTTAAATCGTTCGATTTAAGATAGTGCTTATTTTGGATTTTACAGCCTGTGATGGGCTCCACCCTAACCTGAACTAAATATCGTCCTAAACTATTTTTCTGTGGATCCATAACACCTCCTAAACTAGCTAGCTAAACTACCTATTAAAATCTAACGTCTATTTCCTAGTACTATAGCTAATTTCCCTAACTAGTTTATTCTCTACCTGCAAGGTAAATCTAGAATTTGTTACATCTATTTGAATATCCATTATTCTAATGATTCTATCATGAAAGAACATCGTATTCTTCTATCTTATTTCGCTAATTTTATATGTTTTTCAACGGAATTTGGCCAATGATCGTCTAGTGATTATTATTATTATTCACGTTAAAAAGGACCCTCTACGTTGTGTTTTATTTACGAGTTATAAACAGACGAATATTTATAATAAAATTTATATATATATTATATTAATAATTAATAGATTAATAGACTCCACGACTGTTGAAAGATAATTAATCTTTATATACAGAATTATAACTACAGAATTATTAAATTCGTATAATGTAATGATAAAACTTCGATTCTCAACCCAAATTATGTAACTTAATTGTTACTCAATTTGATCGATATATGTATATTAATATACCTACAGAATTTATAGGATGACGAAAATTTTCATAAAACAAGTTCATATGATTCTCATAAAAAAAACATAAATAAAACTCAATAGAAAATACGATATATGCTTATTAACGCTTTTTCACACTCATGGAGGTTAGTAAATAACGAACTTCAGTTTTCCTACCTTTTCGTATATCCTGCTGTAATGAAAACATATCAAAACAATACCAAAATACATTATATAACAAAAGACAATATTTATATGCAATCGACGATCTTTCCATGAGTGTGACGTAAATAGTTTTATATCAAATTTTGTTAGATGTCCAATATATCTTTATAATGTTAGTTTTCAGGACACGAATTTTCCTTCTACAGTAACAGATTGAAACATGAATATTTTGATTACTTTAGGTAAAATGGTTATTTCAAGACACATAGGGTGATACTTTGATTTCCATTAGCGATGTCTAAGTGACATTTTAAGGCTTCTACAAAATGGGCTAATAAAGTTTTGTGTTTTTCACTTTTTGTTTCTTATATTTGACTTTGTATTTTTAAGTTATGATTGATTTATTTAATTATTTTTTTTTTTTTTATTCATTTATTATTATTATTTTTTTTTTCTCTATTTCTCTATTTGTTTTCTTCTATCCCTGTTACTGGCTGTATTTACCATGGTGGTTGACTGGTAGAGATTGCCTGCGGGCAATAAGTCCGCCACGTTGTATAAAACAATAAAAGTATTTTATTATTATTATTATTATTACTTCATCTGACATTTTAAAGGTTAGGGAAATTCAGATTTTCAAGAAGATCATGCTAATTTTTCATGCTTCATGCAGTTTGAAACGAGCACCTATACCCGCTCGTTTCCATCCTGGTCAACCATTTCAAATTACTTCCAGGTCCGAGTGCATTAACAAGGATTAATTAGACTACCTGTAACATCATGCATTACTATATATTAAGATCAATAAATCTAGATATGATAATATCCAAGGTATCATCTGGGACCTCTTAGTCTAGCGAGAGTCTCTAACCATTAACCACATAAAGGATATAATCGACCAATTGGACCTGAGACCAAATCAGGTTTTTAAGGTAATTAGGACAAAGGTATTACCGATTTTTAGTATTATATTTGATTAAAGAAGTACTTTACTTACTATTGTCGATAAGTAAAATACTGGAATTAAGGACAGGAAATAATACTTATTAATTTTCTACGAGATAGGATAACTTATCAACTTAACATGCATTTATAGGAAAGGAATTATTGAGTTTTGTTAGTATTATAATGCTATTAGTAATTTAAATAAAGAAATAATTTATGAATCACTAAATTCTACATGCAAGCAATTTTTATGGAATTAGGATTATACAAGTTTACTTCATTTCACTCTGTCAGTTATAAAAACACAATACTTCAAATATAAAATTAATAAAATACAGAAATTTTTTAAATAGGTTATAATGTTAAAAATAAGATTATGTTCACTCAGAATGTATGTGAAAGAAAATTCAAGAATAGTTAAAATTGATTACATTTCTAATTAATATTCGATTTTTCATGTATTCAAATCTTGTTACACCAAAAGAAAAATTATTCATAAATTGTTATTGAAAATAAGAAAAAAAACTCATCTACTCCTGCGAAGCTCAGGTGGTATAGCGCCTTCCAAAATATCACTATTTTGTTTAAATATTTATCGACCGAAATTTTGTAATTTTAAGATAAAGAAAAAAATATAGAGAAAAAAGATAAATATGATTTAGAGTCCAATGATGATCATCCTCGTTCCACAAATAAGCACTGATTATTAAATGAGAATTAATTTAATTTATTTTTAAACGAGCTAATTATTAATGAATACTGTATTACTGGATTCAAAACAAAGACCAAAAATGAATCGCCAGGAGCTTCGCACGTACCCCCGTCATTCACCAAGATCGGCCAGTAAGTGTCCCCGCCACCCACTAATCAACATACTTAAAGACAAATTTATCTCCCCTCCGATTCCAGATAGGTACACTAATACAATTCTCACATGTACCTTGGATTTGCATCAACAAACTTAACGAATAGTTCAAAGCTACCAACAATGACACCAAAATATATTCCATATTAGTTTAGTAAGTAGATATTATAATATTCTTCACCGACTTCAACAAAGAACTCCCATAAAGTGTACAATTCCAATTTAATATTATCAAATACCTATATTTATCATACTTTAATAATAATAATATATATACACATATGTGCACATTAAAATTATAAAGTCATCATATTCCTCCCCTTGGAAGGCGATTTTCAAATCAAATAACTATCCCATTGTATTTTATAATCGTCTTACATAACGAAATAGAAATTTTAATCAGAAAAATGATGAAGAAGACGACTCGAATACCTCAAACAATAATAGACTATATGCACCATATAAAAAAACAAATAATTAATCGAATCAAATAGAGTCATCACAAGCCGTTTATTGAATCAGGGTTATTCCAAGGATTCGAAGTAAATTAGACAATTGTAAGATCATTAAAAAGTTGTTTATACTCCTCACTGCCCAAGACGATTTGGTGGGGAGTTATGAGTTCGCAATTTTCAGGGCTATTTTTATAGCAGATTCACTAATAGTATCATGCTGAGATTGAATTTTGAAAGTTTCATCACAATGTATCTGTTTGTGTGTGCTGTGTTTAATATGCTATGTACGGCGTGTTTATTCTACTTTATCGATTATATACTAAGGTACTCATTCGATTATTTTCAAATTTTGCAAATTTTTATATCTAATACTCGCTAAGACCCCATTAGATTTTGAAGGATCTGATTAGTGCTTCTCAATTTTTTTAACTGTCAAATATTTCAAAGTGACCCCGAGCTCAGGAAACATATAATTTGATATTTTCATTTTCAAATTGTTAAAAAGGCACATCACTTTCATAAAATGGCATTGAAGAATCATCAAGTTTTCATTATAAAATATTTAAATCAAAAATAGTTTAACAAACTCATTTCATTCATGAATGCTGAAAATTTTCCATACATAATTTGCATACTTTGTGAACTTGGTAGTAAAAAGTAAAGCGTTGGCCACAACTCACTCGTTTTTATATAAATATACAGATTAAGACACTATCTTCGATTAAATAATTCTTTGGGCTTGCTAATCTAAATTTGTCGGCCTTCGTGGCTCAGTTGGTTAGATATCTGACTGCTGAGCAAAAGGTCCCGGGTTCGATTCCCGGTGGAGACACAGTTTTTAATTGTGTTTTCAGTCTGGATCTGTGAGACGATTAATATCGTAAGTATCCAGAATGTGGCAACTTGTTATTGGGTGCAATATTAAATAAATAAATTGAAAAAAATGTAGTTTATTGATCCAAAATGACAGGTTCGGTACATTCAGCTGAATACAGTAGATAAACAAATTGGAATTTACATACATACATACCATCACGCCGTATCCCTACTTGGGGTAGGCAGAGAGGACCGAACGCCAGACACCTCTATCTTGACATACATGTTTTGCCTCATTTACATCCATGCATCGCGTCATAAATGCTCTCCTATTATTCTGACTTCGTATATTACCATCTTTCAAAATCACATTTATATGATCATACCAACTCTTTCTCGGGCGGCCACGACCTCTCATTCCATTCTTTTCAGCCTTGTATACTTTCTTTTTTCTTTATCAGGCGCTCATCGTTCATTCTCTCCACATGTCCGAACCATCGTAGTGTATATACTCACAATATCTCTTTCAATCTTGCATTCTCGTCTGATGTCCACATTCCTTATCCTACCAAATTAGAATTTTACAATGAAAAATAGTAAATTCTATTTAAATAAATAAAATATTCATTTCAATATTCGTGGCAGATGTATGCAAAACATATGTTTTGATATAAAATAAACTGTGGGAATAAATGTCAGAACGGGAGAGACGTAATATTTATACGTAACGTTAGAGAGGGTTAGATGTACATATATGTGTCACGTACGATATAATATACCAGATCACGTACGGGAATAAACCACAACACATAAAAATTGCGTACAAACTGACTATGTATGTAGGTACCAAACAAGGACATATGTAGTGCAGATGTCAACCAAAGAGACAATTTAAATAAAAATCCGTATACAGATGTCACTGTGTTGAATTGACGTATATATTTATAATATGAACACCTTTGATTAAAATAACTACAAAGTTTTGTGTCCTTTTCAACCGACTTCCACAAACGGTGAAGGTCATTAATTCAACTTGGTTTTTTATGTATGATATGTTCAGAGATTTCTTTTTACTACGTTGAACGATTTTGTTAATCCTTTTTACATTGGACCGTTGGGGGGGAGGGGTATCTTTCGATTTGCCCTTCTCAATTTGACCATGGAATCCAAATTCAAAAAACCCACGGCGTAGGCTGAGAGAACCGAACTACACATTTTTTCCATATTGACATTCATTTATTTGAAGTCAGTTTTTATATGAAGATTGTTGACCGGCACGTTAATTTTTTTTTAGTATTTTTTTATTTTCTTATTGACTCCTCATGTAGTTGATTGAAATATGTTTAATATCAGCTTCAGATTTGGATATCTTTGAGGTTAAAATTAATTGAATAATTTAATTATACAAAAAAATTCATCACAATTTCATTTTAGACCTGAATATTTTGTATGATTAAATGTAGAAAAACACAAAAGTTGCTAAATATTTATAAATTGTAAATAAACTTATAAAATGAAACACAGTTGAATTCTACGATAAGACATTAATAGCCTAAGCGCTTTCACCAGTCTCAGCTGACATCCTCAGAGGCAAAATTTATACACTAAATTGTGTCAATTGTAACAAATTGATACAATTTACACTATAAAAGATTGCATAAATTTATACTAAAAATTGTATAAATTGTGCGTGTGAGGATAATAAATTATAGAATTCTTTTATTATGCAAAACAAATCACATAATGTGGCGGATTTATTGCCCGTAGGCAATTTCTACCACACTAGTAAATATAATAGTACGAGCAAGTACAAAAAATACATATAACAAAAAGTATGCATGAGAAAGAAAAAGTTAATAATACAAAAATGCAAAATTTTATTTAAAAATGACATAAATAAAAATAATAATGATAATGTCAAAAAATTGGAAAAGGATGGGGTGGGAAGGGATGAAGGGTAAAGGAATTATATGTATGAGGATAAGAAGTGTGACTTCAGAAGCTTCTTGAAAACCATTAAGCTAGGAACTTCTCTTATACCATTGCGTAATTCGTTTCATTGCGTAATTCGTGTATTGTGAACGAGTAAGTGTAGGAGGAAGTGTGGTGTATTGGTATTGATAGTGTACTTTGGTTTTGAGACCGTAAATTTAGTCCATGAGATGAAGATGGACAAATTTCTCATTGACGTACTTAGGTGTGAGAGGGTTCTTTAGTGTCTGGTAAAGTAAAGAAAGAACTTGGGAATTTCTTCGTTCTCGGATTTTTAACCACTGTTTCCTGTTGGCAAAAATCACTCTGCAAGGGTGGGTAGTATTAAAAAAAACTGTTTCCTGCTTTCAGACACGTGATCAAACTTTTTAAGTCCAAACACATATCGTATGCAGACATTTTGCAGTCTCTCAAGTTTGTCAAGTTGATCCTCAGTAGCGTCTAGGTAAGCTACGTCTGCGTAGTCGATTAGAGGTAACTTCAGTTGTTGTGTAAGAGTCATTTTGATATTTTGAGGAAGGTAGTTTTTAAGGCGGTTTAGTCCATGAAAAGATCGAAAAATCCGTTGGCTTGCTCCCTTTATGTGATCTGACCATGAGAGGTTACAATTCATGATCAAACCAAGGTTTCTGATCTCCGAAGAAAAAGTAATGATTACATTGTCAAGAATAACTTTCGGTAAAATAGTCGATTGTGTAGTTCTAAGGTATAGATGATGACCTCCAATCAGTATTCATTTTGATTTTGATGAGGATGCCAGCTGAGACTGGTGAAAGCGCTTAGACTATTAAATACTCATTGTGGAATTCAACTGTGTTTCAGTTTATAAGTGTTTTTATAATTTATAATCATGAAATTCCAATGTGTAAACGAAAAAATCCTTAATAATGCAAAATATTAATTTTCAATAATTCACATTTTGAAGTCTTGCCAGAGAAGGTAGGTAAGTAAAGAAAAAAGAATCAATGAAATCGGATAACGTTGTAAAAATTTAAAAAAAAACATCGTTGAATTCATAACCAAGTCGATGAATAAAATATAACGAAATCAAGAACGAAAGTTTATACAGAATTAATTAATACACCGTAAGTAGTATAAATTTTGACACGACAATGAAGATGTGGTTAAACTACATGAGGTAGGAATGAAAAACTTATCTCCATTCTGTTGTGTTGTGATACAACAGTTAGCTGATTACACTTGTCTAGATTGTGATATGCGATAAAATATATGTATGTATGCGAGTCGCGTTTAATCGTTTTCCCTTCACAAATGGCTGATTTCGATCCCTCCTAATTATTTCAACTAATTATACCGAAACAAGATAAAGGATTTAAAGCGATTCACGTATTATCCAATCTCAACAATCGGAATTAGATTGTTTGCCCTCAAAGTGCTTTAGGATCAATTGCCTTAATTTATATTATTTCTTCTTGTGCTTTGAACATGATTATCGCGTTTGTGTATTGTGTTATTTCTGCGTGAATTACTTTAAACGCCGAACATACATTTGATAGTGCCGAGCAATTATAAGTTATAATATTAGGTGTATGTAAAGTTAAGTACAATCGCTACTTACTTCCATTGTTAGTTTAATTGGTAACGATGTGTCGTTGGTTGTCATAACTAATAATATACTGTCTGAAGAACTTCAACTTCTAAAGATAACAGTCATAGTTTTAGTACTATCTTCAACTTGTACTAAGCAAATTGTAAGAGGCGTGTTTGAAAACTATATTAATTTTATCCTGTCATGGAATACTAGAACTGTTATAATTTATCTATATACATCAATAAATATAACACATTTAAACTACTAACCCAAGTTGTATATTCCCTTCATAGCAAACCCAGAAAAATCTATCCTGTTTAGTTATCATAACGTTGCAGAGAAAAAAGACTTCAAAAGAGAATATCTTTGGGATGAAAAAACTTGATCATATACCATCGAACCACAATCTTCTTTTACAGCAAGCAAGGTGTGGGATGCACAAGGAGCGTTTGTTGGAGGTAGAGGATGCACCGACCAAATTTTTTCCCTTCGAATGGCGACTGAAAAGCTTCTCAGAAACCAGAAGCTTTTCTGCGCGTTCATAGACCTGGAAAAGGCCTATGACAAAGTAGACCGTGAAAAACTTTGGAACGTGCTATCAGTGTATGGAGCGGGGAGCAGGCTGATAGGGGCAATATCATCTCTGTATGAGGAAAGCCTTGTGTGAGAATTAAAAACTCTCTCACAGGATGGTTCTCCATTAATATGGGAGTGAAGCAAGGGTGCATATTATCACCGTGGCTCTTACATTGACTACTGTGTGAGAGCACTAAAGAATGAGAACATTGGGCTGAAACTGGAAGGTGTGACTGCATGTGATCTAATGTATGCGGATGACAAAGTATTAATGGCTGAAAGCGTGGAAGACTTGGAATGTTTGGTTAAAATAGTATTCGATGGATGCATGCAAAATGGATTGAGAATGAATGCAACTAAATCTAAAGTGATGGTATTTGAGAAGAGCGAAAGACGAACAAAATGCGAGATACGAGTGGAGAATGTACAATTAGAACAAGTCGATGAATATTTATACTTAGGAAGCATGTTTCAGCGTGATGGAAGATTGGAAAAAGATTTGAAAGGAGAATAACGGCAGGTAATAGAGTGAAAGGTGCATTAAGACCGGTAATGGCTGACCCAATTATTTCGAGGCAAGCAAAGCTCGCGATACAGAATGGTATGGTCGCACCGACTCTAATGTATGCTAGTGAGACATGGACATAGCAGAAGACGCATGAAAATAGAATTAACGCGGTTGAAATGAGGTAACTAAGACGAATGTGTGGTAAAACGATGTATATAGTAAACAAATAAAATATTATTGAAAATTCCCTTAGACCATTAAAAAACATTAACATAGGTACTGATTTGTTGATGTAATCTTGACGAATGCCTTGTTTTTCTTTTTTAGGCTGATTACAATTCATTCATTCAATTCGTTCAAATTTTGCAAATTTGTATATGTCATACAAATTTGCATTTTTTGTTTGTTAAATATTTCAGTGACAGCAAGTAGGTACATATTTCACAAACTGGCGGATTTTGTAGGTACAAGTACAAATTATAGTGAAATGATTTCTGCAATTTTCACTTACCTTTTTCACAGCTATATTCAATAGGAATGAAAATATAAAAAACAGGCACTAAAAATGATATATCGAAAACGTTGATATCTCTCGGACAATAATTATAAGTGATTTTCGCTTCAAAATACTCGTGCGGATACAAAAATAAACATTTTATTAAGATTGGTAGGAATTCTAAAAACATTTTGCTGAAATCGCGTTTTTTTTTATTCAAGTTCTATGAATAAAGGGGTCAACATGGGGTTTACAATTAAGTCTTCAACATTACGTAACGTAATTAGGGTATCACGTAACGCGTGTTATGTTACTTTGGGAAATATTAACCAGTAACAAAATTCACGTGGACATTTATATAAGCAATGAGCCCAGGTAAAATATATAATTCCCTCTTTATGTAAATGCAAATTTGTAGTAAAGGGATCATCATGGCTGATCGAGTCAAGATTCATGAAATAATCTAAAAAAATATTTTGATAACTGACTTAATTTGTGAAAATATCGGTCAGTTGAATTAAAATTACATTTTAAATGATATTAATTAAAGTTGAAGTTGCAATGGGCTTGGCAAATGGCTCGACAGGGGGATACTAGGTGGGCACCGAGAATCTTACAGTGGAGGCCCTGGACCAAAAATAGAAGTGTCGGAAGACCCCCCCTAAAGGTGGTCCGATGACATAGTTCAGCAAGCTGGAAGGACCTGGATGCGAAGGGGGAGAGACAGAGACGAATGGAAAAGAATGGAAGAGGCCTACATCCAGCAGTGGAGGGAGGAAGGCTAAAGAAGAAGAAGATGAAGAATTTACAATTAAATAAGAATTTTATATAGAGTTTCATAAAGATCTGCCTGTTGACACTTATGTATGTAGAATTTTACTTACTTCACTAGTTATTAAATATAGTTTATAGTATGATTGCTATTAATATGTGGCACATTTATACAACTTATGAATACATAAAATAACTTTGTATTTACCACAGGTTTGAGTATATATTTTTAGTAGTTTGAGAAGCTTCTTCCCAACATACTCAAACCCGTGCTTAATAGAAAGTGATTGTATATATTTTTATTTATTTAGAGTTTATAGTGTTCGAATAGAAATAAAACTGTGTACTACATATTATATAGTTATCCCCAAAGAAGAATTGTCTTATGTATAATTTAATTGTCTTATTTTTTTATTTTTTTTTATTTTATTTTTTGTGTTTTATTGTTATTGATAGTCTTTTTTGTGTGTTCATTTAGTCATCCGATGTTGATTTGTTTATATTTATTGTTTGTTTTTATTTTCGTTTATGCTAGATGTAAGAAATTGTATTTTTTTTACATCTAAATAAAATATAATATACAATATAATATACAATATACAATAAACATGCCAACAGCGTTGAATTGCAGAACTGGATATAAAAGAAAATTAATTATCTGCTATTACAACAAAATGAACATTGCACACACGCATTGCGTGTTAAATTGTTTGTGATTAGGTATTCATCTGTTAATCTGGTAGCATTCTTATACGTTTCATAAATTAAAAAATGGGCATATTAGTATACAACATGCTCACGCTTCGGTCGACTCCGTTTTATGTGCCAAATTTCCATATCAATACACATATTCGTACCCTTTAAAAACTTGAGGATGTTACATTTTACAACATTCAATTAGATCAAAAATAATATTAACCCGTTACAGTAAAGTTGTTTTTGGTTTTGATATTCGGTTTCCATCTGCCTCCGATCTCATCGAGGCAGACACTATTGAGCGGGAGAAGCAAAGATGTCATGTATTTTTCAAAAAATCAAAAAATTATTCAATTACACGGGAGGTTGGATCCGAATCAAGATGGCTGCCATTCGCCTCGTCGAATTCTCAATGTCGATATTTAGAGTTTCTGAGCACCCATGTCTTAGAAAATTTCACGGCATGGTTGAGCACGGCGCGGCGTGCCGACGGTATTGATATTCACTTTTTAACTATGGCTTTTTGAAGCAAACATAGTTACCAATTTATTTTTATCTCAAATTTATAAGCATATATCTTTTTCTAATATACATAATTATACCGTCTTCGCTCTCTTGTTGTTTTAAAATGATTTAATACATTAGACATACATATAGTATTATTCAACAGAATTCAACAGAGGTGACTTGGAATTATCAAGGTCTAAATATGTGGTCACAAACCCGCGTGTATCTGCTGACCACTCGGGTTGAAAGTGAATTACCACGGACCTCCCATTATATTATTACATATCAATTTAAAAATGGATATCCATTCTGTTAACACAAAAACTTCAGAATCTTTTTGTTATTTTATTTGATACTTGAAGGAATTTATGCATTTTCATACAAACAAAATACGCTTGCCCTGAATAGATAGAATATTTATCTTTGCTTAACAAAATGTCAATAAATACAAGAAATGTGACGTCAGACTTATATTTATTTATTTATTAATTTATTAATTTATTAATTTATTTATTTATTAATTTATTTATTTATTAATTTATTAATTTATTAATTTATTAATTTATTAATTTATTAATTTATTAATTTATTAATTTATTAATTTATTAATTTATTAATTTATTAATTTATTAATTTATTAATTTATTAATTTATTAATTTATTAATTTATTAATTTATTAATTTATTAATTTATTAATTTATTAATTTATTAATTTATTAATTTATTAATTTATTAATTTATTAATTTATTAATTTATTAATTTATTAATTTATTAATTTATTAATTTATTAATTTATTAATTTATTAATTTATTAATTTATTAATTTATTAATTAATTAATTAATTAATTTATTAATTTATTAATTTATTAATTTATTAATTTATTAATTTATTAATTTATTATTTTATTAATTTAATTTTGTCACTATAATGGACAAAATTAAAAACGAATATATTCGTGGTAGCTTTGGGGTCGCGCCCATCCCGGAGAAAATGAACGAAACCAGACTCCGGTGGTATGGTCATGTGAATAGAAGGGGAAACGATCACGTGGTCAGGGTGGCCCTAAATATTCCCACACCACCCAGAGCTAGAGGCCGTCCACAGGCCACCTGGTGGACGAGTATTGAGAGAGATCTGAGGAAGGACCAGCTGACCAGTGAGATGACACAGGACAGAAAGACGTGGAGACTGCGTACCAGGAGGGCCTAGTCCAGAGGAACTGGGAAGAGGACCAGCCAAAGAAGAAGAAGAATTAATTAATTAATTAATTTATTTATTTATTTCTTTATTTATTTATTTTTATATTTATTTATTTATATATTTATTTATTTATTTATTTATTTTACTTATTTATTTATTTATTTATTTATTTATTTATTTATTTATGTATTTATTTATTTATTTATTTATTTATTTATTTATTTATTTATTCATTTATTTATTTATTTATTTATTTATTTATTTATTTATTTATTTATTTATTTATTTATTTATTTATTTATTTATTTATTTATTTATTTATTTATTTATTTATTAGTTTTTTTATTTATTATTATTACACAAAAACAAATACAACATATACAAACTAATAACGCCCACTAGGCTAAAGCCTGTTCTGGGACTGTTATTTTACACAGTTGAGTATCTTTATTCAGCTGTTATTTTCATAAATAACGAAATCATCTTCAGAGTACCTTGAAGACTTAAGGCTTCCTTAAGATTTGTCTATGAATACTGTTAAGTATAAGTATCATATTCTAATTTAGTATCTCGAGGTTTCATGATTTACAGACAAAACTTCACAGCCTCACCATTATTATTATCGCGTTGATGAAAAGAAATATAATATCAGTCGGTGTAGTTGTTCCAACAGCAATTTGTGAATGAGCAACCAGTTTCGTGGCAAATAAATGCTCCTTGGTTGAGAAATACTCATTTATGCTAATCCACTTTATACCTGAACCCAATACACCACGGTCCATTAATGAACTTTCTACAACTTCGGGGTGAGATTAGTTTTGTATATTGCAAAGGCAAGAAAGATTAAATAGCTTGCTTACTTAGCCAAATTTATTTTAAAAGTACCTACATAATGAATAGATGTCGGCGATGATAGCTTCTATCATCGCCGACACATTCCACGTTAATTTTTTAACAAAATATAGAACAAGAGAAATATGAAGTGTTTGGGATTTTCATAAAAAAAATACATTTGTGGTCACACTATGGATTGCAAAAACTAATATGGATTTTGAAATTCTTCATTTGTAAATTTTGATTATTCATAAAAATAAACGATTCTGATTAGCTTAGGGCTAGAATATTTAAAGGTTTAGATGATACTTAAGCGATTTGGTATAGTTAAATTATATTTATTCATTTGTTTATTAAAAGAAAAAAAAACAATTAGACATCACACATAAACATTTTCGGTCTATACATAAAGTTGATATATATGTGCATGTTATTTCCCAATAGAAGTTACATACAAAGAAAAAATATAGACGTGCTTTGAGACTAAGATAGAGGTAAAAGTAATAAAGTATAAAAATATAGACGTGCTTAGAGACTAAGATAGAGGTAAAAGTAATAAAGTATAAAAATATAGACGTGCTAAGAGACTAAGATAGAGGTAAAAGTAATAAAGTATAAAAATATAGACGTGCTTAGAGACTAAGATAGAGGTAAAATTAATAAAGTATAAAAATATAGACGTGCTTAGAGACTAAGATAGAGGTAAAAGTAATAAAGTATAAAAAACCTATAAATAGGTACTGATAAAATATATTATGAAGTATTAAATATAATTATTAATTCACAAGATTGGCGTTTTAAAAAACCATTCATAAAACATCATTACCTCAACAGTGCATTCCATATATTAAGTTATATTTAGATTGATAATTATGAATATCCTTACAGAATCTCAGGAAGTTCAAAAATCGTAATAGAATGCTTACAACGTTTTCTTCACATATTATCATTAAATATTTTTTTTAGATTTTTTACGAGTGCTATCAAACACGAACGAATTGTTTTGATACTTCAATAAAAAATCACCATATCTAACGTACTAAGTACGTCTACATATATTATGAGAGCACTTTAAAACACCAATAAAAGCTGCATTATATATATATACACAATCACTGTTTAGCTCCACCGGGAATTGAACTCATCCATTCAGTTTTAATTTAAAAAGCAGCCGTCTGTTAATAAGACCACTCGACATCGAGAAACGCTAACTTCCAATATAGCCAGCCGTCGCTGTTTCACGCTCATCGAATCTTTTTGCTCTATATTTTTCCAACGCTCAAGTTATTTCGCTTAAGCGTATTTTTAGGAACCGCCCTTAGTTAAATATCCATACAAAAACAAACACCTATAGTGGTAGCAATATGAACTGACGTCAGGGGTAGTAAAACTAATCCGTTTTAGTGATGAGATAACCAGAACATTGTTTTTATTCCATCGCTAATGCGGATTAGTTATAACTCTAATCATCAGTTCATATTGATTGATTGATCCCACTATAACTTCGAAATATTATCAATCAAAATTTACGCTTTTTAAAATACAGGTGCCATTTAAATGTTAAAATGCAATAATGTTATATGTCTCTCTGTTTGTTTTTTCTATAATTTTAATGCACCACTTTCCATTATACTATTTATGGCCTCACGATACTTTGTTTGGTTGGAAGGAATTGCATTATAGCAATAAAGCCGCCATTGTACTAATTATTGTACATGAATTAAATCGAGTTGCTCGTACCGCATTTTCCAGCATTCGATGCCGGTAATATGTATGCCGGTTATAAATAAAAGACCGGTAGGACGACCTCAAAAAAGACGGGTTGACGATATTATTCCGGTTGCGGGAAGGGGTTGGCTGGGGGAAGCACAGAACCGAGAGAGATGGAGTTCATTGGAGGAGGCCTACATCCAGCAGTGGAGAGATGGCTGACAAAGAAGAAAAAGAAGAATAAGCATTGTGATATATATGGGAAAGTCTTAGTGCAAGCAAGATAGCATGAGCGAATGAGGGAATAATGAAGAGGTGTTGGAACACCGCCATCTTTATTCTGACGGCTGTCAACGAGTTCACTATTTTATATTGTTATAATTGTCGTGTGTATTGTAATATATTATACCGCTAATATTTTATGTATATTGAAGTATATTCATCATCTCTAATAGTACCCCACAAAAAGATATTATAAGCATAAATAATTAAAATGATATATTGTGTCTCCAATAAAAGAGTTCTAAATAAGATGGAGAAAGAGAGAGTTGCTGTCAAGAGACGCAAAGCCGCATATTTTAGCCACAACTTTCATGGTAATAAATATGCCCATCTACAACTTATAGTAGAGGGAAAGATTGAGGGAAGACTGAGTATGGGGCGTATATGAATACCGTGGCTTCAAAATCTCAGGCAATGGAATGGCGCAGGATCGGGATGAGGTTGGTGTGATGGTTGTCATCCTACTGTAAGAGCGGCACAAAAAGAAGAAGAAGAATAATTATAACATATTGCTTTATAATTGTGTCAATTATTTTTTCCTCAAAATGATGAACAAGTGTTGTCTTATCCACATTTGAAATTCAATAATTTTTTAACTTGTCTTGGTAGTGCCATTACTGAATATGTTTTTTTTTACTTTTTTGCAATCACAAAAATACATAAACACCTCGTTGTCAAATCTTCGTTTAGAGGCATCTCTATTTTTTTCTTTCTTCCGTTGCTTTTTAAAAGTTTTGTTGTTTTTTATTGCGAAAAAACATTAATCGAGAGGAATTTTTAGCAAATTATAATGGCGGTTTTTGCTCTGGTCTCGTGGAGGTATAATTAAGACTAAGTGTGTCCTTATTTACGGGGGATTTTGCAGGCGATTAATCTGTGTCACCGATCCTTGCCCAGTATTCCCCATCTCCCTTTGGACGATAATGTTAACTGATTAATGCCAATCCCACCGTACAATCTCACACACACATACATACACAATACACACACACTACCTTCCCAAGGGTTCACCAAGAATTTTAGAGAAATAACAACTTAAACAAAACACTATCTCGTTGTGCTCCTTTGGGAGAAATTGAGTAAACTGATAACATAATATAAGATACGTAATAAATATCTATATTCTAAGTCTCGCCACCAGAAAAAAATTATTACTTATCATTTGTTTGTGTAAAATATGCCATAGTAAATTCGATTGCATTCAATTGAATAGTATGCTACGAATTTAAATTCCATCTAGAATAACGCGATAAAGCCAATTTTTTCACAAATACACCGAGAATTATTAATGCAGAATTTAGGATACCGCTTTACAAAATATGTAAAAACTTATGACCATACAAACATTGACCATAGTATCTGAATCTTTATTCAAAAGTTTAATTTTAAAAAAGATTACAGAACATCCTCTAAGAACATGGTTATGGCTGAAATGGGATTTTTAGGAAGTGATTTTAAATGGATGATTTTGAAACCGCCATTCTTGTAAATTCAAAATTATACATTACACTTCATAATACATGTAATATCTACAATCTATTATTCGTTATTTTGAATTACTAGAAAATTTCGCTTAAATGAAACAATTTAATAAATCATAGTAAAAAGGTGTCCGTAAAAATCATAATAAAAAGGAATGGAATAAGAGGTCACCAAAGAAAAGAACGGAACGACCATGTAAACGATATTCTGGACGGTGTAAATGTAAAAAGCGTGAAAAACAGACGAACACGTATATGAGGATGTATGAATGTTGACGAGGCGATGAATAATGTGAATAATGTCAAGATAGAAAAATGTGAAGATCAATTATCTCTGCCAACCCCGTGAGGAACATGGCGTGATGGGAAATAATTGTCATTTCACCATTATTTTTTACTGAAATAATTCATTTCAGTGCAGTTTGTACCTAAATGGATGGACATCTTTAATGGAGTCGAAGGTTTGCTGTGTAGATATTATTAATTGGCAAGAAGGAATTATAGATCGAAGTCACCGCAAGCTTTGGAGTGTAAAGCGTTTTATGCAAATGATTATGTATAAAAACATTTTCTTTAATTTGCCTCTGTCTAAAAGTTTTTTTTTGTCTTACGAGGATTTCATGGGCAAAATACTATTTATTTTTAGTTTTTCATCATAAACCATTTTGAATCCGACAATCAAACACAGAATAATTACTACCAAGCTTTTCCAAAAGTTATTTTTCATTGTTTGATTTAAAACTGAATCTTCCGCATATGGGCATTATAATTTATTGATGAATCTTGCAACAACGATGGGTACATTATTTTTAAAACCTACAAATAAATTTATTACCTTCCACCGTCACATTTTAAAATGCTTCAGATATTTAAAAAAACGCCATCTTTACGACTTTGCCATTTTAGTTTGTCATAAAAACTCCTTTTGGAGGCTCTTCATATTTCGCTGACAAGTAAAAATACGTTTATGGATGCCGAACCTTAAGGCCAAATTTGATGCTTTCAAGATATGTACTCCCCCCCCCCCCTTTCAAGATATTTAATTTTAAAGAACTTTAAGTATGATAATCGAATTTGAAATAGGAATTTTTATGAAAATAAAATCTAAATTTATATTCATTGCTAACAGAAGAAGAAGCTTTACATTTTTATTTTTATTTTTTTTACATAGTAATATTAGACAAAACAGCGTAAGTAACATAACAAGAATTATAACAACAAAATATAACAAACAAAGTAGGTACAGTTTTACATGTAAATTTGTCCGAGTTGAATGCTGTATAAAAAATATTGACACGTTGGACGCCCAACTAGGTGAACCTGTTTTAGGACGTCTGATAGGAATAGTTACAATAGTAGCAATAACCAACACAACACACACATACAATAATGATTCTAAAAAAAAGGTAAATTTTACAAATTTTCAGGTCCAATTAAGTTAGAAGTGAAGTCAATTTATTATTTGATTCATCTATACCTATGGATATAAGCAAAGCAATTATTGTTTTTTTCAGCACATTTCTTGTCAACTGTTTCCAGTCATTATGTGAGGTTTGACGCAAAAAAAATGTTTGGATTTTTATGTTGAAGATTTTAATTTCTATAAAGATGGATGTTTATTTATTTATTCACATTTTATTTTACAACGATAACAACAAGCAGATAACTGCTTCCCAACTAGGGAACCCTGATATGAGGCTAGCAGTTTACAATTTTTACAGTAATAATATACATAATTATGAATTGGATGATAGTTCTCGCTCTACATTAGGTAGAAACACCATCACGATACTCTGAACTCATAACCACCACTTCAATAAACATCATAGCAGACATATAGCTCATACAAAACAGATCAACCAGTTCCAAAATGCCCGTCATAATACCGTTACAATTGTTGGTAGAAATGTATTTACAAGTGTGTTTTAATATCTATAATATTTTGTATGATTTATATAGTAATGTTTCATGCAATTGCTGTATCGACCATGACATGATAACATGTATGCGAGATATGAACATGCATGAAATTAATTTCATTTGGTGGGCTATGCAAAAAAAAATGATCTGCGATTGGATAAAGTACTTAACCACTGCGCTTATTTGGCTTTGTGAGAGAAAATAATTTATAACTACATTGTAATGTAGGTATTTTAATTTTTACGATTTTGTGTACTATATTGACAGAATGGCCCTTGATAACTTAGAGAATCTCGTCGTAATGGGAGACATGGAGGATAGAAGATCCAGAATTATTTCACTGGCCCGTTGAAGCGACCTTGTCGAGTCTGATATAGGATCGTCTATCACTGCAGCCCTTCGAACTGCCCAAGACCGCTACATGGAGGCGGCACGTTCGGCGGATGATTGAGTGTAACCGCTATCTTCAGACATAAGGACAAGGAAGCAGGGTGATTGCGAGTAATATTATTATCATTATCCCATTCATGCTAATCCACTTTATAACTGAACCAAATACACCATGGTTCATTAAAGAAATTATCTGTTGAAAAGACAACATTTCATTTAAATTAATTAACATAGCATGAAGTGAAATAAAAAATGAGAGATAAGTAATTATTTTGATATTATAAAAAAATGCCCCACGTTGAGCGCCACAGACGTTTGAATATCGGCTGCCGTCAAACTATGAAATATTTCAGATTATAAATCATATTGTTTGAATGAAACTTCCACTTAGTAAGTACCAACCTATTCGCTACCCATCCAAACTATCATAATAAACTTCCTGAATATCTAAAGACGTATTCTGTGTATAGGCTCCACGAACAGGAATTACTGTTCTCATCCCATTCAGACATGACAAATGTACCAATGTGTCTCGCGCTACCGTACTTCTACTTCTTCGATTGAATAGTGGAATTTCTCCAGTATTACCGGTCCTATCGTCGCTTTAAACTCCAAATGAAGCGATTTGAATGGAGTTCTGCATTCATACGGACTACGAACAAGAAATTACCAACTATAACTCAAGCGCGAAACATGAATCTTCGATAGGCTAAAAGTAAAGTTGTACCTAGCAAATAGTATTTCCATACAAATATTTATTTAGGGTAGGTATGAAAAAATACTGAGTTATTTCTTGTTATTATAAGTAATCGTCTTGTTGAAGAATACTTTAATGCCTTTATTTTGTATAGCTATTACTCCTAGATGTAAAATGTTTTTTTTTTCTGTTGCTAACAAATAGCTTTAGATCTGTTCATTTAGATATCTAAAAGTTGGAATAAATAACAATAGCTCTTGTCTGGAGTGTGCTGCTGTATGGCAGCGAAACCTGGACTATCAGCCGGAAAGAATCTGGACGTCTGGCTACCTTCTTTGTGGCGATACGGGCGCATGGTAAGGATCCATTGGAGAGATGGCGGGCTTGGTACAAACCAATCTTAGGATTATGACCGTGAACAAATAAGATGGAATAAATTTAGAAAAATGCCCATTGAATGGAGCTTAATAGCGTAGTAAAACCTCTTACAACAGGTTAGTTAATTAAGAAATCGCTTTTCGGCAATTAACTCAACACTTGTACAGGGTGCAATAAAATATTCATTTATAATAATAAATTATTATAAGGCATAAAATTGACGCGTAACGACAACTAATTATAGTATGGCGCTCACGTGAAGGTGAGCAAAACTATGATTCCATAATGTAAAGTATTTTTTATAGTAAATTATTGACACACAAAACTAGCAGGTAAGCATCATTGAAACAAATACCATAGATTTAAATATTAATAAAGTTCAAAATCCGCTACGAAAATTTTTCAGAGATTCTTTCACTTTTTGTTGGCTGTATAGCCAACAGCTGAAAAGTCCGCCGAGGCGTAAAATTTTCGAAAAGGTATCTAGACTGTTACTCGTACTATCGAAGGAAAAATTTATGAATGCTACTTCTACTTACAAGGACCAGTTTGGGTTCATTCGCCGGAAGTGCGAAATTTCTTTTAGACGTGAAATTTAATACTTGCTGCAGAAAATTCTAGTGTTTATTTAAAAAAAAAATTAAAATATAATAAACTTTGTAATACTTCAACGTTATACCTTGCGAATAAGTTATAGTGCTTTCATAAGTAACCTTTTATTACTATAACGTAATAAATGTGTAATAAAAGGTAATAAAATAAGTATGTAATGTAATGTATTTTTATTTTTTTTATAAATGAACTTGTACCGATTTGCTCACTCCAAGTTTGAAGAAATGTTCATTTTTCGTTTAATGCCTATTTATTTTTCCTTAATCAATCTCACATAAATAATGTGAAGCACCGACACAGAATAGTACTTCCACTCTTTTCTATTAGGTATCACTGTTTACGGGTGTCCAGTGAGAGCCGGGTAATTGTAAACCATTTGAGTATCTGTCTGCTGATCCATGAAACCCGGGTTCGATTTCCGGTGGAGAAACTGTTTTTAATTGTGTTTTCAGTCTGGATCTGTGAGACAAATAATATTCTAAGTTTCTAGAATGTGGTAACTTGTTGGGTGTGTGTTACATAATTATTTGACAAAGTACCTTTTAGTTGTCCGAGAAGGTAAATAAAAAAATGAAACTAATAAAAAAAATCGGTCTGTCTGTCTTCTATAATATCTATAGATATTTTGTATGTATGTTATACTATCTGAAAGTTGTTATCTTTATTTATTTATTAAATTTATATTTGGGAAGCAAGCAGTCCATTTACAGTTTTGATTATACAATTTACATGACATAGTCAGAGACAATAAAAGCATTCCATCAATAATAAATTAATAACAATAACAAAAGACAGTTCATACAAATAAATCAACAAACAAAGAGAAAAAAATGATAATTGGGTATTGGACTGATAAGAGATTAGGAGGGATGGGAGGGGGGGGGAATTAAGAGCGTATCATCTTCAGTATTTCTTCACGACACCTTTCATATTTTGTACTGAAGATGTCCACTCCAGCTGAGAATAACCTGTTACATATTCCACATATGCGTGGAATAGTGGCATTCTTCCTGACATTAGTTCTGCACACTGGTACATGCAAAAGTTCAGGTCGGCGAACTGTTCTTCCTGGAACATGGATACCTACTAGGTTAACAAGCTCTTTATATTTTTTGTACTTATGTACGTCTTGCCCTAGCACTTTACTTTATTTTCTTTTTTTTATAAATATGTTATTATCTAATGTTATTAACAAAATAATTTTGTCTATATTATAATTGGTATACCCACAGACAGGTTGTGCTTTGTGGGATTTTGTTTGTGGTTTTGTTGTGGTTTCGCATAGATGTCACCCCTGAACCACGCCAGATTCATTACTTTTATATAGTCAAAACTTATTATATACTTAACCTACAAAAAAGAATGAAAGGCAGAGCGGACGGCGCGCTGGGTTAGTAATCCAGTGGTCGCGAGTTCGATTCCTGCCACGACCGATTTCGTTCACCTACAGGACAAGCATTGCTTCAAGGACATATTCAATTTAAAAAAATGCAAACATTTTGATATTTGAAAAGTATGAGGGAAAGTCGTCATTATATTCTTCCTACAACTGCATATTCTTCCTGTGGTAGATTCTGATTCTCCACTTGAATAAGCTTTGCGGTTTGTAATGACTCGTAATAAATCAATTAAGTATTCAACACGATTCCAGTTATTTTGTATGCCGTATAATACCTAGAACATGCATAGATATCTTAATTATGGAATGTAAGTTGGCAAATTACTTGGTGAAGTCAAATGTTTAAATCTCTGTAGTGTAATAGGGCAAAGTAAAAGTATGTCAAAACAATCAAGAAACTTCCACGGGATTATTAATACGAAATTTTAATAGGTCATTATCAAACCGTCTTTCATATGGAAGCGAACTAATTGAGATTGATGTAAATTAATTTACCTAAGTACTGACAGGAAGCCCTCGGGAAACTTACGTAATGAGAATTTCATTTGTATCGAAGTACGAAAATTCTCGAATGAATTGTTGTTTTAATTCAAAATACACGTGAACAATTTTTCGTTCTTGTTAGAAGCAAGATATTTTTATACTGCAAAGAGATATTTTGATTTTAAAGATATACATAGCATGACGAATTGTCTCTGTTGGGTCAGGTAAAGAGTACTGAACGCCATAGGTACCTATACATCGCTTCAAACGTGATCCTCTTTCTTATGTTTACTTCTTTGAAAATATTGTTGATCTTCCGTCTTTAGATAATTTGTATGGTAAGTACCTACTTAAATGGCGTAAAGCATGGTTAGTTTTCCTTATATACATAATTGGATTGCCTTCTTTGATTATGTTCAAAAAGTTTAAATAAAAAAAAAATGTTATAAAATAAATCCAATTATAATTATTGTTCATCTTTTCCTTTAATTTTTCTTATATTTCTGTAAATAGTAGCCATATAATTTTCTAAAGCACAATATTACAATTATATCATTGCAAACATACGTTCTTTTTTCAGCGGTATACCTACTGTCGTTCCTACATACACACATGTTTGTAATGTAATAATGTAAAAATTTTCATAGTGGTAACAAATATAATCCTACTCCCATCCTTTTTTAATACTTTTCCTTACCGTCACAGCCAAACATATGACTCATCTTATACCCGTGAAAACCTAAAAGTTAACATATATATATATATATATATATATATATATATATATATATATATATATATATATATATATATATATATATATATATATATATATATATATATATATATATATATATATATATATATATATATATATATATATATATATATATATATATATATATATATATATATATATATATATATATATATATATATATAAAATAAATATTCTATCACGTTGTAGCTAACTTAGAAATGTAATGGCTAAACAATTTTCTTTAAGTAACAATTTTTTAACATTTTTATTTCATTTTATTTTTATTTTTTATCTTTCCGCTAGTTAGAAAATTATTGGAAACAGATATTCAGAAATTTCTCAGCAACGAATCCCGACCAAGATGTATATTATACATTACAATATTTCAAAATACCGGTTAATCTAATCCAAACACGTGTCGAAAATCAATAATGAATCATTAGATTCATCATTTATTCTCTTATAAATTTGCGACACGTAGGATTCGCTGAAAAACGCGTGAAATATTTGAATTTCTTCATGTGAAAATATACTTCAAGTATATCCTTCAATCTGAAATTTATCTAAGTATGATAGTTGGCAAACACTTTAATTGGCTACCCACAAAAGATCTATACAATGAATTTATAGTTTTTGATCCGAAACAAATATTTTTACATTATATTTTCTTCTTTCCCCTTAGCGCTTTTGTCCTATTTCTATCGGGGTACGCTTTGACCATGATCCTGGAATTGGCGAGTCTGGTTATTACATTGTAGCGACTGCCATCTGACCTTCGTAACCCTTAGAAAGGGGAACCAGACAAATCGTATCATGGCAATGCATTGCTTTCTGATATATGGTTTATAAATTTGAAGTAATTACTGTATTAGAAATATTATATTAGATACTAGTCGTGCTAAGTTTCAAACTCAATAAGTGGTATAGAGCGAAGTACTTGCACCATTATATATTAACTTAAAATATTATTCTCATAAAAATAAATCAGTGTACCCAAATACACAACAATCTATAGCTACACGAGCCAGCACCGCTGCAAAATATGC